>VWYH01011089.1:228726-268599 GCA_013399365.1 Pampusana beccarii | reverse complement strand
CGCCGGGGGGCGGCGGGGGCGGGCGCTCTCTCTCCCTCGCTGCCGGCGAGTAGCGCGGTCCGGGGGAGGCCCTTGGCGCTGGCAGCGGAGCGGCGATGGGGGCGGTGCGGCCGCAGTGAGCCCGGCGGGGAGCGGCGCGGAGCGCGGAGCGGGACGGAGCGGAGCTGCGCC
The DNA here is from genome assembly GCA_013399365.1 of Pampusana beccarii. Classification (NCBI taxonomy): domain Eukaryota; kingdom Metazoa; phylum Chordata; class Aves; order Columbiformes; family Columbidae; genus Pampusana; species Pampusana beccarii. Next base: position 268,428 of record VWYH01011089.1, on the reverse strand, counting down.
CCTCGGGCCGATGGCGTTCAGCGCCTGGCAGATCCTCTCGCCGGTGCAATGGGCCCGCTGGACATGGTCGGCGGTGCGGGGCGGCGGCGGCCCCGAGGGGGAGGACGGAGGGGCGGAGGAGGATTCGCCGGCCCTCGGCTCCAGGCAAGTGACCGCGGCCCCTGCCCCGACCCCCCCGTGCCGCCCCCGCGGGTGCCCGTGCTTGCCGCTCGCTGCCCGCTCGCTGCCTGCCCTCAGCTTGGCTGCCCGGGGGTGCTGCCAGCACCGCGCCTGGGGAGCGGGGGGGGCGGGGGGTCAGGGTGGTCTGTGCCCCCCCGGGAAGATGCCGGCGGGCTCACGGCAGCAGCACCGGGCCGCCGTGCCCGCCCTCGCCCCGCGGCAGCGCTCCGGAGCGGCGGGGGACGGTGCCGGTGGTGGATGCTCAGCCAGCCTGGGAGAGACCGGAGAGAAGCGATCCCGGAGGCTCGGCCGAGAGGAGCGTTGGGGGCGTGTGGGGGGGATGCTCGTGATGTTGTTTCACCTGCTCTCCCTTTTCCATTTGCTAGCGAGTCCCGCTGGACAGGAGAGAGCGGCTGCTGCAGGAACCCCACGGCCGGCGGCCCGGGAGCCCGTCTGGCTGGGTGTGTAGGCAGTGTGGAGGATTTCACAGCTAGCCTTGAAAGTGGTAATTCCTCATTCTTTTCCCCCCCCTCGGCAGCTCGGACTCCGAAGGTAATTTTGAGACCCCTGAAGCAGAAACACCGACCCGCTCGCCACTCAAGGAGTTCTGCGAGCCACCGCCGGGACCACCGGAGCCTGAGGCTGGGACCCCAGGTAAAGAGCCAGCGGGCACCTTCTGCTTTTCAGCTCTCTGCTCCCGATGCGGAAAAGCAGGGTGGGGTCAAGGAGAATTGCTTGTTTTGAGTAATGTCTGCCACATTTTTTGTGGTTAATGGCCTGGATGGTTCAAATGCCAGTACTCAGGGCCATGCACTCTGCAAAGGGCTACTCTCTCACTGGAGCGAAACACTGATTTTATTGAATCGGTTTGGGGGGGCTGCAGTATAGGCTCAGAAGAGTCAGTTTGCCCCCTTTGGCTCATGCCTACACAGTGCAAAATTACTGTGCAGTTTTGCAACCACCGGTTGCACCCTCCTGCTGTCACTGAACCAGGAAGAGAGCGAGAGGCTGGTGGGGGCAGAACTCTGCGCATTGGGTGTTGTTGGCTACAACATTGTGTTTTTTTCTTGAATGCTTGTAGCCATCGGCTGAGAGCTGGCTGCTCAGCTGGGTTTTGGAGTGTGCCAACTCGAACCAGAGCCTTATCCTCCTCATGAGGGGCTCAAGTACTGCGTGACCTTGGCAGTAACAGGGTCCTGTGGCTCTCTGTCTCCTGCGGTGTTGTTTTGCTGTTGGGATGGTTCTGGTTTCCCATCCATCCCCGTAAAAAGCACAAGTTTGTTGGCCTTGATTGAGAGAGCGCTTGGTTCCTTTGTCCAATAATCTCAGGTCTTGGAATAGACCTTCCGTTTTAAGAAGAGATGATAGAGACATCTTTGCTTTGGGAGATAATGTCTGGGGAGGTGCAGAGGGGAGACAGAGGCTTTCCCAGCAGGTACAAGGATAACTTCTGCCTGTGTCCCTGCTTCCCGGGACAAGCTGCTCCTCGGGGCCAGCCCGGCACGGCAGCGAGGGAACCAGCCGCTCGCGGCGCCCCGCGCACAAAGGTCGCAGTGTTGCGGCGCTGAGGGATGATCTCTGGCAAAAGCTGTTTTTCCGCGCTGGCTGGTGGTGAGCGGGATGTTGGCACACAGCAGGTCTGGCCCTGCTGCCTCCAGCACCAGCTCCATCCCTGCCCGGGGCTTCGCGTGCATCACCCAGTGCTTTGAAATGGTGGAGAGAAGGGACTACCTGGGTGCGGTTGTGAGTTTGTGGTGTGCAGAAGGCATCCTGGAGCATTAAATAACCATCCCTTAGGTAATCTACACGTTAAGCCCTCATCTTTGCAATGCTGCTTTGCAGCAGCGTGTGCCGTTCTGTCTGGCTGCAGCTCGGGAACAGCACCGGCTGCAAATGCTGCGATCGGGAGCTCCGGCATCATGGCTGCTCCTCGGGACCGAGGCAGCCGAGCTGCTGCGGACGGTGAGAGCCCTGCAGCCCTTGGGGAGGAGCTGCTGCCAATGCTGTGTGCAGCGGGGGGGCAGCAGCAGGAGCCCCAGCCCACGGGTGGGCACACGGGCAGGTGCAGGGGCAGGTACAGCCTCTCCCAGGCTTGGGGGGACTGGCAGGAGCAGACACTGCTGTCTTACAGCTGCAGTCTCACCCCTACTTGGGAATAAACAGGGTTGGGAAACTTGTCAGACAGCAGCTGTGACCCCGGGGACTGGTGGCCTGGATGTAATAAACCCCGTTCCCCGGGACAAAAATTCAGCCGGTCTCGTTGCCTTGGGGAGGGGGCTGCGGTTGGGCTTAACGCCCATTCAGGATCATGCAAACGGTTTTCCTCTTGCTGTCTCAGATGGCGGAGGCTGTAATTCTGTCCTATTGTTGCTGAAGTTATCTTCAGTCATCTGCCAGAAAGAGATATTGTGTGCAAGGAAATGAGCAGAAGTGACAAATATGGAACCGTCAGCGATGGGAGCAGGCTCGTCGGCTTTTCCTTCTGTTACCCTGATGCAGGGCACGTGTTTTCCGGTGCGCTAGAGGCAGCGTCGTTTGCCGGTATGCTAATTCTTAACAGAATAGATTTAAAAATAGATCAACGGTCTGTTAAACAAAGCGGAAATCCAAAAGAAGAAAAAAGTCGTTAGCTGCGTAAGCATGAGCTGAATGCAGGGGCCAGATATCCTGCGCTCAGGCTGCGTGCTCGAGCCGGGGAGGGAGGCGTGTGTGAGTCAGGCTGTGCACGGAGCGGAGCCGCGTCCAAGGCTGCAGATAGTGGAGGGGTTGTTCTCGCTGGCGTTTGGCATTCAGGGCCGTGCGGAGGATCATTGCTGCTCCACTTGCTTGCTGTAGGTGGGATGAAAAGGGCGCAGGGCCTTTGCATTGCAGCGCAGCCGCTGCCAAGTTTTGCTCGCTTGCTTCAGGGAGCGAGGGCTGACGTGCAGTAAAGCTGTTTAGTTATTCGGTGTTTGTGTTTAATTGCAGCCAAAGGAAGACGAGCATAATGATTATAACGCACACAAAGTGCCTGTAACTGTGGTGCCAGACTGTGCCCTCTGTATGTTTTTCTTTAGAGTATAGAATCTCCATTTTCACTCTAATGTCCCCTCCACACGAACTGGCAGGACCAGCACAGGTTTGTGCTCCCTGCACAGCTGGTGCAACTGCTGTTTGCAGGGATCCACGTGCCTTTTACTGCATCCGTGTCTGGGACGGAGCCCGGGGTCACTGAGCTCCTCACTGCTGGCACTAAAGCATCCCCACCGCAGGGCACGGTGCCGGGGTGGCACAGGACAGCTCGGCTCGCCTTTTGGGGATGCTGCTAAAGGCATCAGCAGGGATGCTGGGCGGGTGCAGAAAACGAGTGAATCACGAAACTGGAAGGCCTGGAAGAGTGGCTCTTCTAATTTTTGTGAGGAAACAGCAGTTCTGGGTGCTGGTCACATGCACCTTCCCTTCTCTCCCCGCCTGCAGGCAGCCACAGCCAGGAGAGGTGGTTTGCCTGCTGCCTGCTTGTTATTCCAGAAGTAATTACTCCGTGCTTGGGTTAGAAACCAGGATGGGCTCCTGTCTGTGAGAACGGCGGCTGCAAACCTTCCAGTGGGAATGCCAAATGCATTTAAAAGGTGCCTTTTGCCCTGACTTTGAAGTCTGTTTTTCTATTCAGGCCTGTCTCGGTGAGGTTTAAAACATCTGAGCAACAAAGCAAGGGTAATAAAGTTTTCTTTGGGGTCTGTTAAGGAGGTTTTCCTGGTGATGGGAAGGCCTGGCATGCGCTGCCTCCGAGTGTTTTCTGGCTGCACTCCAAGTACGTTTCCACTGGATTTGTGTTTACTGATGCATTTTCTGGGGCAGCAAGGCAACGTCTCTTTGGAAGGAGCTTTTCTGCAGTCAAAAGAAGGTTTTTTGCAGTCTCAGGGAGCGAACAGCCCCTCATGATTCATTTCCATGACTTTTAGCATCCCGGAGATCAATTATGCAAACCACGAGCCATCAGCTGAGTCAGGGCTGTTGGCTCCATGTCCTGGATTAGCCCAGGGACCAGATATTTGCCTGACTCACTCCTGCCAGCCTGTGCCTCGGTCACCAGCAAACGTGAGGTGGTTGGAAATGTCCGGCCATGGGAACAGCCGTTCCAGGGAGATGCGCTCGGGGCTGCGGGTGGGTCTGCACGAGCTTGTTGTTGGGGTCCCCCATCCAAACCCCCTCCTTGCAAAACAAGGGCCCGTTCGGCCTCATCCTGGGCGGCTGTGCGATCGCCCCTGGTCGAGATGTGGGAGAAGAGGTGCAGATGAGCTGAGCAGAGGTGGCACCGGGTGTTTTCCTCCTGTGCCTTGGCGTCTGCGCCCAGGTCCTGGCTCCAGGTGCTTGGTGGGTGCAGCTTTTGGGATGCCGTGGTAGATAAGGAGCTTCCCCAACCCTGAGAGCACAGAAAAGATTAAACAGTAAAAGGATTTAGGGGAAGGGATTGGAGTAATAGTGATTAAGTCATGGATCAGGATTTGTGGTTAAGAAACTCTGACCGCAGCGTGGTGGGCCTGGTACAAGTGCAGAGGCTGGATTTCTGCAGAGGTGCAGGCACATTTCATGGTGTTTTCTGATGTTGTACAGAAAGCACTTGAAGCCGGGATTACACAGTCATTCTGGTTTGGGAGAGGCTGAGCTTTGGGTCGGTGCATCCCCCGTAAAACCTGACCCTGGAGCAGCGGTGAGGAGGGCAGAGGAGCCCTCTGGAAGGGGTGCGTGGAAGGTGGGGATTTAACCGGCTCCTTTTATCTTTTCAGAGCCAAGTGGCCATGGTGACCGGCTGGTAGGGGAAGCCTGCCAGGACAGCTCGCCTGGGCCGCACCCCCAAGATGTGGCTCATCCGGAGACTGGAGCCCCCAAAGCCAACTCGGATGCTAAAGGGGAACCTGACCCCAAAGACCCGTCCCTGACGCAGCCAGCAGCTGCCACCCAGCCCGGGGCTGTGCCGGGACGCGGGGCTGACACTGGCTGTGCCACCGTGCCCGCGGCAGAGCCAGAGCCGCTGCCCCATGCAGGCAGAGCCGCCCCGGAGCGCATCATGTCGAGAGGGCATGTGGCGGACCCCGGCACGGGGCTGGGGGAGCCCGCGGCCGATGCCCCGGCCCGGGAGAGCTCGCCCAGCCGGGGCCAGCTCGAGAAGGGGAACCCACCTTTGCCGGGGGGGGAAACAGAAGAAACCACGGAGGAGACCCCGCTGCCCCCAGCGTCCTACGGGTTCGACCCCGAGCTGTACGACGAGAGCGTAAACCCCTTTGTGGCAGGGGGCTGCCGGCTGCAGAGCTCCCCGCCAGCAGCCCCGCGCCGCCTCCCCCATCCCGCTGAGCTGGGGGGGGACCCGGACCCCAAGGAGCAGCTCCAGAAACACGAGGCCGATGGTGCGGAGGAGGGAGAGAGCGTGGAGGGCAGGAGAGCGGCACCCAGGAAGGGCAGCAGGATCCCGGCCAGCAAGCTGACGCCGAAGAGGCACCGAGACCCCCCCAAGAAACCCGCCGAGGATGCAGAGAGGGGTCCCACGGAGCCGCTGCCTTCCCAGGGCTCCCCCCGGCTGGGTCCCGCGCGCTGGGACAACCCGGGTCTCAACGCCTTTGGTGGCAGCTCAGCACTGCAGAACTCGCCGACTCTCCCCAGGGGCTCTTACCAGTTCGACCCGGATAACTTTGACTCTGTGGATCCCTTTAAGCCCACCAAGACCCTCTCCAGCGCCGCCGCCGACTCCTGCCCTGCCGCCGATAACAGCCTCAACGAGATCCTGGAGTCGCAGACGCTGGAGGCGCAGGATGAGCTCGTGAGAGGCAGAGACTCCCCGAAGAAACCCAGGTCGCGCCTGATAACGTGAGTGCTGGTGCGGCAGCCCCTGCGTTCCCCGCGCGAAAGCAGGGTGGTGGTGCTGGTGATGCTGGTGGCGATGCTGATGTGATGGTCCTCGTGTCTTCTGAGCAACGCCAACGTGCGCCTCGGGTTCTGCTGCCGTCCCGGTTCGATCTGTTCCTGGTCACTCGGGAGCAGATGGGAGGAGAGGGACAGGTGTCCTGGAGCGGTGACGGTGCCCGGGGTCCCAGACAGAGCGGGAGGGACCTGCTTTGCGGGGTCACCTCTTTGGAAACCCCGTTGGGGCTCCTGGGACTGGGGAGTCAGAGCCAAGCTGTGCCGGGGCTGGGTGATCCGGTGCTGCAGGGACGCGCTGGGAGCTGCCGCTGAATTTCCTTCTTTGTAACGGGAGAGAATAGAGGTGAAACAGGCAGATTTTGTTGCTTTTATCACATCTGCATAGGCGGTAGGGAGCTGCTTGTCCCTTGCTTGACTATTTAAGTGCATATTTAGTTCCTGAACTGGGCTATTTAAACCCTTGTGTAAATGGTGACGGTTCATAGTGCTTCCTGGGAGTGCAGACAGCATTGCCCTCCTCTGGGAACAGGTTTAATGGCTAAACATCGCTGTTTTCTTGGTGTTTCACCTGTTGTATCATAAATGTCCTCCAAGCTGTGTCTGGGCAGTGCTGAAGTCTCAGCCTGACATTTAAGACAGGCTCTGCTGAGCTGGGCTTAGCTCTACCTGCCCTCCCTTGCTGGTCTGAGTGGCAGAGGATGTGGAGGGGATACTGCACGTGGGAGTACTTACCCAGCCAATTTTGGGTATTTCTACTATAATTTGTGATTGCACTTAACACAGGTAATTGGAACCTGTTGCAGAGTTAAGCAGGAAATCTGCTGAAAAGGGGAAATCTTAGGAGCACAGAGTTTGTGCTCGATTTGGCAGCAAAACTGAAACAAGCCGCCACTCTGCTAATGGATTCTCCAGCGGGTTTTTACAGAGAGAGCAGATAAAACCCAGCAGGGAAAACAAGGCGGCGTTGGATGTTTTTCCCTTAGAAATACTTCGCAGGGTGTTGATGCAGATTTTTGGTAAGAGTCGGCGTTCCCGTGCGTGGCCGCGCCAGGGGGCGGCAGCCGGGTGGGGTCGCAGCGGAATTTCCCCGTCACCGCAGAGCAGCCTGGCTGTGCCAGGACTCACCTGCCCGGCAGCGCAGTTTGCGGTTTAATCTCTTCCTGCAGCTGCAAACAGCAAGTGCAGGGTCAGCATCCTTTATCTGTGTGTTCCTTCCAAAAAGACAGTGCTGGCAGCTCACTGTGCTTCTCCAGATGAGAGTTAATATCCGGGTCTTTTCACATACTCTTCTTCTCTCCATCTGTCTGTCTCTCTCCCTGTCCATGCTTTGGTGCATCAGGACTACTGAGCAAGTGAAATTTCTCTGTTTTCTGTTGTAAGTACTCTCTTCTGTATTTATTTCTTCTTTTCCTTTGCTGGTTTTTGTCCTCTCTCTGGGTGTGTGCTGGCCCCACGTGTCTCCATGGCATGCAGGCTCCTTCTTGCCCTTCAACTCGTGCTCTCCGCTGTCTGATGTGTGTCCCGCACCGCTCGGGCTGGATCCCGGGGCCGCTTTGCCCCGCGGTGCGCACCCGCGCTTGCTCTCACAGCGTGCCGGCTCCCAGCGCCTCGCGGTGGTGTGCGGGCACCCCAAACCGGTGGTGTACGGGCACCCCAAGCCCGTGGTGTGCGGGCACCCCAAGCCGGTGGTGTACGGGCACCCCAAACCAGTGCATCGCTAACACGGGGAGCAGGTTTCTGTGCAGTCCGGATCCCTGCTCTGCTGGCACACGTGCGATGGGATGGGGAGGCTGGAGCAAAGCGGGTGGGGGTGATTCCTTAGGCTGCGGTACAGCTCACTGCCAACCTGCTTGAGCTCCCACCGTGTCCCTGCAACGGGGAGCAGCGAGTCTGGAGGTGGAGACCCCTCCCCACGTATCTGCAGTGGCCGTTACACCCAAGCTCAGTGAATATCCATCTTCTGGGGGGCTGGGGCACAGCAGCAAGCTGGAGGAGATTGCTAAACGCGGAGTGAGAGGGTGGTGAGATTGCTAAATGTGGAGTGAGAGGGTGGTGAGATGTGGGAGGAGAGCTTGTGCTCTCCTTCGTGTGCCGTGGTGCTCGTCACCTCGTCAGTGATTCCCTCGGTGCCCGCTGGCTTTGGTGGCAGGGACCCAGCGCTGCTGGGACTGCTCCACAGCTGCCTGGAGCTGGTTGAAGATGCTGATGCTGGTGTGTCGGGATGTGCTGTGCCAGTTGCGTTGCCCAACTCTGGGACAGGGCGTTTGGAGGAACATGGGACAAAATCCCAGGGGAGCTGCCTTGCTGCAGAGCACCCAGCCGTGGGACCACCTTCAAGTCAATCTGAGCTGAACCTTCTCCCATCTGCAAGGCCCATCTCCTCGGGACAGACTTTGCGGCACATGGGTCGCCCCAGAGCTCTCCGGTGAGCAAAGCAGAGCTCTCCGATGGGTCTGACGCACGTGGCAGACACACGGATGCTGTGGAGATGTCCCGAAGCTCCAGCTGCAGGGACAGGGAGGACGTGCCTGGAAACGGTTCCTTCCTGCAGAAAATCAGCGGCACTCAGGCCTCCGGCTGCCACCGCGCTGGACGCGCAGGGCGAGGGCGCAGCAAGGGAAATCTTTCTTTGCCGGCTCCTTGGCAATCGCCTCTCTCGCTGTCAGCGCCCCGGGGTCCTTTCTCTGATCCTTACCCTCAGCAGGAATAAACGCCTCAAAGACAAACCTAATCGCTTCGTCCTCGTGTGTTTTGTTTGCTTGTTCATTCCAGAACACGTTCTGCCTCGGTGTTTCCCTGGTGAGTGGGGTTGCTGGCGTGGTGGGGGGCGATGCTGGCGCTGGGGCTGCTCCCCTTGCTTGGGCTGTCTCGCACGTGCCCCCCGCTCCCGTGCCCGCGCGGCCCCGCCAGCCCCGTCCCACCCGCCGCTTCTCTCTCGTCCGCAGGAGCGGCTGCAAGGTGCAGCAGTACGAGGCGCAGCCCCTGGTCCTGGACACCTGTGCTCAGGTACGTGGATCCCGTCCGGGGAGCTGCTGCGGGGTGCTGGGATGGCAGCACGGAGGGGGCAGGCAGGTGGGTGCCTGCGGTGGCACCGGACCAAAGGGACGTTCCCTGGGAGCAGCAGCTCCTGGCCATAGGGAGAACATCTTCCCCATGGGCAGGGAGGGAGGAGAGCTGAGCCTGGTGCTTGCCCCGGGTTTCTCTGCCAGACTTGCCAGGGAGCTGGTGGGGAGCAGCTTGTGGGGGTGCTGAGCCTCCCATGCTCTCCTCGGGCTGTCCGGGCAGCCTGGTTGCCTGATCCCCAGGGATTAGCTCAGTCCTGCTTAACCAGATGCCTTGATCCTGCAGGATGAGGGAGCGCTGATCTCAGAAATCCCAGATATTGCAAATCGGGATGGACGTGCCACTGATGAGGAGAAGCTGGCCTCCACCACCTCTGCGCAGAAACCGGCCGGGCTGGAGAAGAAGGGCGAGCCAGAGGATGAGCTGGAGTACTTTGAGTGCTCCAATGTCCCTGTGCCGGCGGGGAAGCACGGCACGGAGACGGGTAAGAGCATCCTCGCCGCGCGATGCGCCGTGCGTGCAGCCAGGCAGCCTCTGCAGCCTCTGGCCGTGCCGCGCTGCTGGCGAGGCGGCGCAGCTTCCCCGCGGTTTATTTACGCTGACAGGGCTAAAGGCTGCCGCAAGGTACCGTGAAACCTGCGGTTGCTTATCTGTGCTGTTTCCTTTATGGAAAAATCAGGCTGTCGTTAGACTCTGCCAGGATAGGGTGCTGTTCCCATGGCTGATGGAGATCTCCGTGTCGCTACAGGAGGTCTCCACTAACGCTCCTGGTGGCGTTCTGCTGTCAACCTCCTATGTAATTAGCCTCTCTGACCAATCCATTAAAACATAATTAAAAGCCAGGCACCATGACATTTAATCAATAGCCAAGTTCTGGGTGCAATCAGGAGGAATCCCTGCACGGAAGGTTTGCAGCGCTCCCCATGCGGGTGCCCATTAATCACTTCTCCTGAATGCTGCGCAGAGCTGCAGGCTCTTGGGAGAGAAAAACAGCCTTTGTCTCTCAAGGGAGGAACAGTCTGACAGTCAGCAGAGAGGCTGCAGCTTCCATTGAGTGCTGCTCTCTGGGAGGGCCAGGCAGGGGTGCACAGCGAGCAGCCGCTGAGCAGAGTACGGGATAAATGGGGGAAACATTGGGAAATCTGCAGTCACGAGCCTTGCGTTGCCTCCTGGCTGGGCTCTAGCAATGCTGTTTTTCTCTGCCCAGTTAACGCATGAATAGCCGGCCATGTCTGCTGTTGTTCGAGTGAGGTTCACAAATTCCCTCCCGCTCTGTGGAGATGGCAGGGTGCCTCGCATGGTGCAGATGGGAGGAGACGGCTTTCCTCTCTGCTGCTGTTAGCAATAGCAGGAGCCGTGTGGCAGCTCCTTGGAGGGTTCTGTGCCCAGTTGATGTGGGCTGAGGCTCCTGCTATTTGGAGTGGCCCGAGCAGCTGGGCTTCATCCCAGGGACGCAGCCTGTCCACACGGGCCAGTGACGTGCAAAATGAGCCCTGCAAAACGGGCCGTGCATCTTCATTCCTGCTCCTCGGCCCCCCGCAGTCCCCGGGAACGGCTGCTCCGGGTGGCAGCTGCGGGGACCCGGGGCTGGCACTGCCACCAGGGGGGAGTGCTGGGTTCCAGGCCGGGAGAGCAGGAGGGGAGGCTGGCAGGGATGCAGGACGTGTCCTCCTTGCAAGAGCAGGAGCTGGGGGCAAAGAAGCCTTTTGGGAGGGAAGCTCAGGGGATGTATGCACTCAGAGGTCCCCTTCTGCATCCCAGCAAATCTACATGTGCCACCAGGGCCTTGTTTCCAGGGAGCTAAAAGGTGGTGTTTCCTTGTCTTTAGGCTTTGAGAAGGACATCTCCAAGCAGACAGCAAAGGATGGGCCTGGCATCTTCCCCGTGAGTGCCTCGAGTTTGCTCTGTCCCACCCGCGGGAGGCTCAGGGCAGCTGTGCCCGTGCTGTCGCGGGGCTGAAGTGAGTTCCTTTGGGAGCTGAAGTTCCTGGAAAGCCCACGCAGGGGCTCAATAAACCCAGTGGTGATTTCCTGGCAGGCTGGGGGGCCCGGCAGAGGACGGCCCCTCCCGGGGTGGGAGTGAGAGATGCCGGGACGAGCAGGGCTCGGGAGCCGGGGCTGCGGCCGTGGGAGGCAACGATGCGAACGTGTTTGGAAGCGGCTGAAGGACAGTGAAAGGGGAAAGGGACCGCAGGGAAGGGACGAGCTGCGGGACAGGCTGTGTCTCGGGTGAGGGAGCCCAGGGCTGGCCCTGCTGGCCGGTTGGTGCCTGTGCCTTCTACAGGGGACCCTCAAACGCTGCCCTCAGGAGGGCAGCTGGCAGCAGAGATGGGGGAATTAATGAAAACAGCCCTGGCTCTGCAGCCCGCAGCAACCCTGGCACCCCGGCCATGGCACATCTGCACGGGGACAGCCCCGGTCTGTCCCCAGGAGCCATCGGGGTGGCCCCAAGACCCCTCCACTGCAGGGGGGACCCTGCGCCAGCTTAGTCGCCCCCCGCCAAAGCTGCTGGAGGTGACAAGCAGATGACAATGAGATTAGCAACATCAGCACAATTAGCTTCTCTGAGACAGATTTAACTACGCTAAGCCCCACAAGGACATTAGTCAAAGTGAACCCTTTGTTTGGTGCTGGGCAGAGCCTGGGCAGAGCTCCTGAGACAGAGCCGGGTCACCCCAACCCCCGGGGGGAATTGGCCGGGGGGGTTGAGGTGTGCCCCTGTTTTGGGGAGGTGCTGTGGGAGGCTGCTGCTGAAACCAAACGGGGCTGAACCTCCCCGGTGTCCCCAGCCGGACCCAAACCTGCTCCTGCCACGGCAGCAGAGCCTGCGAAGGGCTCGGTTTGCCTGATCCTGGGCAGCAGTCAGAGCACGGGGGGGAAGAGCTTCAGGGCTCTTGTTTCCAAAACACAAGCAGGCTCCCTCCTCCCAAGCACTTCTCTATTTATGGCCTGGCAGCCGGTTCCCAAGGAGATGACTGCGCAGGGCTGTCACTTCACTGGGTGATAAAGGGAGGAGCAGGCGGTGGCAGCCGTGGTTTGAAGGAATGCTCTTCTGGAGGCCGCTCAGGCTGCAGGACCCCCGGAAGGGATGGGGCAGCAACCGGGGAGGACTGGGTGCCTGGGTCACAGGGCTGAGCTCTTCTTCTGAAACGGGTCCCTGCTCTGTCTCCCCATGCGATGCTGAGCCCCAGGGCAGCCTGTGCGTCTCACATCCCAGCTCCCGGCAGAAAGTGCCCCAAAACCCCTTGTGGGCTGTGCTGGGTGTCTGGGACACAGAGCTCTGAGCAGTGTGTGCAGGCAGGGAGGTCCAGAGGCTGATAAAATGGGGGGTAACACCGCAAGCAGGAGGAGCAGGGTGAAAAGCAAATCCCCGCAGCATCCCGGCCGGTGATTCCCCGCAGGGCAGTCCCGGGCTGTGCTCCACGGACAAGGCCCCGGCCGCCGTCAGCAGGAGCGAGAGTCCCCTGGACGGCATCTGCCTCAGCGAGTGCGAGAAGACGGCCGTGCTGACGCTCATCAGGGAGGAGGTAACGCCCGGGACCCCGTCCCGGTGGGGGCAGCAGGGGCAGCTCTGCGCTGCCGGGGGCTCTGGGCCCCTGCACATTGCGGGGCAGTGAGGGAAACCCCCAGAGCGTGTCCCAAGGGTCCTGTGTCTGCTGCAACCTAGATCATCACCAAGGAGATCGAGGCAAACGAGTGGAAGAAAAAGTACGAGGAAAGCCACCAGGAGGTCCTGGAGATGAGGTACGGGGCTTCTCCTCACACATTCGGCTGTGTTGTCATCCCCCGGGATGGGGGTTAGTGTGGCTGTCACAGGGTGATGCAGCTCAGCATCCTCGGGGTAGGACGTGTTCAGAGACATATACTCTTTGTTTGTGCTGTTGCTGAGCCTGCCGGTGTCTTTGTCACGGGAATAAAGCCCCGTTGGCCGCGCTGGCCGAGCGGCAGCAGCTGGAGGGAGGTCTGGGTGATGGTGGGAGCTGCAGCACCCCCAGCTGGGACTCTGGGGATGGGGTGGCCTGGGGCCGTTTGCTGTCGGCAGAGCTGGAGGTGCATGTCTGCAAAAAGCTGCTGCCTCTCATCTGCTTTTTGACCTTGTTTCCTTCTAGGAAAATTGTGGCTGAGTACGAGAAGACCATTGCCCAGATGATAGGTAAGGTGCCATCGCCTGGCTGGTGCGTGGGGCAGGGCGCTGGCTGTCGCAGCCGTGCCCGCTCCGTCACCGTCCCCACTGTTTGCTCTCCATCGTAGAGGATGAGCAGAGGACAAACATGACATCTCAGAAGAACCTGCAGCAGCTCACAATGGAAAAGGACCAGGCTCTGGCAGACCTCAACTCGGTGGAGAGGTCCCTGTCAGATCTCTTCAGGAGATACGAAAACCTGAAGGGTGTCCTGGAAGGCTTCAAGAAGGTCCGTACCTCGGTTTGCTGTCTCCCTGCAGCCCTGGGCCCTGGACACGGGGCTCCCGTGCAGCACTGGCCCCACTTTGTGGCTCTGTTCTGTGGCTGATTCTATTTAAAGCCTTTTTCTTTTTACACTCAGAAGAGGATATATCATCCCATCAGAGCAACATCTCTGGGCTCAGTCCCAATGCAGATGGATGTACTTTTTTTTTTGTTCCCAGAACGAGGAAGCACTGAAGAAGTGTGCTCAAGATTATTTAACCCGGGTCAAGCAAGAAGAGCAGCGGTATCAGGCCCTGAAAGTCCATGCAGAAGAAAAATTAGACAAGTAAGGTCATGCATGAGATCGCTGGGCGTGCTGGGGAGCTTTCTGGCTGCTTACAGACCTTGTAGGGCAGCTCTCCATTTGGCTTTCCTGAGGCTGGAAGGCAGGAGCCTATTGATGTGCAAAGCTGCTTTTTACAACCTCAGGCTCAAATGACTTAAAATGGCTGTGAGTTAAGCCAGCCCAAAGCCCGCAATGGATTCTCTTAGTTGTTTTTTTTGGTTTTTTTTTTTAATGGGGAAACTGAGGTTCATGGTCTGTTTAGTCATGGAACAAGTTTCCACATTTTTGAGGGCTCATGTTTGTGGTGCAGGAAGGGGTTGCGCAGCTGCTGAGGCTCACGCAGGTTTTCCATCGGGGAAAACCACTTCTTGTGCACCCAGGCAAGCAGGAGCTGGGCTCTGCCGATGCCGTGGGCTCCGCTGTTGTGCCGCGGTGCTCCTGCCTGCGCCCACCGCCCCCTCTCTCCAAACCCCCCAGAGCCAACGAGGAGATCGCGCAGGTGCGCGCCAAGGCCAAGGCGGAGAGCGCGGCGCTGCACGCCGGGCTGCGCAAGGAGCAGATGAGGGTGGAGTCCCTGGAGAGAGCCCTCCAGCAGAAGGTACCGCGCCGGGACCTGCCCGGCCCTCCCGCGCTGCCTCGGTGGCAGATGGGCCCGGGCGTTATCCCCCGTCTGTGCCGCTGCGGGGGTCATCACGCTCTGCTTTCCTTCCAGAACCAGGAGATTGAGGAGCTGACCAAGATCTGCGACGAGCTGATAGCCAAGCTGGGAAAGACAGACTGAGCATCCCTGCCCCTCGCCCAGCACCCTGCACTTGGCCGCTTTCCTCGTACTGTCAAGCACCTTGCCTTATTGCCCAGGAACCCCCCCCGCAGAGAAGCACACGCGGCGCCCCGGTCCCCACGCTGTCCCTGTGTCCCCAGGGCTCTGGGGTCCCCACCGTCAGGTGTGTGTGTCCCCCATGGGGTCAGCAGCAAGCGGCTGCCGCACCGCCCCTCTGCGCAGATGCCACCTCTCAGCTGCAAGGTGACACTCTAGGCTCTGTCCCCCTCAGCCGGGGGGGTCTAGTCACGTTCCGATGTGCTTTGTCACTTACTGTCCTCGTGTGCCCAGTTGCACAGGTCCTGCCCTGGGCTATGGGTGACACCAGGGTTGGAGTCACTGGCTCTTGGGCTGGGGAACAGGACCCGGCATGGGATAGGGAGGCAGTGATGGGGCTCGGGGACCCCAGGGCCCCACCACAGGTGGTTTGTGGCCACCAGTAGCCTCTCAGTAGGTTGGTGGGTTTTGGGGAGGTGGTGGTGTTCAAGGGGCTGGTCCCGGTCCCTGGTACATGGGTGACACGTGGCACAGAGCATCCTTGTCCCTGGCCATGCCAGCCTTGGAGGAAGGAAGCCAACGTCTCTGCATTTGTGCACTTTATTAGCATTTATGAGCATTTATGAGCACTCGGGCCCTCTCCTCACTTCTTCCCATCAGGCACAATCCCACTACGTGTCTCCTTCCCCCAGCAGCGTGGATATGGCCACTTCACCGAGTAACTTCAGTCTGCTCACGGGAGGAGCCCAGGGCAGGGAGGCTTCTGCCCCAGGAGCTGTTTGAGAAACGGGGGAGATGGTGGTTCTGGAGAGCTGGGAGGTGTTTGTCCTGCCCCTGGCCACTTACAGCACTCAATAGTAAGAGAACCAAACAGAACCCAGCTTCTACAGGCAAGGGCAGATCCAGACAGCAGTAAAGTACACTTTTGATTCCACCACTCAGCACTCACGCAAAACCCCAGCCTGCGTTCAGCATGGGCAATGCTCCCGTCCTCCCTCCCTGGCACAGCCGGGCTGGCTGCGGAGGGCAGCTCTGCGGCAACAATCTGCTCCAGCAGCATCTTCTGGCTCTGGCATCGTCCTCCCGTCCCCGCTCCCTGACAGAGTCCTCCCGTCCCTGCTCCCCAGCATCTCACACCGTCGCTGCCGCTGTCTGCTGTGTGCCTGTCTGCATGCACTTCCCATTGGGGCAAAGAAGATTCCTAAGGAATGATTCACTAACTATAATATGGTTATAGTTACATATATATAAATATATATATAATGGTTATAGTTATATATAATAGCAGGTGTGTGTGTAACTGTGAGCGGGCAGGGCTGGTGCGTCTCGCACCGCAGCAGCCCTGGAGCTCTGGCGTGGTGAGGCTGCGGGTGCCCAGCGCCGGGGATGCCGGTGACAACGTGGGGTGCACAGCAGCCCCCCGCACATGTAGTAAAGACACCGGTGCCCAATGTCACCCCGCTGCCAGCCCAGGTGTGTCACCAGCACAGGGAAGCTGTGGGTGCCTGTGTGCAGCGGTCACAGCCTGGTTGTGTTCGGTGTCATTTTCCCGCAGTAGGATTTAAATCTCCCTTTCCGGCAGCGCGGGGGCTGCCCGCCAGCTGCCGGTGTTGCTGTTTGCGAGTGTGCATCTGCCAGCAGGTCTCTGTCCACAATGAAGTGCCAACGAGTGACCACCCTGACTGCAAATCGCTCCCTGTCCCCCCGGCGTGTCCCCCACCCCAGAGCAGGGACTCTCTGCAGTGACTACTGCCCCATCGCTTTGTACCATGTGCATAACTGCCGTCACCATCAATTTTATATGTACAATAATTTCCCTTTTATATGTCAGGTAAATATTTGTAAGAGTTATACTCACACAAATGAGATTATTATAATGATTACTAATATATTTTTTCCATGTTTCATTGCCTGAATAAAAATTGTGTTTATCACTCTTCATGCGCTCATGGTATTTGTAAGGTCGGTGAAGAGATTTTGGAGAAGTTTGCTTTGTCTTGCAGGAAGGGCCCTGTTCCGCCACGGTTTTATTCATGTGCTTGCCGACGCGGTTGGTTTCAAACAAGCACGGTTATCATCTGTTCCTGACGTCTGCATTCGCTAACTATGAAATTCAGTGCTGCACCTGGCGGGTGCTGCTGGTGAGCTCAGCCGGGACACGCTGGGCAGTGGGACTTGGCTTAATCCCTGCACTTGACCCTGATACCGTTCCTGGGTAAATCCTCTGCGGGATGGAGCCCGTCCTGCCCAGCTGGAGACCAGGGAACCGCAGGTCCAGCCCCAGGCGGGTGTGCAGTCGCTCTCTTGCTCTTCTCTTTTGGAAGGCTGGGAACTTTGGAGGGTTTTTCCCCAACCTGGCTGCTGTAAACAGCAAGGAAGGTGGTGTTCTCTGGCTGGAGCAGGTGGGCTTGCTCGAGGTCTTTGAAAGCCATGGCCAGGATCCATGTCTGGAGATGGAGGGGTTCCCCACGCAGGCAGCGCTGGGACGCGGAGCAGAGCCCAGCCCTGTGTACGGGCAGGTCCGTCACCCCCGCCGGCCCACACGGGGCTCCGTCTGCTCCCCAGCCCTGCCCTTGGGGACCCGCGTCCCGTCCTCCCCAGCTAAGATGGCATTAGCCGGGGTGCAGCGTTATCCCCAGCCCGGTGACCAATCGCCC
This sequence comes from Pampusana beccarii, assembly GCA_013399365.1. Taxonomy (NCBI): domain Eukaryota; kingdom Metazoa; phylum Chordata; class Aves; order Columbiformes; family Columbidae; genus Pampusana; species Pampusana beccarii. Next base: position 251,105 of record VWYH01011089.1, on the reverse strand, counting down.
AAGCAGATTACCTGTAAGACCTTAAGACAAAAGAGAGGTTACGCACCCCGCGCTGCACACTGCTGGCGATGTCCGCCCTGAGGACCCTCCTGGCCCTGGCCATCGTCACATCCCTGGCCGGAGACAGTAAGTGTCCCGCAGCTCCAGGCACTGCTTGGAGGGGGTAAATTGCTGTAGCTGCTCTTCTGCTTGCTGGCTGTCCCCATCCCTGTCCCCATCCCGTCCCCGTCCCTGTCCCCATCCCTGTCCCCTGCCCGCAGGCTGCGTGTGCCCACTGTGCCCTTGCCAGATCCTGCTCCCATCCCTGCAGAAAAACGGCATTTCGGGGGGGCTGGTGGCTTTCTCCTCCCAGGAGCACCCAGAGCAGCACCCAGCCCCTCGCCCTCCCCTCTGCCGCTCGCACTCAGCACAGGTCCCCAGCGGGGACCCCAGAGCCTCCCGGGCCCGTCTCTGACAGAGCCAAAGAAAAGCAGCTTCTCATCGCTGGGATGGGGTTTCCCAGCTAAAACCGGATTCCTCAAAGGCAGAATCGCAAAAAGCCAGCAGGGCGGTTGTGCCGCTCAGAGCAATGCCACAAAGCACGGTGACGTTGGGATGGTTTCAGGATATTTGCAGCAGGAGAAGATGAACCGTGGACTGTTTTTAGCTGATGGTAAATGAAAGGATGTACCGTGCTGCAAAGGAGAAGCAGCAGACAAGCGATCCCGCTGCGGATGCTGGGGTCAGTGCGGGTTAATGACTGGTGTTTACTGGCACTTGGCCCCATGATATCCCGGTTTCCCCCAAGACATTGGCTCTCTCGTTTTCCAAGAGCTGAAGACAGGAGCTCTGGCCTCCTGCAAGATCCCCCTGCAGCCAGGAGCTCGCCAGGAGAGGGCTCTGCTCAGCCAGCAAAGCAGATACACATTTAGCAAAATTACCAACATCAGTGGTAATTCAACCACCATCCAAGTCCAGTGTTCACAATTTCAGGCAGGAGCAGGATCTTCAGGTTTGGGTTTTCTTGGGGAGGTGCTTTGCCTACAGATATTTAAAACTGTGCTGTTATTTTAAGTCTCTCACAGTCATAAAATGATAATAACACTTTCATGTTTGCTCAGCTGGGCTCTGACCGCCGTCACCTCTCGCCCACGGTCCCTGTCCCTGTGCCGGGGGTCCCGGGGGCTGTGGGGACCCACGGGCTGCAAACGGCTCACGGAGCTGTGGGACGGGGTCTCGCTGCTGCTCCCACTCCTCCTCCTCCTCCTCCTCCTCCTCCTCCTCCTCCTCCTCCTCGCAGGTAAAGCGCTGAGATGCCACAAATGTGTCGCGTCCAACGAGAACGACTGCAACAAGCAGGGCTCCCACAACTGCCCCCAGTACGCCGACGCCTGCTCCACCATCACCGCGCCCAGTGAGTCCCTTGGCTGGCGGTGCTGGGGAGACTGGGGGGCTGGAGGGGACCAGCGGGGCAGCCCGGGAGCTGGATTCCCCGTGTCCCGTGCAGCAGGGATGAGCCACTTGTTTTCAGCCCTCATGTGCTTTTCCCTGCAGACAGCGTCATCAAGTCCTGCTCCTATAAGTCCTTCTGCGACCAAGCCCGGCGCGGCGGCTCCGGGGGGGCCACCCTGCAATGCTGCTTCAGCGACGACTGCAACGGGCCGGCGCGGGGGCCCCGGAGCGGCGGGGGGGCCCTGGCGCTGCACCCCCCCAGGCTGCTGGCCGCCGCGCTGGCGGGGGGGCTGCTGCTGCGCTGGCTCTGAGGTCAGTCCGGGGGCCGGGGGGCAGCCCCGCGTAGCTGCTTGCTGCCGTAGCCTAGGGACGCGCGCGGGTCGGCGGCCGCGGGTTTGCTCGATGCGCAAAGTGAAGTCGCCACCAGGCAAATAAACGCTGCAGTTGAAAAGCGTGTTCCTGGCCAGAGCTTCTCGTTCACAGGAAAACCGTCACCTCTGGAGAACGGCCCCAACCAAGCCGACACAGCTGCCCAGTGCTCCCCATCTGAGCACAGCGTCCCTCCCAGCACATGGGTGTCTTTGGGCTGCTTTGTGCCCAGTTGAGGGGTTTCTCTCCTCCTGTGGCTGCAAAGATACGGGCCTGGATGGACTATAAATGTATTTGGTGTGAGATCTTGTCCAAGCCTGCTCGGTGCAGCTCTTTGCACTGCCCAATGGAAGGAAACCATCCTTGGGGACCCCCCCTTGCCTCTGCGGGGACCCCCAGCCATGCAGGGGGTGGGTTTGTCCCCCGAGCAGCAGTGCTGCATGTCTGCAGTCCCGGGGGCACTAATCCACCCCCGGTTGTCACTGCCACCTCCGGGACACCCCACTTTTCCTCCTTCCGCCAGGTTTTCCCTTTGAGCCCCCAGTGATGGGCTGTGTCCCATGGGTGCCCGCTGTTACCACCTGTTAAAGTGTCATTATATGTGGAAGTCCTGTAGCCCAGAGCCCCCCCAGGGCTGGTGTAACGCAGGCACAGGGACCTGGCCCAGGAGGTCCTGCAGTCTAAGGAGAGAGCAGGAAAGAAAAGGGAACGATGAAGGAGGAGAGGAGTGAGAATCTGACTGCAAGACACACAATGCAGGGCAAGCCCCACTGCTGCTCCTCCAGCAGAGCAATCTGTCAGGAGTTTCCCATGGTCATAACGCAAGAAAAAAGGGAACAGGTACTGAAACTGAAAAGAGCAAGCTGGAACAGAAGAAAAGAAATAATCCAGCACACTTAGATCCAGCCATGGGACTCCCTGCTGCAGGATGCTACTGAAACTGAGACCGCTGGGAGTGCTGGAGGGTGAAAAGTCCTTGAGTGGATCTCGTGGGGTTAATGCCACCCGCAAGGGATGCTTGGCTGCTACCACTGGAGAGGAGGCGTCCCAAAAGCAGATTATTGTGTGTCTGCTGTGGGTCCTGCTCCTTCCCCTGGGTACATGAGGGATGTTTTCCTGTTGGAAACGCTGGTGGCACCTCCAAAGGCCCTGGGGTAGAATTGTGCCCTGTCCTGGGACCCCCCTCCTGCCCCCGCATCTGCTGATGGGTGTCTCTGGGGGCTCAAGGGGCTGCCCGCACCCCCGGGTGGGCTACAGCAGCAAAATAGATCGAAAAATCTAGGAGGAGAACTGAAAGGCTCTGCGAATAAAGGAAGAGCGGCAGTGTGACCAGCTGCCGTGTGACTGTGCCCGTAGAAAACGGAGCTGCTTCAGATCCCAGCGCGAGTCACGAGGGCTGCAAGAGATGCCCTGGTATAAAAATACCCTGTGGAACAGTTGAGTCTCTGCGAGGCCGGCAGGGATGAGGAGCAGGGCAGGCAGAGGCTGGCAGGGCAAGGGAGCGCACACCTGCGTCTCGGTGTGTCTGCGCTCCCTGCCTGGGCGATGCTGGGCCCGCTCGGCACGGGCGCAGATGCGGTTTACATGGGCATCACCGCCGAGATGGCCAGAGCACGCCGGCCACGGGGACACGGCCCCGTCCCCACCCCACGGAGCCGCCAGCCCCGCTGCCAGGCAGCAAAGCCGCTTTTCTAACCTCCTTGTTTTCTCTTTGTTTGTTTGCTTTTTTTTTTTTTTTTTTCCAGTCTAAGTATAACCCAGATGCTGTGACCTTCATTTACATAACTGGCAGGTTTTCATGCTTTGGGTTTTGTTTCCCTTATAGCAGCTTCAAAAGCCCTAGAGTGAGCGCTTGGCACTTTCAGACTCTGGTTCCATCCGTGTTTGCTGTCGGGTGAGGATGGGCTTTAGGGTCTGTGGCCATCTCTGAGCATGGGAGACGGGCAGCACAGGGAATAACCCACCAGCTTCATTAAGGGATGATCCTTCCTTTAAAAGGCACAAGGGGCAATGCCAAAATCCTGCCCTCTGCACAGCAAAAGGGGCTTCCAGGCCCGAGCCGCCCTGGGTGTATCGGCTGCAGTTACACAGCGAGGGCTCTCGGGGAGCGCTGGCAGGAGCAGACGTGGAGGGAGGTCCTCGCTTCTTTTCTCCTGATGTAATTAGTAGATGATGCGTTTTGGGCTGCAGCCTGTGGCAGGGCGTGGGGCTGCGCTGTCCCCAACGGGGAAACCGTGGAAGGCTGAGAGCGAGGAGGGACGCGGCTCCTCGGACACGTGGCTACGGTCACTGCCACGAGGAGAGCAGCCGTGACTGCAGAGCTGCACGGTGCGGTTATTTAACGGCGCTTAATGCGGTGCTTTGAATGAGGATAGATGGGGGAAGAGCCCTGCCAGGGTCCAACCGGATATTTCTGTAAAAAAATAACCCCTCGTGCAAAACGCTGGGAGAGCACCGCTTGGTGTCCATGCGAGCAAGGCTCCCTGCGCGCCCCCGGCAGTGCCGGCAGCACCAGCAGCGGTTTCACCCGCGCTGGGAGAAAGTGCTTTGGGGCAGATGCAGCTCCAGAGAGAAAGCGCAGACTTCCCGAGCGTGCAGCGCCGGAGCCCACGCTGTCCTGGGGGAGAGCGAGTACGTCCGGCTCCCCAAGCCCAGCCTGACCCGAGCAGCAGCTTTGCCCTGTGGTGCTCCTGCAGGAGCCGTGACCCAAACCGGGCAGCTGGTCTCCATCCAGCGCCACACGCCAGCACATCTGGAAAGCCTGGTGAGAGCCGGTGTCCCTGCTCAGCGCGGCGCGGGCTGCAGGAGGCTGCTCGCTGCCGTGACAGACTGTGGTTTCGTCTGCTCCGGGGCGGTGACACGGCCCCGGAGCAGAGTCACACAGAAACGAACACACATGGTTTCAGTAGCAGCGTTTGGGCAATCTTCTGCAGCATGGAAAGGGGGGGCGAAAAATCTTTGTTCTAAAAATGACCCAGGCCATAGGAAATGCTGGGGGTTGAGGCAATGTGTTTACTGAACAACACTTCGTACAGCAGGTGCTGAACAGTGTGCATTTGCTCTGGGGGAAAAAAAAAATCTTCAAATGCATAGCACTGGATTCTCAAGACTAGAGTCTTGCCTTAAAATGAAAAGAGGAGTAGTTGGGTTGACAGAACCCGGATCTGAACAAAAATGGTGGTGATGGCCTGAGTCCGATGCAGAAGCTGGGGCAGCTCACAGTCCGAGGCGCACACCACTCTCATCTGCTTGCCCCTGTTTGCTCAGATGCTGCTGTATTTGACATTACACACCACAATAAACCCACGGCAGCGGGGAAAGGTTTTTGTAAAGCACTAATGGTGCCCCGCATGGTCTGGAAGCCCCGGGACTTTGCGTTTGCACCAGTGCAAGGGCCGACAGCAGCGCAGGACCACTGGAGCATGCCCGCCCTCGGAAACTTCTCGTGCATGAGAATCCACCTGCTATTTTGTGAAATGTCAGCAGCACAGGCACTGCTGGCCAGGCTGGGGTTGGGACTCTTGTCCCAGGCAGGGTCTGGGTCACGATCGGTGGTCTCAAGTTGTCCCCATGGACCTGGGAAACTCTTTGCTGAAACGTCCCGGGGGCTGAGCAGGAGCCGTTTGGAGGACGCTGATTCACTGAGCGGTTTTCTGTGGGGCTTGGGGGGCTTTGCCGGGAAGGGCCCGAGCTGGAGCTCTCGGAGGAGCTCTCGGGGCGGAGCGGGGGCAAAGCCCGGGGGCGCGCACGGAGCCGGTGCCGCTGCAGGTGCGCGGAGGGCACACGGGCCGGGNCTGCCCGCCCCGCTCCGCCGGCCATGCGCGGGGGGCGCAGCCCTGGGACGGCGCGGGGTGAGTGCGGGACCGCGCGTGTCCGCGGAGCCGCGAGTGGGCGCGGAGCCGCCGGGAGCTTCTCCGGGGCCCCCCCGGTGTCCCGGCCCCAGCCGCGGGGGTGCCCGGCAGGAAGGGAAGGGGAAGGGGCTGTCCCGGCCGCGGGGTCGGTGCCCCCCGGGTGGGCTGGGGGCGGCGGGGCCCGCGGGAGGGCGGCCGGGGGTCCGGCCCCGGGGTGGGGCTGCTCCGTGGGGCCGGGGATGTGGCAGCAGCTGCTGTGGCAGCAGCTGGAAGTGTCCCCGTGTCCCCGGGGGGCGGCGGCGGGTGATCTCTTCTGCACGGTGCTTGCAGCGTGGGGACCGAGCTGGAGGCAGTGAGGGCTGCGGGTTTGGGATGGGGTGCCTGTGGGAGATCTGGGGGTTTGCTTCGCATTGAGCTCTGCTCAATGGGGTGCGAGGTCTGTGGGGTTGGTGGCAAACGTGCAGGGAAAATGTGGGATCTGCAGCTATTCAGAGTGTGTTCCTCTGGCTGTTTTTCCATGGTGAGATGAAGAAATGTATCCTTGCAGCTCCCAGCCTGCCTTTCAACAGGTTAATTATTTCATTAAGGCGAATGTCTGGAGTTAGCAGGAGTTCGTGGCTGGGCTCTGCCTACACCGTCTGTCTCGCTTGTCAGCCGCCGATAGAAGTTGGCAGGGCCAGCTCTGGAAACTCCTTTGCAAGGCCAGGTAGAAGGAAGTGGAGCTGCAACCGCTGCGCTTGCAGCCATCACCCTGCACGGCCGTGGGTGTCACAGCTCAGAGCCCTCGTGAAACCGGGGTGGTCGCTCTGCACCCCGACTGGCACCAGGGCAGCTCAGACAGAGAGAGGAGGAGGAAGATGCTGCAGCTGCCTGCAGGTGCGATGGAGCCGCAGAGACGCCTCTGGCCCGCGGTGCTGCGATGCTATGGATGTCGGGTCTGCCGTTACCTTGGCTTTTTCTGCCGCGGGTTTCCGTGGGTTGTGCTGCCGTGGCTGTAGCCGTGCAGCGGGTGCCGGGAGCGGGACGGAGCGGGCCGTGGGCCGTGTGACGGTGCGGCACGGCGCTGGTCCTGCGGCTGCTTCCTGGAAAGTCTGGCTGTGCGATGGCACACGAGGCCGTTGAGCCAGCGGTGACCGCAGAGGGGCTGGGGTGCCATTCGGAGGGGGCCCTGAACCTTCTGCGTCCTCCTGGGAAGCTGCTCGCTGTATCTCGGGAGCCAGGCGAGGGGCTATTTTTTTTTCTGTGAACCTTCTTCTGTAGTCTGCTTGCTCTTGCCATCTTATTAACTGAGCCAGAAAAGGGTTGTCTTTTGTGGTGGGATATTGTGATTCTGAAGAAGCTGGGTAGTCAGTTGTTTCGGTGATGGGGGAGCTGGAGATGCTGCTTTTGTCCTGTGGATAAGTGCAGTGCTCAGTGGCTGCAAGGAGAGAGGCAGCGGGGTGGGGGCACGGGGAGCACGGGATGGGGACAGCGGTTGGAGCAGCTGCAGTCTCCTCTGCCCAAAGGTTTTTGCATATCCAAGTGCAATCCACAGTCAGCTCGCACAGGAGATGGAGCTGGTTTGTGGGCTTTCAGCTGAGCCCACATTAATTAGGGACGGTGGGGGGAACGTAGGGAGCTGCAGGAGCTGACCTGTGGGTCCTGCGTGCAGCCCCGAGGGGCTGGGCACTCGTCCCTGTGCTGCCTGCTGCACACCTCAGCTCTTCCTCATCCCTCTCATGACCAGAAATATCTGGACTTTTATTAGCAGCGGGAGGAAGAGATGATTTATGGGGCCTGGTCTGAATGCATTGGTATGGTTTGAAGGTACTTGGGAATCTGCTTTCTGTGTGCTTCCTCCCGCCCACAAAAATAACCCCACAAAAAAGCGTTAAAATGTGAAGTGCCCACATAACCTTGCGTCAGGGTAAATGTGTTGTTTTAGAACAATCTCTACTGCTGAAGCAGTACGGTTTCCCTCTTAGAAAAGCCCTGATACTCATCTCAGACGCTGGTGATGAACACTGAGGTCCTGACAACAGGTTGACTTGTTTTCTGCCACCTCCACCTTTGCAGCTGCACCACAGCTCTTGCACAACACTTGCCTCTCAGGGCCCCACTCCACTGCAGCTATTCGGCTCAAAAATAGTATTTCCTCCTTTTCTGCTTGAGATCTCTCGTCTGTGCAGCCTCCGCTTCTGGCACCTGTGCGAGTCCCCCCTCTGGTGCCGGACGAGCCGCGGCGGGCTCAGCTCGCATCCCTGGGGACCCGCTGCCCCCATCCCGGCTGGGGCAGCGCCGGGGGGTCCGTGCCCGGCAGACCCGGTGCCACGGCCTGGCCTGCGGCGATGGGTCATTGTTTGCCCTGCTGACTTGGCATCCTGGCCGCGCAGAGTTTCTGCTGGAGTTGCAGATTGTTTTCCATTTCCTGGGAGTGTGCTCGGGCTCTCTCGAGCACGCAGCCCGCTTCGGGATTATTTTTGGTCATGGTTCCCAGGGACCCGGTGTCTCAGGTCAAATCCTTTGTGGCTGTTTTGTCCTCTCTCGGTGTTCTGAGCCGTGGCACGGGGCTGCCCCATGCTGCCGAGCAGGAGCAGCTCCTGGGGGGCAGAGCACCCACCTCTGTCCCTCCTCCTCAGGGTGATGCGAGAAGGAGCCCGGCATGCCGTACCTGGACCGACAGAACCGTATCTGTGGGTTCCTGGACATCGAAGAAAATGAGACCTGCGGGAAGTTTCTGCGGCGGTATTTCATCCTGGACACGCAGGCCAACTGCCTCCTGTGGTACATGGACAACCCGCAGGTGAGCTCCGCGCGGCTGCACCTGGCGTCCCCTCGCGGTCCCGAGGGAGGATGCTGTCTGCTGCATCACTCGTCTCTCGGGGTCTCCCATGGCCGTGACCAACCTCCTCATGATTGCTGTGGTTTCCAGGGCTGCCCAGCGCAGCTCACACCCCCAGGAGCCACTGACACCCCGTAGGAGCCCACAGAAGGGCTGTGCCGATGTGCAGTGTTACACCTCCCGTGGGTCTTAGCGTAGAGACAGCGGCAGCAAGTCAGAGAAGGGAGCAGGAAGACCCTGTTGGAAACCCCATGGTGCTTGAGCGCTGGGCAGGCACCTGAAGAGCATCTGGCAGCAGATTCTGCTTTGTCCTGTTAAGAGGGAAGGGGAAGCGGCCGCAGCTCCTGGCTGGGGTTTGTGGGGTTTGCAGCAGCTCCTGTTGGGGCCGTGCAGGTGGAACCGTAGTGCATCCTGCACCCGAGGGGAGCAGGGCCAAGGGGAGCGGGGCCATGGGGACAGCCGCGGGTGCAGCTCCCAGCTGTGCGTGGGGTGCGAGATGAACCAGGTGCGCGGGGAGGGAAGCGGCTGCTGCTCTGGCTGCCTGACCCCAGTGGCACGGACCGGCAGCCTGGCTCGCTCTGCCGCCTCCTCCCCGCCACTGAACTCCCGTCGCTCATTAAATGTTTTGCAGAACCTGGCTATCGGTGCGGGTGCTGTCGGATCTCTGCAGCTGACCTATATCTCCAAGGTAATGTAGGGTGCGGTGGAGGGAAATTATCGTTCCCCGTTGTCCCCGTGTCCCGGTGGCGTTCCCAGGACAGGCGGTGGCTGGTCCCAGCCCCGTGCCGGGCTCAGCTTCAACCTGGAGCCGTATGGAAAATCAGACAGATCTCTCTGCTCCTGCTGAGTCATGACTTACAAATTAAGCGCAGATGAAGCAATGCTGGGAGGATGAGCCTTCTCCATTTTGGAAAGAGCCTCACTTATAAACTATATATGTTTTAGTCTAAATGAAAGTTGCTGTAGGACAGCATTTGGTCACAAACTACAGGATTAGGTTATGCCAGCGGCTTTAACTACCAACTGTAAATATGCCAGAAAAATGGAGGTTTGCTTGAGAAAACATATTTAAAGCATTATAGACTGGCTCTGAAGGAGGAAGCCTGTCAGAATAAATACTCCACGAGTGCTGTGCTTGGAGCCCCAGGGAGTATTATTCTTATATAAATGATTCCTGCTCTTTAGGGAGAAACCACTGCTATTTTGCCTCGATTTTCTTAATTGCTGACAAGAGCGACTGTGTTAGTCCAGCAGGAACTCGCATTTCCGAGGCCTTTGAAAGCTCTCCGCGCTTCGCTCTGCGGCGCAGCCAGCGCCGGGGGGTCGGCGGCGGATGGGAGCCCCGCTGGGCGCTGACCTTCCCCCGGGCCCCGCGGCCGCCTGCGGCCCCTGCTGCAGCGACCTGGGCCCGTCCCAGCGCCCGTGCGGTTCCATGGCTCGCGCCGTGGGGCAGGGGCGTGCCAGTGCCCCGGGGCTGTGCCGGGGTGCCGGAGCCGGGCGGGAGCGATGTCCCCGGGCTGCCGCGGTGACACGCGGTTGGGCTCTGACCGGGAGGTGCACGAGGAAGGGGTGCGTGTGCTGCTATGATTAATTTTTTCTTGAATTGGCTCTGCTGCAGGTTAGCATCGCCACCCCGAAACAGAAGCCGAAAACTCCATTCTGCTTTGGTGAGTGATGGGGACCCCCGGCGAGGCTGTGCTGGGGGACGCCCCACTGTGGGGGGCTGCGACTGGGAGTCGAGAGGTTGTCTTGTTGGTTTCTTGGTTAATTTGCGTTAATAATGCCAAGCACTGGATGAGGTTCCCTAACTCTTCCTTCTGTTCCCGTTTTTGACAGTTATCAATGCTTTATCTCAGCGTTATTTTCTACAAGCCAGTGACCAGAAGGACCTGCAGGACTGGGTGGAGGCGCTGAACCGGGCCAGTAAGATCACGGTGGGTTCATTCTGCTCGTCACCAGTGCTGGGCTGTCCTGCCGCGGTGGGCTCCTCGGTGAATGTCCTGCTGTGGCTTCACCGCGTCCCTCTGCCGGGCCCGAGCTGCGCGGTGGCCCCTCACAGGGCTCCGGCTTCAGGCGAGAGATGTTCCCTTGTCCATCCCCAGGGATTCTGCTGCTCTGGGTTTATTTTGCTGCTGTTTGTGCGTTGCTGCCCTCCCTGCCCGGCTGCTGTGGGGACGCCTTTGCACCCTGGTCTTGGGGGCGTTTCTGTCCTGTGGGCTGGGGTACCTGTAACTGACTCCTCGCAGCATCTGGCTTGTGCTTCAGTAATTTATATACTCAATTTTCGTTCTTCCTGGAATGCCGTGTCTTGTGAGGAGGCATAGCGAATGCCCTGTGCTGGAGGGCATCACGGGATGGGTTGTGCCTGAATTTGAAGGAGTTTGTGTGCTGTGTCCTCTCGTTCACTGTCGCGTCCATAGAACCATCAGTGAACGGTCGCTGGCCCGGTACCTGGCGGAGCCCGCGCCGCTCGCTGCCGGCGGGGATGCAGATGCGGGAGGACGCTGCGTGCATCTCGTGCAGCGCCGGCCGCACGCTGGGTTTGAGGCTGGGTTGCACAGCGTTATACTGGTCATGCGCTGATGTGTGTTGTTCCTGGTTCATAAACTAAACATAAGGAAAAATCATGGCAAACAGTCTAGGATTGGGTCCTATCAACCAACCTTTTTTCTTTGACTTTTTTTGTGTTGTTTAAAACCACTGGAGTGCTGTGTTATTTCTGCGGGAAACTCATCTACAAGACCAGACCTGGCTTGTATTTTCTTGTTGTAGCTGCAAACTGACTGCACGGGCTCTGGCTTGTACCTTCTCCTTTATGGATTTGGGTGATATTGGCCACAAAAAAACACCTCCAGAATTGAGTATTAATTTTACCCGGAGCCTGCCAGCACCTGCCTAGGGGTCCCGTGGGTCGTGTGCGCGGGTAATTGCCCGCAGGCACCCGGGGGTGCGGAGCTGTGCTGCGGGTCTGCAGGCGTGCGGGGGGAGCTGGCGCATCTTCTGTGTGTGTGCCTGGGTTTCCTCGGGCTGCTCCGCGCTGTGTGTGTGGGGGCACAGACGGGCGCGGGCAGGCGTTCGGCCTTTGGTCAGGTTCTACCGTGGCCTCTGAGCATCTGCCGTGGGAGCACCGCGCCGAGCGCCCTCCTGGGCGCCGCGGTCGGGAGCGCGGGCGCCGCTCCCCGCGCGGGCAGGAAGGATGGGGCAGCGGTTTGGGTGTTGCTCCCGCGGCAGAGATCCAGGTTCGGCTTCCGCTTCTCACCGAGGCTTCTCCTCTGCTCTTGGCACATCGGTTCCTGTGTTTCCTCACCCTGCGTGAGGCTGCGGGCAGGGCTGTGCGGTGCTGGTGTGACCGCGGGGGGTGCGCCAGCGCCGTTCTGCAGCAGGAGGCTGGGGCTGGAGCTCCGTGATGATGGGCTGCGGCTCAGCCTCGTTAGGCAAACGAAAGCTGCTCATTAAGCCTCGCTGTAAGTAGAGCGGGGACAATTAAAGGAGCGAGTGTCCCACAAACGCGTTGGGCTGCAGAGGCGAGTCGCAGATGCATGGGAGGTGATGCTTAATTATTCACCAGCTCTCATCTCCCATCGCAGCACCTCCTGCAAACCGCCTGCGCGGGGCCCACGCCCTCCGTAACTGGGGTGGCTTGTTCATTTGGTGTTTTTTAAAGGGACATGGCTGCATTTAGGCTGGGAGGACAGAGATGATGGTGCCCATTTCAGGCGTAGGGCTGCCCGGCCAGGTCACGCCTTTGCTCCTCATCCCGTGTTTCTCCCGTAGGTGCCGAAGGGCGGCAGCGTCCCCCCGGCCACCGAGATCGCGAAGCCGCCCGTGCTGCCCCAGGCCCAGGAGAGGAAGCCCCAGGTGGCCTATAAAACCGAGATCATCGGGGGGGTGGTGGTCCACACGCCCATCTCCATCAACCAGGTGAGCTGGCAGGATCCGCGCACCATCCCAGACACCGGGCCGAGACCCCTGCGACACCAGCGCCCACGCGGGTCTCGCTGTCCCCGGGGTTTAAGAGCAGCTCCCCACGGGGACGAGCAGAAGAGGCGCAGCGCGGGCAGGACGCTGGTTAACCGCGCCGGCAGGCGCCCCCGCTGCCATGGTGATGCTCAAACCTCAGCCGAGCCGGAGGAGGGGGTTGGAGGGACGAGGAAGGAGATAAGTGCAGATGTTTCATCTCCGCCACCCTCTGCCCTGCCGGGGGACGGAGGGTGCTGCGGGGAGGGGGCGATGCTGGCAGCGGGGTCCAGCCCTCGGGGTGGGTGCATCCCTGCTTTCTAACTTGGGATTGTCTGGCTCCAGCTTCCAGCTGGTGGGTTCTGTTCTGCCAGATGAAAGAGCTCCTCATACCTTGTGTTCCCCCCAGGAAGGTCTGCGGGGCAGTTGAGTCACCTCTCGGTGTTTGATGAACCAGGCAGATGAGGTTCTTTAACTCCCCTGCTGCAAGGGATTTTTCTTCAGCCCTCAAATTGCTTTTCTGTAGCCTTTCCAATTTCTTAATGTTGTTTTTAACATGTGGGCACCAAAAGGGTGCATAGTGCTAAGGCAGCAGACTGAAAAGCTGCATGCAATGAGATAAAATCAGTTCTTGACTCTGGTTCGTTCCCCTGCTCGTGTCCAGGCGCTGCAGTTATCCCTGGGTACACAGCGCTGTGCTCGGGGCTTGCTTCGGCTCGCTTTCCGTCCTGCCCTGTGCAGGGAATTCCCCTTCCCGCTCTCTGCCAGCCCCCGGTAACCCTCTGCTCTCCGTTGCAGAATGGGGGCGATGGTGGGGAGGGCGGTGACGTGGCCGCCCACCCGCTGCTGCGGCGCTCGCAGAGCTACATCCCCACCTCAGCCGCCAAGCCGCCCGCCGGGCCCCCCGTCCTCAAGAGCGGCTACTGCGTGAAGCAGGGGAACGTGGTGAGTGCCGGGGGTCCCCCGTGCCCTGGGTGCCCAGCCGGTAGGTGGCCCTGGGCTGCTGCTGCCCCAGGGGTCGGGGATGATCCAGGGATGCTCTGGATGCAGGACCGTGGGGAGAGCAGCGGAGCTCAGCACTGAGCAGTTCCCTGCTCTCCTTTCCAGAGAAAGAGCTGGAAGCGCCGGTTCTTTGTTCTGGATGAGTTCTCCATCAGTTACTACAAGTGCGAGCAGGTGAGCAGCCCCTGCCACCCCTCCGGCTCCTACCTGGGGCTGCTGTCGTCCCACGCAAGGCGGGGGCTCCGCGGCAGCCCCGGGGACCAGCCCGGCCCATCGCTGCTCCTCTCGTCTCTGCAGGACAAGGAGCCCCTGCGTTCGATCCTCCTGAAGGACGTCTGCAAGACCCACGAGTGCCTGGTCAAGTCGGGGTAATGCCGACATCCGTGTTTCTCCACCGGGCTGTGCCGGGGCTGGAGCAGCTCACGGAAGTTCTGGCTGCTGGGGGAAGCACTTAGAGATAGGGTAAATATGGAATTTTTCCATCCATGATGACTTGTGGGTAGTGACTGTCTATTTCTTGCTGTTTCTAGTGACCTCCTGATGCGGGACAACCTCTTTGAAATCATAACAAGCTCCAGAACATTCTACGTCCAGGTGAGGCAGCCAGGGCCGGTTCAGTTTGCTGGACAGCGAGTTCAGCTCTGGCAGCTCCTGCAAACAGCTGCTGGGCACGGGGCACGGGCAGCGAGGGAGAACTGCGCGGTTTCACTTCTCCTGGGCTTATTTATAACAGCGGCTCTTTGCGTGAGCAGGAAAAAGCAGAGAGAACAGCACAGGGCGATCCGGCGAGGGGAGGCAGCAGTGGGGGAAGCCGTGCACGGTGCTCCGGGCTCCTGCAGCACCCCGGGCACTGCGAGCCCCCCAGAAGCCCCCGCGGGGCTGGCAGGGCCGGGTCTGACGCCGCTGTGTTCGCAGGCGGACAGCCCCGAGGACATGCACAGCTGGATCCGAGCGGTCACGGCCGCCGTCCAGGCCCTGAGAACCCGCCCCAGGGTAGGTAACGTCCTTTCTGCTTCGTTTTTGGTGTCAAATGAAGAGCATGCCGATGTACAAGATATTTATTTAGTGGATTGGGTGAGCGCTTGGTTAGCCCGTTTCCAGGGTGCCATCTTTGGGTTGGTTTGCCAGTCACTGGAAAAGTTTCCTTGAAAAACATGGAGAAGCGAGACTCAGCCGTTGAGCTGCCCGTGTGTGAACCGTGCTCTGCTCCGAGGCACGGGTGAGAGCCTGGCTGCTGGAAAAGGGCCGTTTAATTCAGACTTGCAGTTTGCTGAGATTTTTGTTCCTTTCTGCAGAGCATGTGAAGGGCCCGATCCCGGTGCTCAGAGCTTTGCAAACCGCTCACAGCGCTGCATGCACCAAACCCAGCGCTCACTGTGCGTCTGTCCTTGCAGGAGATGTCCTTCGTGAGATCCAGCTCCCTGGCCAGGGCGGGGGGCTCGGCGGCCCCCTCCCCGCTGCGGCAGCCGGAGGAGAGGCGAGCGCTGAGCAGAGCCCCCTCCACCTCCTCCTGGCAGCCCTGGACGCCGGTGCCGAAGCAGCCGGTGCTGGAGGAGCTGCCGGTGCCGCTGGGGGACCCGGTGTTCCTGCCGGCCTTCCCGGAGCACGACGCCGGCACCGCGCTGGGCAAGCGCCTGCGGCACAAGTCGGAGCCGCAGCATCTCAAGGAGAAGCCGTTCGCCTTCGACCTGGACGATGAAAGCATCCGGACCTCTGATGTCTGAGCGGGCGCCGAGCCGCTCCCCGGCTCTGTGTGCGCTGCCGGGGTCCCCGCGGGACACGGGGCAGTTTCGGGACGGCCGGTCCCCTCGTGTCCGCCCGGCACCTCAGACCAAGCTCACCCCGTTGTCCTGGGGGGGTGGAGGTGCCCCCTCCCTGCAGCGCTGCTCCATCTTCCCTGTGGTGCAGGATGGGGCTGCACCCATGTCCTGGTGCCGGCTCTGCCAGGAGCGGGTCCCTGACCCGGCTCTGCCGCGGGGGCAGCCTGGGGGGCTCCGTGTTTCGGGAGGTGCCTCGGACAGGGCGGCCTGTGGGCACCCGCGCTGCCATTGCCGCATCATTTCCCCCAAAAAAGCAGGAGGAGGTCTCAGAGGTGTGAGGGGGAGCGCAGCCTTTCTTGTCCTTGGAAAACCATTTCTCTGCCTTTTCCTGCTGCTCAGCCTTCCCCAGGCAGCCCGGGCGACACCGGCGTGCGCTGCCTGCACAAGGGACACGCCGCAACTTCCCGCTTTGGTGACTTTTCCCCCGGGAGACCAGCTCTTTACACTGCCTGACTGGTGATGTGTTAACAAATCTGCTGGCTTTTAGTGAAGTTTTTTGTCACACCTGATCCTGGCTGGCAGGCTCCCTGCTCTGCCCTCCCCACAGCTCATCGGTTCTTCCTGAGCGCGGTCCCGCGCGGCCGGGGTGACCGTGGCTCCCGGGGACGGGGGGACCCTCAGGGACGGTGTCGGTTTTGTGCGTCCATCTGGGCACCAGAAATCCATGCTCGGGTGCTGAAGTACCTTTAGCAAAAAGCAACAAAAGCCGAGCGTGTAAATGAAACTGGGAAGACTTGTCCAGCCAGCTTGCCTGCTGCCTGCCTCGAAATGAGGATGAGCAGAAAAGCAGCAAAATCAGCTCAACACATGCCCCGGGAGCAAAAAGTCCATTTTGTCCCTGCGTTTTCCAGCTCTCCAGCTGTTGCACAGCTGTGCTCGGCCTAGCTCAGACCCAGCCTGGGGTCGAGCGGAGCTTTATCAGTTGAGTTCTGCACATTGATTAGCCTGACTTACCGTAACAAGATTAAAGTTGTGTCTTCCTGCATCGATGCCCTCCTGTGTCAGAGGGGCTGCTCCTCCAGCTGCCTCCCAAATCAGGTAAGAGCAGCTCAAAGGGGCTTGTGTGGAGACGCTGGAGAACATGGAAACTATGAAAATGGGTGGGAATCGATGCAAACGGTACAGGGTAAGTGTTAATATTTGTTATTTAATTGTAGAAATCTAGATCATGCTGTTCTTTTTTCTTCTCCTTTTTGCTTTGTTTGCACTAGTGTTTTGAATCCTTTTTTTTTGTAGGCTGACTTGCTGTTTGGCTCATAACATGATGTTTCAGCAATGATTTAATAGTTTGGTGAGCCTGTCAATCAGAGTCACAGCGTTTGGTGACGGCACTCTGACCTCATTTCTGGGAAACATCAGATGCAGAGGGATGATGCTTGCTTTGTGTGAGGCTTCAGAACCGTGGAGTACCAAGGTTTTTTTGTTGCTTGATAATTGCAAAGTCTCCTCAGGCCTGGGATGGTAAAGCAGAAGCTCGTTGCACAATTAGGGTTAATTATCCAGGAGGGGAAAACTAGCAGCGGCTCCAGCGCTGTTGCAACATTCCCATTCTCGTTCCCACCCTCCCGCATCCCCAGGGCAGCGCGAGGGCTGAACCGCGTGTTCCGCGTGGAGCCCCAGACCCCCCGGGACACCGGTGCTGAGCGGGGAGGAGCTTCTCTCCCATCCCGAAGGATGCAGCCAGACCCCGATGGAGCTTTGCAGTGATTTTTAAAGCAAACTGCTATCCCCGTGGCCCCCTGCAGCTGCTCCCTTTGGAAACTGCAGCGTGTGCCAAGTTTCCCCGCGTTCCTGGGGATACGGGCAGATCCGAGGGGTCTTGTGC
This sequence comes from Pampusana beccarii, assembly GCA_013399365.1. NCBI lineage: Eukaryota > Metazoa > Chordata > Aves > Columbiformes > Columbidae > Pampusana > Pampusana beccarii. The sequence goes on along the minus strand of VWYH01011089.1, from coordinate 234,029 downwards.
AGAAGGAGTGGTGTGAGAGATGGGTTTGCTCTTTTCTGTGGGACTCCCCAGCGTTTTCAGCCGTTCCTGCGAGTGCTGGCTGTGGATTTCAAGTGCTCTTAGGGCTGGGGTGCCGGTTACCCCCTGCCGCCCCCCGCCTGTAAATGTGGCTGTGGGACATGGAACCTCTGCTTTCCCGGGGTTTTTAAATAAAGAAGGAAATCCCAGTTGCTTTTGCAGGCTGCGGGTTTGTGCTGTGTTTTGGTCAATGATTGCCGGGGGTGGCGTGGGGGGACCGCAGGGGCACAGCGGTGGTGGCAGGGACGTCACAACCAGCTGTACCGCTCGGAACGGGGCAGGGCACCCGTGGGGCTGACAGCGCACCCGTGGGGCTGACAGCGCACGTGTTCCTTCACACAGCCCGTGCCAGCCCGTGCACGGAGGAATCAGCTCCTGCTGCAGGCTGGGGACACAGGCACCTTGGGCTTTTGCACGTGGGATCGTTATTTTTCTTTCTGGCTCACTGCACAGTTTTCCCTGCCCCATGGGCTTTTCAGCCCTGTTGTTCCACTAGTCTGAAGAATGTGGTAGTTTCATGAGGAAGCCTCCCACTGCCTGGAGACCGAGCCAGCTGCCAAAGTCAGATTACGTGTGACCTAAATGAGATATAAACCCCATTCCCGGGAGAGGAGTTGTTGCAATAAACCACAAACCAGAACTGGAATAGGCAGAATTCCTGGCCAGATTGAACTCCATTGCAGCTCAGTGGAGGCAGAAGTAACACAGGCAGAAATTGCCAAATGCAAACAGATGAGAAATGAACCAAAAAATATTTACATTGCTGCAGAATATGTTGCCAAAATTAAAGGAATTCCAGTTGAAGAAGTTATAGAAGTGACTACACAGAATGCACTGAAAGTATTCCCCAAACTTCAGAATTTTCTTCGGATATAGACTTAGAAATAGGTAATACTGCAGAAACTATTATTTATGGTATAATTAAAAAACAATGCACAGCTGGAGGGTCCTTGCTTTGCAGAACTGCGTGTGAGCAGATAATGTCAGTTTGCTGTATTTTACATAAAATGTGCCCGAACTTTTGCATATCTGGATTTTGTGTCTCGTTCTGGCCGTGACTTACTGCAGCTTCCTTTTCCCGTTTTTATTCAGCTCGGTAAGTTTTCAGGCTGCATCTGGTGGGGCTTCCTCTTTTGGGTGCGTGGTTGCTCGAAGCTCCCCCCATTTCGGTACCACACGCGTCCTGTGCCGTGGGCTGGGGCCGGAGGGGTGACCGGCGCACAGATGGGAGTCGACCCTCACCACCGACCCCTCCCCACCCTCTATAACATTTAAAGGTTTGCAAAGTCTAGTGGCACAAAACCACACACCGGTAGCCTCCATCTCTGCTGAAAGTAACTGGAATCAGCTCCTTCCAGACTTTATTAAGATTCATTTGAGCACCTGTGTTTGCAAGGTCTGATTCCTTAACCTGTTACCCCCTGGAGGGGAATCCAGGTTATTTTAAACAAGCAAAATATACACTGAACAATTTTGTGTCCAAGATCTGTACAAAGGAATCAACAAGAATAATTGTTCTGCGCATTAAGCTTTGTAAATCCGTGTTTGCGTGAGGCAGAGTCCATCCTGATGCTGCAGGACCGGAGCCTGTCCCAGCCCTGCAGAGACGCTCCTGCCACGTTCGGTCACCCCGTCCTCAGTACACAGTGCACCAGTTGCTGCCGTCGCTGGGCATCAGCCCGCCGGTGATGAGCAGGATCAGATCCACAAACCACCAGATCCCCAGCCCTCCCAGGGTCAGCAGCTTCCCCACGGCCGTGCCGGTGTGGCCCAGGCAGAACCGATCCACGCCGAAGCAGCCCAGGAAGAAGGAGTAGAGCAGAGTGGTGATAAAATAATGTCCCGTGTACCTGCAAGGGAAGCGGCCGCGTCAGGCGGGGCTGTGGCGGGGGAGCCGCCCCCAGCCCCGGGAGCCATCCCCGCCGGCCGGGCTCCCTCCCGCGGGGCCGGGACGGTGCGGGCCCGGGGAGCGGGGCCTACTTGACGCAGGGCCGGCTGCCCCGCAGGAAGCTCCGCGGCTCGGCGCACTCGATGCCGTCCAGCGCCCGGCACTGCACCCGCGTGTGCTCCACCTCGCCGTAGCTCTGGCCGCCGAACTGCGGGCGGGACGGCGGCTCAGCCGCGGGCGGGGGGCCCGGGGGAGCCGCAGGGCCCGGCCCGCCCGCCCCTCACCTTCACGCAGCCGTGGCCCAGCTCCTGCTGCGCCGTGGCGTTCCCGCCGTGGTCCACCGGCTCCTCGCACTCCACGAACTCCTCGGGGCTGCGGGAAGGACCGGAGCGGTGAGCGGGGGCGAGGCGGCCGCTCCCCCCGCCCCGGCCCGGCGCTCACAGGTGCGTGCAGAGGACGAGCGGCGCCCGCGGGTCGGTGTAGGCCCAGGAGGCGGCGGGCGGCCCCGTGCCGGGCCCCTCGGGCTCGGAGCCGTTGCGGGCCCCGCGGGACGCGCCGTGCAGCAGCAGCAGGTTGCCCAGCAGCAGCGCCAGCTGCCCGCACAGCAGCGCGTAGCCCAGCGGCCAGCCGCGCCGCGGCGCCATGGCGGCGCCCGCTGCTAGGAAACGCCGCGACCCCGCCGCGCCGCCGGCAGCCAATGGGAGCGCGCCGTCTCGCCCCGGGAGGCGGGGAATAGCAGCTCGGAGCCAATCAGAGAGAAGGCGGAAGAAGCTGTGCGGGGGCGGGGCTGTGAAGCGGAAGGGCGGGGCTGTGAAGCGGAAGGGCGGGGCTGTAAAGCGGAAGGGCGGAGCTGTGAAGCGGCGGGGCGGGGCTGTGAAGCGGCGGGGCGGGGCTGTGAAGCGGTGGGGCGGGGCTGTGAAGCGGTGGGGAGGGGCTGTGAAGCGGAGGGGCGTGGCTGTGAAGCGGCGCGGCGGAAGTGCGCACCAGCCGAGGCGGTGATTGGCTGCCGGGGAGGCCTGCCGGCCTAAGGGCGAAGGAAGAGGGCGGGGCCCCGGTCCCGGTTCCCGCCGCGGCGGGCGGGCAGCGGCTGCCGCGCTGCGGGCGCTCTCCGGGCGGGTCCCCGCACAGAGGGGCTGAGGACGCGCTGGCCAGCTCGCCGTGAGTCGCTGGGGCGCGGTGGGAGCTGTGTGGCGCCGTGAGCCCGCCGCGCTGGAGGGAACGGCACGGTACCGGGTACCGAAGGAGCTGCGGCCCGTTCACCGGCTGCTGCCGGGCCGTGTGTGGTATTGCCGGGGTCCCGCTGCCCCCTCCTGCTGGGTGCGCAGCCAGCTGTCCCTGAGCTCTGTGATGACCGAGACACAGCTCACAGGTTGCCCAGCGTGCGTGTCACCGAAACGGGTTTAAATGAACCTGGTGCTCCCGACCCGACCACGTTAATTGCCAGGGTGTCCGCAGGGAAATACCAGCAGCTGCCTGGGGCCCGAGCTGAAACTGCTCCCCCGAGCTCCCCAAACGGCAGCTCTGGAACTTTTCTGAAAATGAGACTTGAGCCTTTGGGCAAACTTCCCATTAACACGAAAACAGGGAAGGGATTTCAAGAATTGTCTCCTTGCCCAGGCAGGAGCTAGTCCTGCTTGGATAGTCAAGCAGCACAATTTTTATACTCCAACTGCCTTATTCCCTGTACAAAATTAATGGCAGTGGGATCCTGCATTGCCCACACTTGTTACTTCTGTGTTGTGCTCAAAGCGCTGTAGAGATTGACCTCAGTGCTTTCTGGATGAGACTGTGATTAATCAAAGAATGGCACACTCAGCTGTACAAAAGTAGAGGGTTAGAGACTGGGATCCTGCTATTGACCCTCCACATCTGGACAAGTTGCTGCCTGTTCCCATCAGTTTTCTTCTGCCTCATTTTCTCTTAGCTCGTTAATCCTCCCCCACAGTGCTTTGAGGTCATTAGATTGGAAATGCCAAGCGCAGTTTGAGGCAGGTACGTGGCGTTCATTAGCTCCAGCTGGAAGCCAGGCAAAACATGTAATTTGATAAGAATGTGTTTGGGAAGGAGCCATGACCAGCACTCGTAGGTGCCAGTCAGCCGGCGCTGCTGGCGCGGTGTTAACGAGGATCTTCCTGAGCCGGCTGCGCTGTCGCTGGTGATGTCAGTGAAGTCCTGGGTACGTCCAAAATCCTTAATCTGTCTTATTTACAGTGTTTATAAGCAAACACCATGCACGTGGTTTGTGGAGAGGATGTGGGAGCCAGCAGGGCTGAGGCTGGCAGGAGAACATGACACATCCGACTGTGCTATTTAAAACCAGCGACATGTTGAGTTGGAGTCCTTGCGCCCTTCAGTCTGGCAAAGCATTCACTGGAACAGGGAGTGGAACGGCCAGCATGAGGATTTCTGAGAAATTTACTTTCTTGCTGATTCCATAGCTTGTTGCAAAGACTTGTGACAATCACTGACAAACAGCAGATGTTGTTTGGGGAACTCGTCCCACGTGCTCTCCCCTGCCCTGGCCGTCTGCTCGAGCACGGCACGGCTCGCTAAACCGCAGCTCAGTGATGTCTGTCCTGCTCGCACGGTGTCACTGGGCTCCGTGAGTCCCCTCGCGTACGAGGTTCACACCCGACACAGCGGGCTTTGCTTTGGTCTGTTAGGATACATGAAACTGGCTTCATAGAGTCGAGTCATTGCCTCCTCCCGACAGGAACAGGAGGTTTTCTGGTCACTGGAGGCTGCAGGCGGGAACCCCGAGTCCAGGTCGTCTTCCTACAGCTGCAAAAATGGGTGCAGGGTTTTGGAATGCGAAGGGCCAAAAGATTCTTTCCTCTTTAATTGTTCACTGTAGCAACAGCAGTATAAACCTTATGAAGTCTTCCATGTCTGAGAAGCTGTTGGTAAAACTGGACTTTATTTGTCTAGGCACTCGTACGTTGCTTATCGCTATGGCATGAGCTTCCATCACCCATCAGTAACGTGACCGACGTGTCACACGTCCGTTCCTCCTCCGTATCCATGGGTGCCTTGGCAGCTGTTTTAAGTTTCCCTTGCTCACCCGTGCCCCGCGGTATCGCACCGCTGATGTGAGGTTGTGTTTCCATGCGCTTCAGATTCCTAGAGCAGTTTTTCGGAAGGAAAGGGCAGGAGAGCCCGTGTGTCTGCGGGCTGTGCTGACGCAGCCCCTCCAGCTGCCCCCGGGCACTCGCTCGCTGTGGGAATTTGCTTGGTTTTCCTCCAAGATGTGAAGTACCGGAGCCGTTAGGCTGGATGCTCCCGGGCGGGGCTCCCCGGGCCGCCCCTGTGCGCGGAGCGGCGGGCGGAGCGGCCCCGCCCCGGGCCGGCGGGGGCGGCG
>VWYH01011089.1:198752-228719 GCA_013399365.1 Pampusana beccarii | reverse complement strand
GGGAGGGGCGGTGCGGACGGGGAGCGCCATGGCCGGGGCCTGGGCGGCGCGGAGCTGCCTGTGCCTGCTGCTGCTGGCCGTGCCCGGGCAGCCGGGCCGCGCGGGTGAGTGACCGGAGCGGGGCTGGACCGGGATCAGGACCGGAGCGGGACCGGAGCGGGGTTGGACCGCGGCCGGGCCCCCCAGCGGGGATCGGGCCCCCGCCCCGTCACCCCCGGGCCCGGCCTGGCTCTGGGGCCAGCCGAGGGGCTCCGGCCGCCGCTCTCTCTTCCCTTCCCTTCCCTTCCCTTCCCTTCCCTTCCCTTCCCTTCCCTTCCCTTCCCTTCCCTTCCCTTCCCTTCCCTTCCCGCGGGGCTGCCCGGGCCCGGCCTGGCCCCGGGTGCTGCAGGTGCGGTGGGAGATCCCCCGTTCCTCTCACCGGAGCCGGGGGTCCCGCTCTGCCCCCGGTGCCCCGGGGCCGGGATCGCCCCGTGCGGGCAGCGCTGGCCGCTCACAGCGTGTGCCGGGCCGGGGGGAGCAGGGTGACACAACCGGGCCCGTCCAGGGACCGTCTGTGCCAGAACGCGCCTGGGAGGTGCTGCGTGTGGTCGGGGATGCTGCGGAGGGGCCGGGGGGGCGGCAGGACCTGTGTCCCGACCCTCACCTGCGACAAGCAACCTCGGCCGGGGAGCTGGCGGGTCCCGCACGCCTGCTCAGGTTTGTAGGTGTCTGGGGAACCGCGGCTGTTCCCTCCAGCCCCCGTGCCGGGCCGGGCAGTCCGCGCCCCAGCTGCGGGCAGGTGGCACTCGGTGTACAGGACAACCTGTGACACCTGCCGTGCGGTGGGCAGCGTCTTCACGGGCCTCCCAGAAATGTTGGTGTGAGCGGATCCTGGGTGCAACCATGTCATTTCCCCTGCCCAAGATGTGCATTTCTGTGTGGAGGTGACGAAACACCCGTTTCAAGGGTCAGTGCGGGACCCGTGTCACCCCCTCTCTGTGTGGGTGGCCTGACCCGGACAGGCCCGCGCTGGCAGAGCCGGGCACGGCACCTGCTGTCACCTGCTGTCCCCAGGGAGGACGGGGGCTGCGTCCTGGAGCCATCGCTGATGAACATGAATGGGCACCGTGCTCCCTTAATGGGCTTTTAACGAGCTGATGCTCTGCTCCCTTTATGGGCTCTTTATGAATTGAAACGGTTTATGGGCTTTTATGAGGCTGATTCTGATGTTATATATACACACAGCCAGCAGACATGTCTCCTCTGTTATGGTTTTCCTCCTCCTGAAGGGATATATACTCTGTTTTAAACTTCTGCATTTACCATTAATGCATAGTTTTAGAGTCACTGAGGAAGCCCCTAGGGTTGCTGTTCCGTGTGAGGCGCGGTGCTCTCGTGGGTGTCCCTCCCAGGGGGGCTGTGCTCGGATCCCGTGTCCTGTGAGCCATGGAAGGTGGCTCTTGGCCTCTGCGGTGGCACGGCGCGTGGGCACTGCCTCGCCAGAGCACCGGGAGAAGGGGCTCAAACCACACATCTACGGGTTATTGGATGCCCGTGCGTCCAGTGGGCTGGTTGGTGTTTCGAGGAGCGGTATTTTAGTTCCTGCCTGTGGGTGGGAGGACATGCAGGTCAGGAGTCCCGGATTCTGGATGGCAGCGTTTCTGTCCCAGCTGACAGTGCCAGCTCTGTGATGGAAGATGACAGATAGGATCGCAGACCTGCCTTGTCTCCCGTCTGAGCTTGAAGGAGGCGGGAGAAACGAGTCACCTGTTTCAGTTTGTCCCAGACATCCCCAGCTTTTGGGTTGGAACGTAAGTGCTCTGGACACTCCCCAGTAAACAGGGATATGAGGCAGAAATGGGCTGTTACCGGAAGCTACTAATTGAAAATTCCTGAATGAACGTAATCATATAGCAATGTGTAGCCTTAAGGGATTTGTACAGTGTAGATTTTCCCCTCATGTCTGTGTCCATAGGAGGCCTCAGCATTTGGCTGTATAAATTCATAAAGAAACCTTCTGACACTGCCATAGGCAGGGACCATGTTTTCTGCTGCTTGCTCTCTTCCTCAACACTTGTTGTCGTATCCACACCAGGATGTTCTAGCCACACTTTATGGGTTTTTGAAGGAATTCTTAAAGTGTCTGAACACTTTGGTTTGAATTTCTGGGCAGATGCAGTGTTTGGTTAAGATAATTCCTTTGTTCAGCTCACAAGAAACAGCACTGCCTCACCCAGATTTCAGCAGATCTGGGACAGTCATTCAGCAGAGTAAAGAGAGGGGTTGTGGTTATTTCTTCCATGTGAAGAATGAAAAGAGGAAATTTCAGTGTAGCCAGTGTTGCCTCTTGTAGTGCTTTGGTTTCAGAAAAAGGAAGCAGGAAACACGACTTTGTCATTTTTGCATGTCTTGATCATTCTCATTTCTCAAGCTAAAATTAAAGAAGTTTATTCGCTCAGCTGTGCCGGGTTCTGTGAATGAACTTGCTTCGTGTGGTTTCCTCTGATGGCTCGGTGTGAGGATGGTGACCCCCCGCAGCGGAGCGTTCCCGTGTGACGCGCAGCGTGCGGGGCCAGCGACCGGCGGGGCGGCGGGTCCTCCTGCCCCAGAGGACAGCGCCGCTCTGCTCCGCTTCTCCTCCGAAGGACGTTCCGAGGTGGAGAGGATGTTGTGACAGTGCCAGAGAACAAGAGCCGCGGTCCTTTTGTGGAACAAGAGTGGCTGTTGTCTTGCAGACAAATTAGTGTGGCTTGAGCAGGGGCAGGAGGAATAGAGTCTAGACAGGAAACATGGTGTGGGTCAGGATTTCAGCAAGCAGGAGGTGAGAAAATTCTGGGAAATGTTGCTGTAGAAGAGCTCTATGTCCTCATTGGTGTCCAGCACCCCCAGTAATAAACTAAGAGAAATTACGTTAACCGCTCTTGCCAGCTTTAATGTTAAACAAATATTCCAGGTGAGCAGTAAATCAAGTGGATGAATTTGCCTCTCTTGCCGTGGTAGCCGGTCATCTTTTCCGACCTTCTGAAAAGGCCCTGAGGCAGGAGCTGCGCTTGGTCTGAAGATTTGGAGTCAGGGAGGGAGGAGATGGGGAGGAGATGGGAAGAAGGGTCCCCAGGAGGAGCAGGAGAGCAGCTGGGCTGCTGTTCTGGGGGCTGTGGAGACGGAGCGTCACCAGGGCACTCCGCAGCCTTTGAGGTGGGGCAGGGGCTGAAGCTGGAGGAGATGGGCCTGCTTCTAGCATGCTTTTAAATATAAATATCTGTAAGTGGACTTGGATAGTGTTTACATAGTGGAAGCGAAAGAGATTTTTGCTTCCATTAACCTGCAGAGTAGATCTTACCGCGGCTGCCATCGTAGTGGAAAGGTCAGCCGCACCTAAAAATGATTTTCCTGGCGTGTAATCGGCTTAAAGCACAAGGAGGGGAATGTGTTGGACATCGGGGTGCTTGTTGGAGATGTGCTGTGTGGGACTGGGGATGGACCAGGCGGCTGCAGAGAGCTCCTGGCGCTTCTCGTGAGCCTCTGCTGCCCACGTGTCGCGTGGGTGGCGCAGCCGACCTCATCTGTTAATTGGAATTGATTATAACAGTGGCTAATTTAATGAGTTTGTGTATCTAATGCTTTAGCAGTGTGTGTCTTTTGACTCAGCCATGCACACAGCTAACAGAAGATTAAAACTCATCGCTGCTAACTGGTGCTCTAGGTTTAATGTGGTTTTGGTCAGGCCTCTACATTTGTAGTAAAGTGGCCAGCAGTTGCTGGGGTGGATGTGGGCACAGGATAAATCCAAAGCGAGTGTTAGCAATGCCTTATTCTTTGTGTGCTGCTGTTTTTTTTTCCTGGCTCTATTCCCACTCTCAAGGAGTGGGTAAATTGAAGAAATACAAGGGAATGGTCGTGCTGGGTGTCCTCTCCTCCGGGTGGGAATGGTGGTTTTCTGCGCGGTCCTGGTTTGTCTGCAGCCTGAGCTGCTCGGCTGCTCACACGCTGATGAGCTTGTTTTGATGAAATCGGTTTGTTTTGTGGTATAACAGCCTACAGTCTAAACTTCCCTGATCCTCTTTGTTTCCATTGAAGAGAGTATGTTTGTCCTCAGTTGAGTGGGCTCGGGAAAGAGTTATGGTAGGAGGGCGATAGAGCTCACCTGGCTGTCTGCGGAGCTGGCACGGCTGCGATGCCTTCCTATGGTTTTTGGGCCTTCCCGTGGTTTTCAAGCCTTCCCGTGGCTTTCAGGCCCCGGCACGCCGTGGGCCGAGCACGGAATTCCTGCTGTGGATTTGGGTGGGGAGGGGAAGATGATTCACCTCTTCCCAGTTGCTGGTAATTAAAGGCAGTCTTTAATGAGACAAGATACATATAGTGGATGAAATAGGTGTTTTTTCTCCTTGGAAATACAATCTCATCCAGTGTTACACCCAAAAATGACTGATAATCTGCCTGTTCTCAGTGTGATGTGCAGCACGACTTGGCCAGGGCAGGAGGCACCTGAGCACAAGAAGTTCTGCAGGTTACTGAAAAATTTGTTGCAAACTACTGTGCTTGAGAACCATACTTACTGTATTACAGTGAAGTGTCTCAAAAGGGGGTGGAGAAAAAGCCACAAAAAATAGCATATCTTAGGAAAACAGAATATGAATGCCTTGAAACATCTTACGAGGAGAACAGCTGGGTGTCTTGGTTTGTTTTTTTGCTGTCACTTCTACGTTTCCATAATAGTTATGAATTAAACCACCTTTACATTGTACTGCGGTTATCCAGGCTGCAAACTGCCGTGTCCTTGCTGGAATTCCGCCTGGCGCTGATTCGGTCAGAGCGGGCGCGTGTGTCCCGGTGAGAGCGGGTCCGGAGCCTCGGTCACCGGTGCCGGTGGGCCTGGGGTGGCCGGTGTGGCACTGGGTTCAGGGCTCGTCTCGCAGGGTTTGTGTTTCTCAGGACAACGCGCGTTCCCTGCAGCAGCCCTTGAGGGCAGGAGGAGGATGCAGGGGCAGGGTCGTGTCTTGCGTGTTCTGATTGCTGCTCCGTTGCGCTTGTCCCTCTCGTTGGGTTTTTGGTTCGCTGGTCTGGTGCCCTCTCTGACGGTCGCTGGTGCTGCGTGAGGTGTCGCGCGGGGCAGGCGGTGCGGGGGTTCTGTACGGGGTGGGGTGGTGCCCGGGGATGCCTGCGTGGGGCCGTGCTGTGCCAGCTGCGCTCCCGGCCCGGCCGAGCCGCCTCGTCCCGGTGAGAACCCACAAAACCAACTCGTCTCTTCTCTGCCTCACCGGGCTTGCTGTCAGTTTGGTCTGTACTGAAACACGGGGGAGAAAGGGTATGTTTTGCCAGAAGAGGAAAGAGAACTGAAAGTTATTTGCATTAGGTTTGAACTTTCAATGTGAAGGCTGCTTTTTCTCTTTGTAGTTCCAGCAGAAAGCAAGGTGGTGCCTTCCTACCCTTATATTTTATCTTGTAATAGGAAGCACTGCGTTAGTCAAGACAAACACACCCTCCTCCTCTGATGAATTGTGCCCACAATGAAGGGAAGAATAAGTCACTGTACCTGCACCCAGCTCCTGGAGTGGTGAAGGGAGAGCGGGAGACCTGTCCGTGTTCAGAGGGTTGAAAATCGTCCCGTTTTAGTGCCGTTCCTCTCCGAGCTGCCCTCTTCCCAGAAATCCCTCCCAGCTTCACTGACTTCATATGATTCATGCCTTTGTTTTCTGCTTCCAAGCAGCTTTTGGGACTTTTTGGACTTTGGGTCATCGCAGGGAAGCGTCCCCTTCCCTCCCCTCTTCTCAGGCCAGGGACTGTGTTGACACTGCGTTATACCTGCTGTAGCCTTGGAACATAAGGGCTATTTTCAGGAAGTTTATCTCTGTGTTTTTGTACCTTTTTTCCAGCACTCACTGTGATCAATGAAGCCCCCGCTGTGCTATGTGCACTGTGTTGTTCCTCTGCTTGCGTGGCAGAAGTGCTGTTTTACAAACAGGTGCACTGCAATGCATCCGTGTGCCCCAAAGGGACCCGCTCCCCGCCCCCCGGTGTGCGGGGTTGTTTCTGGAGACAGACGGTGACACGGAGGGAGGCCGTTCGGTAGCCGTTCGGTAGCTGTTGGGTAGCCGTTCGCTTCCCCTGGCCGTGGGCCGGGCCGCTCCGATGCGTTCTCCGATTCCATTGCCGTGAGCCGCTGAAACGGCGGCTCTGATCCCGCTGCAGCCCCGGGCCAGCCTCAGCCATTTACATCTGCGATTTGTTGTTGTTCACACTCTCGATATGGAACAGTTGCTTGCACAAACCAGTGCCTTGTAAAGGAAACTTGGACTGTAGACTTTTGTTTGGTGGTTGTTCAGTCAGGGGATCTGGCTGATGTTGCATATGCAAATAATGTATTAAGTGAGATCAAAGGCCGCTCTGTTGCATGCAGTTGTTTTTTTTAAGGTCCTTAAGAGGTCTCTAAGAACATCAGGGGGTGTCAGAGGTGAGGTGAGCAGGGCGAGGGTGGAAGGCTGGATTTCAGCTCTGCGGGGCTGGATTTGTGCCGCGGGGCCGCTCTGGGGCTGCGCGGTGCGGGCGCTGAGCTGCGCAGCACAGGGCCCTGCGTGTGGCGCTTTCCCCGTGCCCTTGAAGGAGTTCGCTCTGTGCTGACCTGCTTTGGGAAATGCTCCGGTTGCTGCTGATGGAAGGTGGTGCCGTGCGAGACAGGTACTTGTAAGATGGGAATTGCAGTTGTTTCTGTTCTGCTTTCTAGGTTTCCAGCAGGTTTCGCTCTTGTCTTCCTATGAAGTCGTAATCCCGCAGAGGTTGGGAAGAGAACGGCGAGAGGCTTCCAGTGTCTCCTCAATGCAGGTACTGGGCATCCTGAAAATGCTTTCAGTTTGGTATCTACGTCCTAGTGTGGTCCACCCAAAAGTGACCTGAAATGCCACAAAACACTGTCAGACTCGTCTGGGGCAAACAAGCATCCATCTTTACAAAATATGTTACATCTAGCATTGCCTTTAACTGTGTTAAAGTAAATACCTCCCTGCTCCAGAGGTTACGGGTTGCTGCAGTGGATTTTTGATCTGGGTGTAAAAGTTCCATGGTGAGGGTTGTTAATCACTAGGAAGAGTTTCGGAGAGGTGGTAGAATCATTATCCTGGGAGATGCTCAAAATCTGGCCGGAGGAGGCCCTGAGCAGCCGGGGCCAGCTCTGTAGCCGGCCCTGCTTTGCGCAGGGCTTGGATCAGACAACGTCCAGTGGTACGTTCCAACCTGTATTGTTTTGCTGTAGCCACGTAACCAAAGACTGCGCACTTCGAAGTACTTGGATTAGACCAACTGTGTTTATGGAATTTAGTTTAGTCACAAATCTTACAAACGTTGGCAGAATTTAATATTAACAAAAATGCCTTGCAGTTCATTGCAGTCGATGACTAGTGCTCCCGCTGTGATATTTAATGTAGTGGTCATGCAGCTCAGCTTATCCACTTAGCATTTAAGGCCCCTGGTTGCTGTGTGTAGCACTTGGCTGACGTGGGTCTGTGGAGGTACCGGCTCACTGGGAATGTTCAGTAATAAAACTGTATTGTCGTCCTCCAGCTGTGGAAGTCTTAGAAACAAGGCATGAGGAAACCACAAAGCTATTTTGAAATAGCTTCCTTCATGTGACTTCTCCCCACTTACCCAGGCAGGGATGCCAGGTTCTGGAGGTAGGGACAATTTAAAAATAGGTTTGAGGCTGACCCGCACGCCTGGTGCAACCGGCAGGATTTAAGAAGGAAAGTTCCTTAGCTCCTTATCTGGCAGTCCCAGCGTGTGGCCGTGCTGCCTGCTGGACAGCAGGGAGCCCAGCAAGTCCTGGGGGCTGCGGTGGGCGCTGCTGGAACGCCCGCTGCCCAGCGCCGGTACCAGCGTGACGGGAGAGGCAGCGCAGGCCGACAGAGTTCCGCATCCTCTAGGAACTGGTTTACATTTCGTTGTTATCAGCTGCATCTCCAGCAGCTACAGCGCTGTCTGCAAAGGGTAACAGTGTAGAGGAGTCCCGGGTTGCGGAGGGTGGCAGCAGTGCTGGGGATGCTCTAGTCAGAGCGGTAATCGAGCTGGCAGAGACTGTTTTCTGCCGAAATCTTGTTGGTTTCAAAGAGCATTGTATTCATTAACACGAGTAAAATGCAACTTTTTTTTTATATTCAGGACAAGGTGTCGTATGCTATTGAGATAGAGGGAAAAGAACACGCAATACATCTAGAGAAGAACAAGTAAGTGATGAGCTTCTTTAGATTATTGAATTCCATCTGTCGTGTCCAAATAACAAGCTGGCAGGTAGCTCGTGCGCTCCGACCCGGCGGCTCTGTGAGCAGCGTGGTTGCACGCTGCCTGCGCAGCATCAGCAGAGCGGGGTGGCAAAGTGCATTGAGTCGCACACCCTTGGCCGACGAGCAGCAGCTGTGCTGGGCTGGGCAGCCTGGGCATCCCCGCGGGGAAGGAAGCGGGAGTTTGCTCGGGGGGAGCTGGGGAGGGGTGAAGCGGCTCTCTCCATTCACATCTAAAAATAAACAAGCTGAACTCTATTTCGAGTAAATATTTTCACTTTCTTCTGGGTTTTGTTTATTGTTTCAGGGTTTTTTTTCCTGTCTCAGCAGCACAAGAATACTAATAAATGAGGAAATTGACCTTATATCCAAAGGCCTTGATAACCATAACTTACAGACAATGTAGATGTCTGTCTTAAGCTTAATTTTTAAAGGGCTACTTGCAGCAACAGCAAGTTACCATTTATCAGGCTACTGCTTCTTAAAACTGCCCTAATCATAGACAAGAGATGTAATTATCTAAATGTACAAGCCCCTGGGGATCTCTGGCTGCCACTGCCAAGCGCCTGACCCTCGGAAACGTGGGAATTGAGTGGATTTACCGGGCCGGGTCAGCAGCGTTAATCGTGGGAGACTGTCCCAATGCACTTCCTTCCGAAACTGGGCAAGAGAAGCCATATGCAGCAGATTTATGCAGCAGTGCTATGATTTATGTTTTCCTGCATGAAAGCAAGCTTTTAGCACAGTTTAATTGGTTTTGGTGCTTGTTTTACTTATCTGGAGTGAGGTGATTGATCTGATTTCATCAATGGTTCTGCCGGTCTGGTATCTTGGATTTTGCTGTGGAAATGCACAATTTCTTTGTTAATTTTGGAGGGTTTTCCTTTTGAATGTTTCCTTATTTAATTGCAATAGTCATTTCATGAAATGCTCCTTGTATTCCCTCTCCCCTTTCCTTACAGAGAACTGCTGCCCAAAGATTTCACAGTTTATACCTATAATAAGGAGGGAAAGTTGCAGTCTGAACGTCCAGATGTCCAGGTAGGATTTCCATCTTCTTACACCCTTGCTGAAGGTGACTGAGCAGCTCCTTGTGTCTGAGCCCTCTGGGTATGAGGGCAGATGAGGGAATTTTTAGGTGTATGTTATCAAAGGAAGTTCTGTTATGTTGTGGAGCTAGGAGTGTGATGGAAGCTACGGGCTGCAGATAGAAGGCATGTGGTAAATTTGACTTCAAGCACATTATGTTCTCCAGTTGCAACGGCTGCCAGGTGGGGACAGACACGGCAGCTCCGCGGTGTGTGTAACGGCCCTTGTTTCCCCTGCAGGATCACTGCCACTACCAGGGCTACGTGGAGGGCTCCCCGGGCTCCCTGGCCGCTGTCAGCACCTGCTCTGGGCTCAGGTAGCACCGCGCGGCTCTCGCTGAACCTCAGACGCAGTTCTTGCCCCGTTTTTCGCTCCTGCTCAGGCAGGCGGGGTTGGTGGAGCGGGGCCAAGCTGCAGTGCTCTGTGCCTTTGTGCAGCCCCTCTGTGCTGCCTTTGGTTTGTGTCACTAACAGATATTTGCAATGCCATTAAATAAGGTGAATAATGCAGTTTGTGATCAGAGTACAGTTACGTTGTTCTTTGACATAACTTTTGGCTTATTTTCTGATTTGCTTAGATGGTTACTACAGGTGTAAAAATGGAAAGTCGAACACTAGTCTACAAATTTTACAAAATTGTCCCTTAATCTTGTGTGCTTAAAATCTGATTGGAAATTTCTTCTGCTTTGAGCTGATATCCATAGGTTTTGGGACACTGATTTTTTTTTTTTGCAGTGCCATGTCAAACACCAGAGTGGCAATAGTGCATTTGAACTAAAACATCTCTGCTTAAGGCTTGCAATTTAATTGCTGGGGTGTTGCAGCCTCTTACAAAAACGTTTAATTTACTGTATTTATGAAGGCCCTATCCAGTGAAAGGCTGCTTTCAGGCCTGAAGTGAAGCATGCTGCTTTGCAAGGACTGAGATACGCCTTAGTTATCAAAGAATAATTGTTCCTTTGTTTTACTGTGAAAATCTGAGTAAGTGTCCTCTGTGCTTGGTGCAAGAATTTCTCACACTCTACTGTCTTTTAGGGGTTTGGTGACAATCGGGAACATCACCTATGGGATTGAGCCCATGGATCCCTCTTCTGGCTCTAAACACATTTTGTATCGATTGGATAATGTGAAGAGCGAGCCCACGGCGTGTGGGGTACCCGCCGAAGACCACGAAAGGGAGCACACAGAGGAAAACCCCCATCCCAGTGTGACTCAGCTGCTGCGAGTGAGTCCTCCGCTGTTTTCTCCACAGCCCTCTGTAAGGGGTTTTGTGAGCGTTCAGCTGAGAATATGGAAGCAGCTTATCAGATTTCCTGGGGCTTAACACATACCTGAAGGTTTCTGATTCAGGGGCCCTTCTGCGCTGCTGAGGAGCTCGGTTGCTCGAACAAAGCGGTTGCGATCCCTTGTGCTGCTGCGCTGTGGTGGGTCGGATTGTTCGCGGGCAGAGCTTTTTGGGGCTGTTCAGGCAGAACGCGGCCCTCGCTGGAGAGGCTCATTAACACAGCGTTGCAGCAGAAGCCAGCAGAATACTGTGGTGTTGATTCTGCTCTCCTGACCACCAGAATAACAGCTGGGTGTGGAGGTGCCCCTTGTTGTTTAGAGACTGGCTGTGCAGGAACAACATCACAGTGAGAGCAGGACTGCGAAAAACCTGGTGTTTCACTCCGAGGCTGTTGGCGTTTCCCTGTTAGTACCTTTCTGCTCCTCTATGAAAGTGTATGGTGGCTTTCCAAAGAAACCTGTGTGAAAAGTTAAAAGATCCCTTGCTTTTGAAACACAGGAAAGCATTGTGCAGCTAAATTTTAGTGTAAAACATAGCGAAATTGTCACTGCATTGGATTACACCCAGGGTTTTGGCTTGCTTTCCTCTTGGCACAGGGTGCTTCGGGTGTGTCTCTTAAACCACTGGTTCTAGCAAGTGAAATATGACTATTCGTTTTTTTTTTCTCTACACTTGAATTAATAAAATTAAAGTTGTCTAAAACTTTTTTCCGCAGAGGAAGAGAGCGGTCCTACATCAAACAAGATACGTGGAGCTGTTCATAGTTGTGGATAAAGAAAAGGTAGGGACTGCGTGTCGCTTCCCTTGTCCTTCAGCCGGGCGGGCAGGGGACAGCACGGGCGCTGCAGCCAGGGCTGTGCAGGTGTGGAACCCCGAGCCGCAGCTCTGTGTTGTGTGCAGTGCTCCTCGGGAGAACAGCAAACTGTCCGGCACGGGGAGTTTGTCAGCAAGAACCTGGTAATGCAGGGAAAACACGTGGCAAATCTGCCTTGGCTGTTTGCTCCCGAATACTGAGCTGTTGAGCAACAGCAATGAAGATGCTGCTGTCTGGATGAGCATCTTCTTGGCAGAAGAGTTGGAGTCAGGCAAAAATGTTTTTCATGTTAGGAGTCTTAAATCATTTTGTTCTTTTTTTTTCCTAACTCTTGTCTTTATCTTTTCTCTTCACGACTAAGTTTCTTTGTCTTGCAGTTTGAGGATTTTGGGAAGAGTGAAACAGAAGTAAGAGAGCACATGGTGCAGCTGGCAAACTTCCTCGACAGCGTAAGTGGGAGTGTTTCTGCTTTGCGTTTTCTTACAGTGTGGCATTTAAGCATTGATCCTGTAGCTGATGTAAGTCTACACCAGAGTGATTTTAATTGTGTACTAACTTTAAAAAAAAATGGCAAACCCAAGCAGAAAAAGTAGACTCTTGCAATTAGATGTGTAACACCAAACCACGTGTTCTGACCTGAAGGTCTCCGGAAATATTCCTCTTTTTTTTTTTTTCCTCCCAGATGTACATCATGTTGAACATCCGCATTGTGCTGGTTGGCCTAGAGATTTGGAAGTATGAAAACATAATTAGCACAGATGGGGGTGCTGGTGATGTGCTGGCGAACTTTGTACAGTGGCGAGAGAAGAATCTCGTTTTGCGGCGGAGGCACGACAGCGCCCAGTTTGTTCTGTGAGTGGCGGTTCCTTCCCTTTGGCTCCTAAGAAGTTTATTCTGTTCTGTCTGCTGTAGTGTCAAAAGTAGCCGCTGTGTTTCAGCAGAGAATCCAGGGCAATCTGCTGTGGTTTATGTGCTCGTGTAAATATTCCAAGTCAACTTAAGCTTTTCAAAGAAGGTTTCTGTGGTCCTTGAATTGAGTTTTCTTGCATTTTAATGGAGAAAAAGTTGTTTCTGCAGTAGGTGCTCAGAAGCTAGCTACTTGGTGTGTGCTTTGACACGTGCCGTTCTGTCCATCCCTACTGCCTTAAACAAGCTCAGAGCTCCCTGCGCTGCCATCTCTGCCCTTCCAGGACGCGAGGCCCTGTGCGCTTCCCAGAGCCCGGGGAGCTTGCTGCCCGGGGCAGGGAGAGGGCAGCAGCACAAGCAGTGCTCCTTTGTTAGCGCTGGGAAGCTGGAAACCCATATTTTGTGCCCTGCAAGCAGAAGTGATGCGCGGGGCGCTGCCCGGGGGGGCTGTGCTGCCGGCGGTGCCGTCGCCGTGATCGCTTTGCCTTTGTCTCCCCGCTGTAGGAAGAAGGGGTTCGGGGGCACAGCAGGAATGGCCTATGTCGGAACGGTGTGCTCGAAGAGCCACGCGGGAGGCATCAACGTGGTGAGATACCGTCAGTGTACTGTGAACGTGATCCAGATACGAGTTTTGCACTCCAGAAATCTTCCCGGTCGTGCACAACCTTTAATAACAAAGCTGAAATGGCTTTTCTGCGGTCCCCAACCATTTCTGGCCGTTACATGATACTGGATCACAACTTCTCTGTAGTCTGCTGTGTCCTCTGCTCAGCTCCTCCTCTCCTCGCTGTGCAGCACTCAGAAAGGGTCAGGATTTCTCTCCCGATGTTTTGAGCACCCCGGCTCTGGGTGTTCTCAAATCCATCCTCTGGGCTCTGCATGACCTGCGCGGTTGCTCCGGCTGAGCAGCCTCTTTGTGTGAGGCTGCAGAGCGTTAATGAATTGCTGATCTCAGATAATTTGCAATCCCAGCAATCTTGTTTTCTTGGACTAGTGACAAAAGTGCTGGAATTGGAGTTTGCCTATTTAAGGAGATTTGGGCTGGTGGGGAGAACTCTAGTTTTTGTGTTCATATTGCAGCTGTGCTGGAAGGCAGAGGTCGTTAGGTACTGTCCCAAATATGTTTGTCTGATTACTCGGCAAATGACATGCACGTGGTTGAAAAGCAGGCGCGGCTGGTCTGAGAATCCTGTTAATGTAGAGACAGAATGGCAGAAGTGTCTTTGGCACATGAGTAAACACTGACTTTCTCAGTATAAGCTGTCTGCTAATTTTCCTCTGGTTTGCTCCTGTGCAGTTTGGAAGAATCAGCATACAGATGTTTGCGTCGATTATGGCTCATGAGCTGGGACACAACCTGGGGATGAACCATGACGATGAACGTGTGTGTCACTGCGGAGCAAGCAGCTGCATTATGAGCTCTGGAGCCTCGTAAGTGACTGACAAAAGGAAAAGCCTCTCCCGAGGGTCAGATCTGCCCGCACAGGCCCTTAGTTTTTCCAGGTTGCTTTCACCTTCGAAGTACTCTTGCAAAGAGTTGTGTCGCGCTTGCAGCTCCTGGAGAAAGCAAATGTTACACTTGTTGTCCAAGCTGAGGGAATGCTTGTGGGTTGGCTGAGCGCAGAGGTGCACTTGTGTTCTCTGTTGCAGGGGATCGAGGAACTTCAGCAGCTGCAGCGCAGAGGACTTTGAGAAGCTGACTCTTAACAAAGGAGGCAGCTGCCTGCTCAACGTTCCCAAGCCTGACGAAACCTACAGCATCCCGTACTGTGGGAACAAGCTGGTCGATGCCGGGGAGGAGTGTGACTGTGGTTCACCGAAGGTCTGTAGCAGGCGTGCCGCACAGGCGCTGCCAGGGCCCCCGCGTGCCCCTCGCTGCGGGGAGGACGGTGCGATTTCTGCACATTCACAGCACTTCTGTTTTCAGGAATGTGAAAGCGATCCTTGCTGTGAACCAGGTACCTGCAGACTCCGGTACGGTGCTCAATGTGCTTATGGTGACTGCTGTAAAAACTGCAAGGTAAGAGACTCAGATGTAATATTTGGAAGTGTTCCTCAGTGGCTGAGAAAGGGAGAGCCAGCCAGTGCATCTCTGAGAGGGAGTTGTGCACGCGTGTAGCCCCCACAAGGGCTTCAGATCAGTCCCTTTTTGGGGCATATTGTGGGTCAGGTGCAGTGTTGGTGTCTGCTGTAAGGTCTGTGTTTTCCCGTGCAGTTTTCTGATGCAGTTTCTCCCTCCCCTCTCCATTTAGCTCCTTTCTTGGGGAACGGAGTGTCGGGCGAGTACCAACGAGTGTGACCTTCCCGAGTACTGCAACGGCACGTCCCAGTTCTGCCAGCCGGACTTCACCGTTCAGAACGGTCACCCGTGCCACAACGAGGAAGCCTACTGCTACAATGGCGTCTGCCAGTACTACGATGCGCAGTGTCAGGATATCTTTGGCTCAAGTAAGGGAGAGCGCAGTGTTAACATTTTTCTAGGAGGCAGAGCTATAAGAATACATTAAGTTTACTTAAAAAATGTTTACGTGTTTTCCTGTTACAAAGACCAGCTGGCTTTGGCAAAGGGTTTGAAATAGTGTTTTATATGGCTTAGCCCTCACTCATTCTTCCTTTGTTACACTTAGTGCTGTGCTGGTGATTCAAGTAGTAATTTTCTTGCACTGATTGTTCCTGTTACAGTGGAGCTTCTGATATACAGGGCTAGAAGGAAACCATGCAGAAATATCAAATGGTATCACAGACTCAGTGTGTGACTATTTTTCTCTCCTTTTTTTTTTTTAAAACTTGGAACCTTGTGGTGCTGACAGTTTCAGCTCTTTATTGTTTTGATCGAATTCTTAAGCTGTATGGAAAATACTGGGTGCAGCAGGATAATTGCTCTGGGTAAAGGAGATGTAAAGGAGATGTGGTGATGTGAGATGTTCCTTCCCTGTTTAACCTGATTCCTCTGTCTGGGGGATGTTTGCAGAAGCCAAAGCAGCCCCCAACGTTTGCTTTGCTGAAGTGAATTCCAAGGGTGACAGATTTGGCAACTGCGGTTTCCACGGGCACGACTACAAGAAATGCTCCAGCTGGTGAGTTGAGGCCAGTGCATCCAAAAGTTCCTAAATGTATCATTGAGAGTCCTTATTTGGGTGCTGCACACATACACAAAAACGAGCAGCAAATCGCCGTGCTTTCTTTAGTGTAAAGGTCAGCCAGCTTCCAGAGAGAAGGGATAAATCCATGCTCTTGCACTACTGAAATGAGACCCAGCTAAATTTTGTTCGGCAAGTTGCCTCGTTTTTATTTGCAAGCTATGTCTTCCTGTAGAAAGATAATTTCAAATGTGTGATAGTCTTTTTCTCAGAATAAATTCAAGTGTCACTACAGCATTCGTATGTTGATGTTGTAGGAATGCCATGTGTGGGAAGCTGCAGTGTGAAAATGTGAAAACTATGCCTGTTTTTGGAATTAAGCCTGCTATTATCCAGACTCCCGTTGGAGGCACCATGTGCTGGGGTGTAGATTTCCAGCTGGGCTCTGATGTCCCGGACCCAGGAATGGTGAATGAAGGCACCAAATGTGGTGCTGGAAAGGTAATGAGTGAGTAAAAAGCGATTTCTTAGAGTACTAATTTGGGGGTTTATGTGAATAATTTTCAGCTGCATTGTTTCATGAATATTTATGGCCATCAATTTTTTTGGTGCCTGTAGTTAATGCAAAACCGAGCAAGTCTGTTGGTTCACACATGTACTGTAGTGCATGTGCAGAAAAAATGTAGTGAGCCTTTTCATTTATAGATGAAGCCAAGGGAATTAAGAGCCAGGATCTTTGCTCTGTCGATGAGCAGGAAGAGCTAGGCACGCAGAAATGCCATTAAAACAACTTTCAATTAAAATCCAAGTGAACTAGACAGCCTGGAGTGGCTGCAGAGCCCTGTGAGAACGTGGGGGGGTCGGTGAAGTGTCCGGGTTCCCTCACGGGCCCGTCTCTGCCCCCCAGGTCTGCCGGCACTTCCAGTGCGTGAGCGCCTCGGTGCTGAACTACGACTGCGATGTTGTGCAGCAGTGCCACGGCCACGGGGTGAGCGGAGCGTCTTCCTCGCGAGAGCGTTTTTAGAGACAATCACCATGGAAATGTATAAACACACCTTTTTAATCAGAGGTCCCGGTTTGACCCAAATACACTGAAATTGTGCTTAATCGGTAGTGTCTGTATAAAGCGTTTTTTACACCTAGGAAGTTCCCCTTCTCTGTTTAAGACTGTAGCTACTGTTGAATAAAGTAGTTGTGATGCTAGGTGCTGTGATTAAAAAAATTCTGCGGGGTTCCTGAGGATGGGTTTTGCCGTGAGAAGCTGCTGTTAGTGGGAAAAGTGACTTCAGTAGTCAGCAAAAAATTGGGCCCAAGTTATGTAAGTTGAGCGCGTTTTAAAGTGTTGGAGTCACTGGTCAGTGTTCTCCAGGCCGAGCGATACAGAAGGGGTGGAACAGACGGTCATAGCTACCGCATGCGGCTTTTAATGTATGGAAACGGAAGTTACTAAATATTTAGATAAACCTTATGGTGACGTTTGTGTTTAAACACAGGTGTGCAATAACAACAGGAACTGTCACTGTGACGCAGGCTGGGCCCCTCCCTTCTGCGACAAAAAAGGCTACGGGGGGAGCCTGGACGGCGGCTCTCCTTATCATGGCAAGTAATGCGGAGGGGGCTGCGCTGCAGCGGGCGGGGGCCCTTGGTGGCGGGCGGGGGCCCTTGGCCAGGTCTCCTTTGCGAACAGTTCCAGTGGAAGCTTTGGGCTGGAAACTGGGCTGGTTTAAGTGCCTTCAGGTGACTTCTGCCACCTTGGACCAGCGTCCTCTTGGGCTTCTCTGGATCCAGGCTGGGAAATGAAGCCCCTTCCGTTCTTCAGTCCAAACAAACCACGAAATGTGGGTTCAAATCCGTGGATGTGAATGTGCGTCTCCATAAGGACACGCTGCGTCTGGCAGAGATGAGCAGCTGCTGGGTCTGGAACCCGCGGTGCAGGCCGGGTGACATCGCTGGGGCAGCACACGGTGACAAGTCGCTGTTGTATTGACCATCACACAAAAAGCTAAAGACTTTTTTTGTACAGCCTGCAGAGGAGAAATTTGCTGCATATAAAAAGGCAGAGGTTGTTAAGAACCTGAGTTCTTTGCCTACAGCAAACAATGGCAGGAGAAGAGGAAGGTTTAGGATCAAAGGGCAGAAGCTCTGTTTTCCTCTTTCAGTTGAGCTCATAAGATCTTCACAGTAATGTAGTGGAAAAAAAGTTAGGTATTGATTTAGTAAATCAATATGCTGTTATAGCCCAGGGTATCATGGCATGTACAGTTCTTTCATCTTTGACCAGACAATCCCTGTGAAAAGATAATCCGAAAATAATATATTTGGGCATGTATCTTGCAGCTTTACTAGATTCTTTAGTTTTTTCTTCTATGAAAAATGGAAAATAGTTGTAGAACCAGTCTTACCAAATATTCACTACTACAATGAGTCAAGCGGTGATAACGCTTTTTTTCTTCCCCATCGTTTCGTCCCCATCGGACAAAGACACCTCGCTGAGAAATGGGCTGCTGGTTTTCTTTTTCCTGGTCCTCCCGCTCCTCGTAGCTGCTGCTCTGGCATTTGCAAAAAGAGACAGGCTGAAGCGATGCTACAGAAGATTAATGTCACGCTGCCATTCGTAAGTACGGTCTCCTTTTTACCTTCTCCTCTGCCCTTTCAAATAGCCTACAGACATTTGTTTACACACGGTGGTGGGGTTTTTATTTTTGGGTCCCCTTTTGGTATAAGGAGACAAACTGAAGCTGTCATAGTCCTGAACAGAAAAAGGGTTGTGTTGTTTGTGAGATACGTGGCCTTACTGTCATCCTGCCCTGTGATGTTTGCTGAGGTCGCGCCCATCCGTGCGGGGTGAGCGGCGCTGGGCTCGGCCCGCGTGTCCTCGTGCTGATGTGCTCACAGCGTCCCCGTCACCGTGTTCCAGGTCCCCTCCGGCGCCGCCCCCCCGAGCAGAGATGGAGCAGAGAGCGCAGCTGCAGCGGGGCGCCGGGCCCTACCCCGCCAGGCCTGCTCCCACGGTACGCGCCCCTGCTTTCCACCGCTTCATTCGCCGTCCGGTATCTAAGGAAGGCAATTTGTATGATTTTTGCCCTAATAAAAGCTTCAAAGGCACTTTATTTTTTAATTTCTGCAAATTGGGTTTTCTCTTTGCTGAGAAGAATTATTTCCTAAGGTGTGGGGGGGACTCCTCAGTTTCCCATTGTTTGAGGTTTTTCAGGGGCTGTTCCTGGCTTGGTGAGCAGTTCACCTGCTCTGCTCCCCCTTTCCCTCACCCTGGCACCCTCGCCAGCCCCCTCGTCCCCTCCTTTGCAGCCCAGTTCTCTCTCTGGGTGCAATAAGCAGCCAAAGCACTTTGCAGAACAAACCAAGCGCTTGTTGTGATCAGCCTTTCTGTTTTTTCCAAAATACAGTACTTTTCAGATTGTTGCTTCTTTCCACTGAGTTTATCAGAAGGAAAGAGCAACTCTGACTTTTCCAGGTTCGTTTGCAAGTGGCCTTAAATGTCACTTAACTGAGAAAACAAATATTTCCATTCCGTATGTGAATATTTGTGAATATTTTCACTTTTTCTTCATAGAATATGGAACCGAACACCTTTCCTGCTCCATCGTACCCAGTTAACCAGCATCCTCAGCAGGTTTACCACCAGCCCTACTACAACACTCCGCAATACCAGGCACCGCAGCCACAGAAGCTGCCGACAAGGTGGGTTGAGTTATTGCAAGTAAGTATTGGCGGTTGCGCTGATATACGTAGATTGTCATAGCCTTCGTTTCTGTAAGCATTAGGGTATTTCATCACGTATTGTATGCACGCAGGACTGACCTTTTATTGGAAGAAGTTTCTCCTTCATTTCATACTGGGGAACTAAAGTGCTATTACCTGCAGCATTCATTTTGCACGCTGTCACAGCTACATTGAGATTAACATGTCTCAGAACGCTTTTCTGGGCCCAGATTAGCCCTGTGCGCAGGTGAATAAAATGCTTCTCAAAATATGCAGTTTAAAAACTAAATTACTCAAAAATCTGTCATTTTGCTGATTTGTGAATGTTATTGCCAAGTCCCAGATAATTTCTCATTAACTTTGAACAGGAAGTTTTCCTTTATTTTTCATTTTGCCTGGTCCTGGCGTGGTCACCGGCACTGACAGCGGGTTCTGTCCTCTCGCAGGCCGCCCCCCCCGCAGCAGAGGAGCGTACCTCAGGGACCCCCCCTCCAGCAGAAGCGTGCACCTCAGGGACATTACCTGCCATCTCGACCGGCACCTTTGCCTCCCAAATAGCTTCTGGCTTTGGGGCTCCGCGTGAGCCGACGCGTTCACCGAGACGAGGCTGAAACTGCGGTTTTCCTTCTGGCGTTGAGCGGCCCGCGGTCGTCAGACACCGTCCTCCCGGGGTAAGGCAGACGAGATATCGGAACGAGGAATGTAACACTTCAAACGAAATACCTCTACCGAAGCTGCAGGAGCTGCGGACACCCAGGCCCTGGTTCGCGTTGTGGTTTGCACAGCGGGCTGGGCTGCCCGGCGGGACGCGGAGCGGCCTGCGCTTCAATAATCCCTCGAGTACAGCGCTTGGGAGTTGCTTTTGGTTCCCCCATTTCCGTGATGAGCCCCGATAACGAAATTGTCTGGTTTGTTGTCATCTTTCGAAACGCACGGTGAAGAACTGAATTCGCCCATACCGTTTTCAAAAGAAGAAAGTCTGGCTGATTAATTTAAACTACTTTTGCATGGACTGGGAAGTGTTATCCATTTCCGCGTTGATGGCACAAGTGAAACAAGGTATCGGCATACTTTTTCAGAGGAAGATAAATATATTGTAAACATGTTTATGCATGTATATATGTTTATTGATGTGTAATAATGCACTTAAATTTTTACTTTCATGCTGACTGACAGTAAGCCGTGCTATATGAGCACTAAGTTTAGTGGTTTTAGATTAGTAATCGTGAGTTGCTAAATGAGAATCGTTTACTAATTTCCACTAATATCATGAATGGGCAATGAAAATCAAGGTACGAAAAGACACGGCCATGCTTTGGTTTTAAAAACCAGGGTGCTCTTAGGTTTTAATTTGAGTCTGAAGCCTGAGCAGCAGTCCCTGCAGATCGCTGAGACGCAAACGATGTCTCTGCCTAGAACCCCCCGAGCTCCTGAGCGCTTTAAACAGGAGCCTGGTGCTGGTGCAGCCTCTCCCCGGCGCTCAGAGCTGTCTGGGTTTTTTTTTTTAAGGCCGGACCGTGCTAGGCCGGACCGCCGGCCTTTCCGCACCGCTCCCGCAGCCGGATTGTGAGGCTGTTTCTGCAGAGGGCGCTCAGCGTTTGGCGTGAGCCGCGGTGCCGCAGCGGGAGGCTGCTGCTCACGGGTAGAAATCTGTTAGACAGACTTGCTAAAGTGAGATAAGCACTGGAAAGAGCGCTTTGCTTTTTCACTTTGTGCTAGCCACCGAGTACAAACTCGCTCTCTAAAACCCACGTAATATCGCAAAAAAAATTATTTTCCTCTGTAAATACATATATAAATATATATATAGTGTTTGCATTTGCAGTAATAAAATACTTGAACTCCTGTGGTTTCCCATAAACTTAGACTAAGATCTATAACACTATTAAAATATGTAAAACATCACCTAGAATATCACCAGACGTAGTTGTGGGGGTCTTCTGTCTGTTCCAAGATAATTACTTCCTATTTTTGCCGAGTTCTCCTGGGTTTGGGCTGTCCGTCCGTCTGTCTGTCCATTGCTCAGCAGCTGCAGGCAGCAGCTCCCGCGGGATGAGGAGGGAGCGCAGGGAACAGTCAGCCAGGAGGGATGTGCTTCATTGTATTGAACCTGTGTGTGAACACAAACTATGCTGAAAATGGTGCCTTTTAATCGATAAGAGTTTTTATACTTAGCGTGGGCGATACTCGCAGGGTGGTGGCGTGGGGCAGCGGACGTGCGGGTTTTAGCAGCGATCCTGTGGGAAGGAAATAGCTGGGATTTTACGTGTGTTGAACGCTGAGATGACTGCTGACTTTCTGTTGTAAAGCGTACGCCTGTCCCTGTCCCGTTCACACGCTGGGCTCTGCGCCCCCCGCGCCGCTTCGGGCTCTGGCAGAGGGCTGTTCCCGGCCCCCGTGTGAGAACGAGCAATAAAGCTGCCGGTTTTGTACGAGCGCTCTGGTCCCGCCTCTGCTTCCCCGGGCGGGCGGGGCCGAGCGGGCGCGGCGGGGCCGTTAAACGGGGGCTTAAACGGGGGCGATGGGGCCGCGCCGGGCGCTGCTGCCGCTGCTGCTGCTGCTGTGTGAGTGCGGGGGTCCCGGGTCCCCCGGGCCCCGCTGCCCCGGGCTCAGCGCCGCCCGCCCTCTCCGCAGGGTCCCCGGTGCTGCCCCAGCGCACGGTCCCGCGCCTGCTGCCCGGCAACACCACGGTACGGGGCCGGGGGCCGGGGGCGCAGCCGCGCTGGGGCTGTAACGGGCGCCTGGTGCTGCCGGCACCGCCGAGGCCGCGCTGCTCCTGGGCAAGCGCCGAGCCCTTGCGCTCGCCCTCGGCGTCTCCGCTGCCCTCGGAGCGCGTTTCTCTGAAGCCGGTGTTCCTAAACCTCCCTTTCTCCACCTTTTTGCGCACACAAGGATGCGTTGTCCTACGTCCTCAGCGTGGAGGGGAGGCCGTACACCGTCCACCTGCGGCAGCAGTAAGTCGGCCTTCGCCGTGCCCCGTCCCCCGGGCGCTGGGCTGGGCTCTGACGTGCTCGTGGAGGAGGGTTTGGGGCTGTTGTGCCCGTGATCCCTGGTGCCAGCCGGTTCTGGGTCTGCCAGCGCCGAGGTGCAGGCTGCAGGAACCCAAATACGCTGAAGAAGCCAGGTAAGAGATGCTGGTTTAAGCGCTTCATCTACCACCTTTCTTTTGTAGTGTCTTTTTATCTGATGATTTCAGGATTTACCTATCTAATCAGAAGGATCCTTTGCACTCTGGTTCACCCCGTATCAAGGTAACCTTGGATTGCTTTGGGTTTTTGTAAGCGTTGCAGCGTATTTCTGCTGCCCAGCACATGCCATTCGGCTGTTGGGGTGTCGGTGGGGGACACGGAAGGGGCTCCTTGTCCTCTGTCGTGGTGCAGGGCGGCTGCTACTACCAGGGGTACATCGAGGGCTTCCCCAGCTCCACCGTGACCCTCAGCATCTGCTCGGGGCTCAGGTACCGAACCGCCACCTCCCCGCGCTGCCGCTGCTGCCGCCGGGCGCTGCCGCACTTGCCCGGTGGCAAATGGCCGGTGCCGTCCCCTGGGCAGGGGCTTGCTGCAGTTCGAGAACGTCACCTACGGGATCGAGCCCCTGGGTTATTCCCCCACGTTCGAGCACTTCGTGTACCGCATGAGGGATGAGAACACGGCGGGTTCCGTCTTCGCCAACAGCCACCCCGAGAGAGACCCCGGCGAGCTGAGCGCCGAGGAGATGGTGCTGGCGTTCCCGTACGTCGAGGTGAGCGGGTGCCGGTCCCCGCGGTGCTGCCGATGTCCCTGTCACACGAGGAGGGGCCCGGTCCCACGGGAAGCTGTGGCCGGTGTCTGTGCGGACAGAGATGGGGCTGCCTGTGGGTGCTGGTGCGTGTGACGTGTTGCAGGGATCGTTACGTGTTTAATTCCCAACAAGAGGCGCTAGAACAGCTGCTGAAAAAAGTCAGAAATTGCTCCGTTGTGCTAATTCCTTACCTTGTGCTAGTTTGAAGACAGCATCCAAGTGGTGCTTCTGAATGGACACTGGAGGAGTGTAGCCAACCTCAGGAACAAGGTGGCTGTAGAACATAGAATTAAACAGCATTGGAGACCATTTTCTTTTTCAGCCACTCTCAGCTGAAGCACGAGCTCCCAAGTTCTTCAAAGTGTACGTGGTTTTGGACAAGGCTTTGGTAAGTTCGTGCCAGTCGTTTCCTCCTCGTTTCACCTGACTTCCGTGGGCACAGAAATGGTGCCATTTCCCAGCTTTTGGATGCATTTGTTTTCCCTTTTGAAAAACTATATGTACTGTGGATTTTATAAGAAAGAAAGAAGGAAAATTTTCAGCTCACATTTACAGGATTGGGTGTTGGCAATCATTTCAGCATTTCAGCAATGTTCTGTTTCATCGTGGCACACGCCTTGTCCACTTTGGTATCCTCTTGGGTTGTTTTTCAGTACAACCATATGGGTTCAGACACAAATGCTGCAACACAGAAGATAATCCAGGTCTTCAATTTAGTCAACAATGTAAGTTTTGTTTGTTTGCCCTAAGGCAGCCACAGCCCCACGTTTTAAGGGTCCCTGGATTGTTCCCCTCTCTGTGCTGTTTTGTGGTACGGATGTAATTCAGCAACTGACAATAGCGATCGGCTTTTCCGACACGGTTTGTTGTGCAGAGACCTCTAATTCTGCTCGGAGGGAAAGGTGTGTGAGGAGGCGTTTCCTCTGTTGCGCTTTCAGATGTTTCATCCTCTCAACGTCACCGTTGTGCTGTCCTCCCTGGAGCTGTGGACAGAGGAGAACAAAATATCGATAGAAGGGGAAGCACACGAACTGCTGTGGCGGTTTTTACAGTGGAAACAGTCACATCTCACTCTGCCGTCGTATGACATAGCTTATCTACTAGTGTAAGATCAAGGTTTCCTTACTCGTTAAAGGTTACATGGTAGAAATCAGTTAATCTAATGTAGTTCAAACTATAAAGTTGCCCATAAGAAATATATATATATATATTTTTCTTATATATTTCCTAATTCCTTGATGTTCTGGAAGTAATTTTGCCCGGACACACCTTCCAGCCACCTTTCAGTGGTGATGTGCCGTGCCCCATCGTGTCACCCGTCCCAGCAGCCGGTGGCTCCGCCGTGGCCACGGTCCCTGCCTGGAACCGGCACCGGCCACAACCCTGACCCTGCCAGCGGCTGCGGGGGCACTGGAGGGACTGGGGGGTTTGGGCTGTGCAGACCCGCGATCCCCGGTACCCGCAGTAACTGGGGTTTCCCAGGCCGGGCAGCCGGTGAGCGCGCGTGTGTTCCAGGTACCGGGACCAGGCAGTGCTCGAGGGCTCAGCGGCTCCGGGACGGGCCTGCCAGAGGGAGGCGGCTGGCGCGGTGGCCGTGGTACGGTGACGGTGACACTCGCGTCCCAGCCGTGGTTGGGGTCCCCGCGGGGGCAGCGGCCGGGACAGCCCCGCTCTCTCCTGCAGCTCCAGGGCGCCGTGACACTGGAGTCCTTCTCCATCCTGCTGGCGCAGATGCTGGGGCGCAGCCTGGGCATGGCCTACGACCACTCCCCGAGGTGCCGCTGCCCCGGGCCCGTCTGCATCATGACCCCCGAGGCGCTGTGAGTTTGAAATCACGCGGGGCACCATTGCACCTGCTGCCAGCATCTGAACCAACCTCTGCATTGCACAGAGGTTTTGAGAGTGCGTGGGGTAGATGCGGTAACACAAACAAGTACGGATAACGGCTTTATTTTAGTTTTTTCAGTGGGGCGAAAGCCTTTAGCTCCTGCAGCATCAGCGACTTCGAGATCTTCCTGCGGCACAGCAGAGGCACCTGCCTGTTCAGCCGCCCCCGCTTGACCGGAGTGTCGTACCGGCGGGCGCCCGTGTGCGGCAACGGCGTGGTGGAGCGCGGCGAGCAGTGCGACTGCGGGCGCAGCAGGGTGCGTGCGCGGGAGCCGCGGCGGAGCGCGCCCGGCCGTGCTGCCCGTTCGTTCAGAGCCCTGAGCCCTCGGGCTACGGGCACAGGTGAAGCAGCAACCGGCCCGAGGATTGAGTCTGGTTTTAGACGGTTTCTCTGTTGCCATCCGTCTCACGGCAGCTTTGCCCACTTTATTCTGTGAGATACGGCTCAAGTATAACGTTTTGGGGGTAAGAAGCGAGGGGACAACCTCTGACAAGAGGAACAAATAAGTCGAATAATGCGGTCTTGTGATATGTCCTCAGGCATGCTTGAAGGCTAATTGCTGTACTAGAAGATGTCAGTTCCAGCCAGGAGCGCAATGTTCCTCTGGATTATGTTGTGACAAATGTCAGGTAAGGCACATTTTTAAGATTATCACAAGATCATGACTTGTTTGGGGGGAAATAATGCGAAGAACGGACAAGGTTGCAATGGCAGAGGTTCCCAGGAAGGGTTTTCCAGCTCAGCTCCCGGAGACCCCGGGAGGAGGAACATCCCTGGGGGTGTCCCGGGCAGGGGTGCCCAGCAGAGCCCGTTCTGCCCCCAGCTCAAGAGCAAGAACACCCCGTGCCGCCCGCCCGCCGACGCGCAGTGCGACCTGCCCGAGTTCTGCGACGGCTCCTCCGCGTCCTGCCCCCCCGACCTGTACGTGCAGGACGGGCACGACTGCGAGCGCAACACCGGCTACTGCTACAAGGGACGCTGCCGGTCGCCCGACCTGCAGTGCCGGGCGCTCTACGGGAGAGGTAACCGGTCACACTGGTGCCGCTGGTGCTGCCCAGATACCATAATGTGTTCCTTTGTGTTCCTTTAAACGATATTAAATATTAGTGCTAAACTTGTAGCTTCAAGAAGCGCTCCTGTGGCTTGTTACGAGGAATTCAACAGTCAGCGGGACAGGTTTGGACACTGCGGGTACCAACCCAGGCTAGGCTTCAAGCCCTGTCTTTGGAG
The DNA here is from genome assembly GCA_013399365.1 of Pampusana beccarii. NCBI lineage: Eukaryota > Metazoa > Chordata > Aves > Columbiformes > Columbidae > Pampusana > Pampusana beccarii. Next base: position 202,682 of record VWYH01011089.1, on the reverse strand, counting down.
GTATGCTCGAGGGAAAGGGCTCTCCCAAAAACGTATTTAACTGGGACATTGCCGTTGGGGAAAGTACCAAGACTCCAGTTGGTAGTGAGACTTGTGGAGCAGTCAATAGTTACGGGTTCGGTTTTGTTCGTAGTGCGTTGTCTCACGTCACAGCTCCTCTCTTGGACTTCCCAATCTCGCTCACTTTTCTTCTCATGCAATGCTCCAGATTTGCGTTGTTCTCTTTAATGTTTCTAGTGTTTGGTCAGATAGCATATATACATATATATGAGTATGTGTGTGTGTGATACACATCCTCTGCAAATGGCTTTTACAGGAATCTCAGATGTGGAAAGTTAATCTGCACGTACCCGTACAGCTCTCCATTTACATCACAGGCTGCTGCAGTTAGTTATGCCAAAGTGAACAAGGATCTATGTATCTCTTTGGATTATTTCTATGCACCAACAAGGCTGGATCCTCTTGTGATTCCGCCAGGTACAAAGTGTGGTTATGAAAAGGTAAGAGAACATTTTATAATCATCTAAAATGCCAGATATCAATTGTAATTGTTAACAAGGTTTTAGGAAATTCTTGCTCCTTTGCAGCGTGAGTGTACTGGATATTTCCAAACACTGTTAAAACACGCAAACATTACATTAAAGTTTGCGTGGTGTCTGCATTAGACATACCCCAACCCCGAGGTAGCTGTAGCTTTTTGAAAGCACTGCTGTTGTTCTTTCAGAGGTGTAGCAGTACGTTTTGACTCCTTTTGGGACACAGGACTGGTGGGCTGAGGGCTGGGGTGGTGAAACCGCTCAGCTGGAACTGCTGTGGTTTTTCTAGGTGTGTATTAACAACACTTGTCATCCGCACGCGGTCCTGGGGTACGACTGTGACAGCAAAACCAAGTGTCACGGCCACGGCGTAAGTCACCGCGTGCCGCTGGGGGCGGGTGGCTTCGTGGCACCGATGGGCTGGTGTGGGAGCTGCTCACAGGCCCTTCTAGGCTGGTACTGCACAAAATCACGGCCCTGTCAGCTGGTACATGGAGTAAAATCATTTAAACCGTTGGTCCTAAAGCCCACATCAAAATATAGTGAGGCTTTAGTCACCAAAATGAAGAATTTGATGGTTTGTTTGGTTTGTGGAGGGGGAAAAAAAAGGAAGGAAAATTGAAGGGACGTGTAACTGAGGGCAGTGGAGCTCACATAGGTGCAAGTGTTGTGTGGTTGTGCTGCCGGGCTCTCCGGACCCTGCCTGGCTCTGGAGCTGCTGGTGGCCGGGGCAAGAGCTCCTGTTCTCTGCTCATCAGACAGGAATGCACACAAGCTTTGCAGGAGGGTGTCCTGTGCTTGTTCAGTGTCTCAAGGCTATGAGAGCCCGCACTTCATGGTGTGCCTCTTGTCCAATACGCTCCCTAAAGTGCCCAAATGCCTGTCAGTGGGCGTAGCCTTGTCCCAACCTGACTGGTGGCAGTGAGACTGGTGCTGGTCTGCACAGGAGAATTGTTGCGTGAATTCATTGCAAAATTTTGCCACCTGCCCTGGGTTTTTCAGGTGTGCAACAACAAGCAGCACTGCCACTGCAACCCCGGCTGGAAGCCCCCCGACTGCCGGCAGTGGGGAACCCCCCAGGGGGGCAGCATCGACAGCAACGTCCCTGGTTCGGACAGGGGTCAGTACTGTGCCGCGGGGGGTGCGGGTGCCGGGCTGGGGTCCCTGGCACAGGCAGGGGGTGGCGGGCCTGTCCCCCGCCCGCTGCCAGCCGGGCTGTGCCCTGCCAGGTCTCAGCGGGCAGGAAGCGCTGGGGGAGATGTCGCTGACCTGGATGCTGCTGGGCTCCTGCATCCTCCTGCTCCTCCTCGTCGGGGCCGTCTGCATCGCCACGCAGCGGCTGGGCTGGGGCTCTGGCCAGCAGCCCCCCAGCAGCGAGGGGTGAGCGGGGACCCCCTGCCGCAGGCTGCCTGGGGGGCCAGGGGGCACGGGATGGGGACACGGTGATCCCTGGGGCTGAGGTGATGCTGGGGGAGAATGAGGAGATTGAGCAGGGCTGAGGGTGACCGAGGGGCGTATGAGGTGATTCGGGGGGGGGTTATGAGGTGTGATCCCCCAGTGATGGGGTGATTCTGGGGGGGATATAAGGTGATCCCCGGGGCTGAGGCACCGCTCCGTGTCCCTGCAGCTCCACGGTCGAGGAGGGCAGCACCTGCTCGGAGCCGGACCCGCAGTGAGCGCGCGGCCAGGAGCCGGGCCAGGAGCCGGACCCCGACGCGGGGCCGGTCCCGGGGCCGCGCCGCGGGCGCTGACAGANTGCCCCCGGGCCCCCCGCCTCCCCCCATCCCGCCCGGGGGCACCGAGCCCCCACCCCTCCCGGCCTGCGACCGGACACCCGCTGGGAGGTGACGTCACACCTGGCAGTGATGTCACGTCCTGGAAACTGACGTCATGTGCTGGAAGCTGACATCACGGCCAGTGGCAGCAGCTCACCCAGGGCGCGAGCCCGGTGCGGTGGCTGGTGACGGCCCGGGGGGGACAGCGGCCCGGGGGGGTCCTGGCGCTGCCCTGGGGCCGGGGATTTGTCCCTCCAGCTCGGCGGGAGGCGCGGGGCTGAACGTTCCTCCCAGCACAGCCCAGCATCCCACAGGAGAAACCTGGAAGCGTTTTGTGCTGGCTGAGTTTGTGCTTTTGACAAAGGTTGAATCCTGTTCCCGGGGGCCGAGCGGCTGCAGCCGTCGCTAACACCTCGTTCCCTGCGGGAGTGTTGTGGTGGGTGGGTTTGTCCATCTGCTGAGTGTGTGGAGCTGCATGGCGTTGGGATCTGTACCGTGGGGACAGTGATGCTCGCAGGGCCGGTGCAGGTGTTGTGGACGTTTATTGCGGGGCTGTGCATGTGTGGGGGTGACTTGCCCCTCTCAGCCCGTTTCTGTTCCTGATGCAAGGTGGGTTTGTTCAGCTGGAGCTTGTTCTCGTGTTCCCGTCATACAGTGCTCGTATTCCTGAGCTCTGATCCAACAGCAGTAAGTGATTTTGTTTTTTCTATGCAAGTGTCTAAATACTTTAAGACAAAGTGTGGGTGAGTGATAGCAGGGTAGAAAGTAGAGCTGCTAAACCTCTGCAGGCAGAGACAGTGTGTGTCCGTGTGGCTATAAAGGTGTTTGGCACACGTGTATGTAATTCTGATGTGGCTGATGGGCTAACCATGGGGATAATAATCCGTGATTAAAACTAAGAAACAAATTCTTTCTTTAGATTCACAAATGCTGCTGCACATCACAGTTCCCCAGAGGGTGCTCTCAAACACAACTGGACAGACGGTACTTAAATAACCAAGTTATTTGGTATTTGTGTGCGAGTGCATATACACGTGCAGAAATGTGCCGTGCAGCAGCCGAGGTGTGACTGGGGTTTGCAGCTGCCCTCAGAGCATGTTCTTCCGAAGTCAGTGTTCCTAATTCTCCCTTTGTCTGCTTTTTTGCACTCAGAAGGACGCGGTGTCCTACGTCCTCAGCATAGAGGGGAAGCCATACACCATCCACCTGCGGCAGCAGTAAGTTGGTGAGATGGGGCTGCAGGTGNCACCTGCTCGGAGCCGGACCCGCAGCTGGAGCCGGGCCAGGAGCCGGGCCAGGAGCCGGACCCCGACGCGGGGCCGGTCCCGGGGCCGCGCCGCGGGCGCTGACAGAGGCGTTGGGCACTAATAAAGGCGTTGGGCACTAATAAAGGCGTTGGGCACTAATAAAGGCGTTGGGCGCTGACAGAGGCGTTGGGCGCAGCCGCGTGCCCGGTGTGCGCGCGGGGCCGTTAGCGGCCGCGCCGATGGGGCCGCGCCTGGCGCTGCTGGCAGCGCTGCTGGGGCTGCTGCGTGAGTCGCACCGGCTGCGCCGCTCCCCCCGCTGCCCCCGCTGCCCCCGGGCCCCCCCCCCCCCCCCCCCCCCCCCCGGGGCCCCCG
>VWYH01011089.1:41232-198349 GCA_013399365.1 Pampusana beccarii | reverse complement strand
GCTCTGATCCAACAGCAGTAAGTGATTTTGTTTTTTCTATGCAAGTGTCTAAATACTTTAAGACAAAGTGTGGGTGAGTGATAGCAGGGTAGAAAGTAGAGCTGCTAAACCTCTGCAGGCAGAGACAGTGTGTGTCCGTGTGGCTATAAAGGTGTTTGGCACACGTGTATGTAATTCTGATGTGGCTGATGGGCTAACCATGGGGATAATAATCCGTGATTAAAACTAAGAAACAAATTCTTTCTTTAGATTCACAAATGCTGCTGCACATCACAGTTCCCCAGAGGGTGCTCTCAAACACAACTGGACAGACGGTACTTAAATAACCAAGTTATTTGGTATTTGTGTGCGAGTGCATATACACGTGCAGAAATGTGCCGTGCAGCAGCCGAGGTGTGACTGGGGTTTGCAGCTGCCCTCAGAGCATGTTCTTCCGAAGTCAGTGTTCCTAATTCTCCCTTTGTCTGCTTTTTTGCACTCAGAAGGACGCGGTGTCCTACGTCCTCAGCATAGAGGGGAAGCCATACACCATCCACCTGCGGCAGCAGTAAGTTGGTGAGATGGGGCTGCAGGTGATCCCTGCCCGCAGAGACATCCCTGCCCGCAGAGACATCCCTGCCCACAGAGACATCATCCCTGCCCGCAGAGACATCCCTGCCCGCAGAGACATCCCTGCCCGCAGAGACATCCCTGCCCACAGAGACGCCCCTGCCTGCGGGTGATCCCTAATTCCACAGGGGATGTGCACGAGTGCTGTGGGGGTCTGGATCTGCCAGTGCAACAGTGCAGGCTGCACGACCTGGAATAAGCTCAAGAAACTCTAAGTTGATTACAGAGCATTTCCAGTGGATTTTATTGTTTTTCTGTTCTAGGTTCTTTTTGTCTGATGATTTCAAGGTTTACTCATACGATGAGAAGGGATCCTTGCGCTCTGACTCGCCCAGTATCAAGGTAGTGCTGGCCCGCCTGGTGTTGCTGTTCCAGGGCAGCCTGTGTTTGGTGTTTTGGGGGTGCCAGTAGTTACTGTGGGGATCAGTGCTTCCCCACTCCACATTTTTGCATCCTAATCAGGGCAGGAAGTGCTGGGGTGAAACAAAGAGTTTTCCTTGCAAATGCATGGTCAGATTCACATTTGTGAAGGGTTTTGGAGTCACTGAGCTTGTTCGGTTCAAAGCTTGTGATCCTGACCGTGGCTCCCCACCCTACGGAGACACCAGAAGAGTCACCGCCCCAGCAGAGCGGCTCAGCACAGGGCAGTTCCTTATCATGAGGGTGCCACGTCCTTGCACTGGGATTTGTTTGTAATCATTTGGGCCAAAGAGGTTGTCCACAAAATCCTTGTTGTGCTGTCACCTACTGGAGTTGCCTTCCCGGCCACGGAAGGGGCTCCTTGTCTTCTGTTGTGGTGCAGGGCGGCTGCTACTACCGGGGGTTCATCGAGGGCTTCCCCAGCTCCACCGTGACCCTCAGCATCTGCTCGGGGCTCAGGTACCGAACCGCCACCTCCCCGCGCTGCCGCTGCTGCCGCCGGGCGCTGCCGCACTTGCCCGGTGGCAAATGGCCGGTGCCGTCCCCTGGGCAGGGGCTTGCTGCAGTTCGAGAACGTCACCTACGGGATCGAGCCCCTGGGTCATTCTCCCGTGTTCGAGCACTTCGTGTATCAAGTGAGGGATGAGAACATGGCAAGCGCCATCTTTGCCAACAGCCACACCAGCAGAGAGCCAGTGGGGCTGGCGACGGAGGAGATGGACAAATCTCACGGAGATGATGAAGTGAGTTGGTGCTGGTTCTCGCGGTGGTGCTGGTGTCCCTGTCACACGAGGAGGGGTCCGATCACACAGAAAGCTCCCAAAAGGAGTGCCAGTGCCTGTGACGGGGTGTCATGGGGATTGTTGCTCGTCTAGCACTTACACGAGGCATCGCAAGGGCTACGGGATTTATTGATGGATCTGTAAAAGCCGGGGGTATTTCTCCCTCCAGCTTGCAGATGCTTGGCAGCAATGTGGTGGCTGCTTCATCCACGGGGTTCATGTGGGTGTCCCCAGCGTTGTCCCAGACACGTCAGCATTCCTTATGCCTCATGGCTGAAATGGAGAAATGGATTATTAACAGTGACGATATTTTTTTTTCCAGCCAGTGCCCAAGTTCCAGAGGGAGCTGGCACTCCACATCATTTTGGAAAGGGCTTTGGTAAGTCTGCGCCACTCAGTTCCCGTTCTGTGTTGGTTTTCTCTGCCCTTGCGGTGTGATCAAGCCCTGCTGTGGTGTCCGCGTGGCCGCGCTGGTCGGTGCCGCGGGGCTGCGTGTCGGTGGGTGCAGCTGCCCCGTGTGCCTCAGCATGGCAAACAACCCAGATACAACCTCGTGTCGTTTTTCAGTACGAGCACCTGGGTGAAGACGACTATGTTGTGACACAGAAGATAGCTCAGGTCTCCAACTTGCTCAACAGCGTAAGTCTTTCCTGATTTAAATGTTTGTTATCTGCTAACAAGAACAAACATTTAAACAGCGCTTCAAATGAAACATATGGGAACAGCTGCTTCTCTCCTTAAACTTTCAGATGTTCAGGTATCTTAACCTGACCGTGACGCTGTCCTCTATGGGGGTCTGGATGGACAACAGCACGTTTAAGGCAATGGCGGCTGGACAAGAAGCGCTGGTGTGGCTGCTGAAGTGGAAGAGGACCAGCCACGTCCTGAAGCCCCACGAAATGCCATACCTGCTCCTGTAAGAACGAATTGTCACCATTATTTAAGAGCAGACGGTAACAACCTGCTCGAACTCACCCACTTTTGAATGACAACTTTGCTGTGAGTGTCACGCCTCTTGTAAGAATTAAGCGAGAACGCAGTGAGGTGTTGCAAACATCAAGCGCGATGTCCCGAGCTGGCCGGGCTGGCAGTGACGGGCGTCCCCTGCGTTCCAGGTACCGGGACCAAGCGGCGTTTGTGGGTGCGATGGTGCCGGGACGTGCGTGTCAGAGGGAGGCGGCTGGCGCGGTGGCCGTGGTACGGTGACGGTGACACTCGCGTCCCAGCCGTGGTTGGGGTCCCCGCGGGGGCAGCGGCCGGGACAGCCCCGCTCTCTCCTGCAGCTCCAGGGCGCCGTGACACTGGAGTCCTTCTCCATCCTGCTGGCGCAGATGCTGGGGCGCAGCCTGGGCATCGGCTACGACAGGTCCCCGGAGTGTCACTGCCCCGGGCCCGTCTGCGTCATGAGCCCCCAGGCGCTGTGAGTGGGTTGGGGCGTGAGGGATGGGGCAGGTGGGGGAGATGGGACCCCGGCAGCGGGGTGAGAGAGGCAGCGGGGCAGATGTCTCCCCATGCACGTGGATAATCGCTTTATTTTAGGCATTCCAGCGGGGCAAAAGCCTTTAGCAGCTGCAGCGTGGCGGACTTTGCGCAGTTCCTGAAGCAGAACAGGGACTGCCCGTTCATCAGGCAGGTTCTGCCCCAGCTCTCCTACCGTGGGGCCGCCATCTGCGGCAACGGCGTGGTGGAGCCGGGCGAGCAGTGCGACTGCGGCACGGCCGAGGTGGGTCCTGCCTGTCCTACGTGCTCTGTAAAGCACAAGTGCAGCGTTCTGCTTGTCCCTGGGCTCCGCCGAGCGCGCTGCTTGGTGGGAGGATGGGGCTCAGTCACCCTGCAGCAATGGTGATTCCCAGTGTGTTTGCAGAACTGTCTGTTAGACAAATGCTGCACTCCTCAGTGCACGTTCAAGACAGGAGTGAAGTGCTCCGTGGGATTATGTTGTGAGAAGTGCCAGGTAAGGTGTGTTCAGTACTATCGGAAGTTAAGGCCATTTGTAAACCTTGGAGCAGCGGCAGTTTCTGTACCAGCACCATCAACCAGCTCTCTGGTTTAGCTCAGATGGGCACCTCCAAAAAAATGATATTTGTGCTGCATTTTGTCTCCTCTGGATTATGTTGTGATAAATGTCAGGTAAGGCACATTTTTAAGATTATCACAAGATCATGACTTGTTTGGGGGGAAATAATGTGAAGAACGGACAAGGTTGCAATGGCAGAGGTTCCCAGGAAGGGTTTTCCAGCTCAGCTCCCGGAGACCCCGGGAAGAGGAACATCCCTGGGGGTGTCCCGGGCAGGGGTGCCCAGCAGAGCCCGTTCTGCCCCCAGCTCAAGAGCAAGAACACCCCGTGCCGCCCGCCCGCCGACGCGCAGTGCGACCTGCCCGAGTTCTGCGACGGCTCCTCCGCGTCCTGCCCCCCCGACCTGTACGTGCAGGACGGGCACGACTGCGAGCGCAACACCGGCTACTGCTACAAGGGACGCTGCCGGTCGCCCGACCTGCAGTGCCGGGCGCTCTACGGGAGAGGTAACCGGTCACACTGGTGTCACCAGCGCAAACCCGGAGCTGCGGGGCTGGCCCGGGGCAGAAGGCGGCATCCCACACGATGGGTGCTCACCCTCTCTTCTGAACTTGCAGGTGCAAAAAATGCTCCTTTGGCCTGTTACGAAGAGGTCAACAGTCAGCAGGACAGGTTTGGGCACTGTGGCAACCACCCGAAGAGCGGCTACAAGCCCTGTTCCTGGCCGTAGGTTTCATGGGAATGCAAAGTGTTTAATAGGGAATATACATTTAATTTGTGCTTCCGTTTACTGTGGATGCAAAGTAATAACTTTGAGAAGGCTGCCTTGGGTATGTATTTCTTTTGCTGGGTGGAACTGAGTTTCAGTGTTTGCTCTACACATTCATTACAGAAACAGTGTTGTAGAGAAACTGGAAACTTGAGCGCACACCGGACTGTGCGGGTGCTCGATGTCCTGATGGTTCACGGGACGGCTTCTCCCCTGCTATCGAGGATTCAGCTCTTCTGAAATGTCACGTTTTTATTTTGTGTGAATCGCCCTCCCCGAGCTGTGCACCTCAACAGCTCCAGCACTGCGATCCATCAGATGTTGTGCATACTGTTCTAATTTGTTGTGCTAACAATTTTTTTAGGAATCTGGCATGTGGAAAGTTAGTATGTACATACCCGAATCGTATTCCCTTCCAAAAAGTCAAGGGTGCCGTGATTTATGCTCATGTACAAGAACATCTGTGCGTGTCTTTCGATTTTATGCGTGGACCCACAGTGCTGGATCCTCTCCTGGTGAAAGAAGGCACAAAATGTGGTCCAGCAAAGGTAAGAAATGTTGCACAAGCATCTGGAAATGGCATCAAATTATCATGACTGTATCAGCCTCAGAAGTAGTTGCCATTTTGCAGTGTGAGTTAAAGGTGGTCTGTACTTATGTTTTTAGTAATTATAACCAGCTCTTTTGACTTTTAATCATTCTTCAAGGCTATGAATCCTTTTTAGAGTTATGGCAAGCGTGGTAAAGGGTGATGAAAAAGTGCCCAGCAGGATTTTTGTCCTTTTGGTGTTTCAGGTTTGTATCAATGGCACATGCCACCCACATTCAGTCCTGAAGTATGACTGCAACGCACAGAAAAAATGCAACGGGCATGGCGTAAGTACCAGCAGTGCAGCTGAGTTAGTGTTAGTGGTTTGATGAAAATTGCTGAAGAACAGAGAACGGTCCTGGCAAGATGCCCACTGGGGCTTGTCTGTGAATCGCCTAGACCTGCGATTTGGAGTAATGCTTGTTCTCTGAAATCATCACGCAGTAACGCGTTATCATGGGAGCAATTATGTGAGACTACCTAAGTTACTTGCTATTCCAAGTGAAAAATAAGTGAGATAAAGGAGTGTGGAGTATGTGCTTGTCTAGATTAGCAGAAAACTGGAAAAAGAGTATCTAGAGAGGATTTAACTGCACATAATTGAAATAGCATTGGAAAGGATCAGTGTTGCTGTGTGGGAGGCAGCGTGGTGAACAGTGGAGCGGGGACACGGGGACAGGCGGAGCGGGGCTGTCACACGGGTGTCACGGGTGCTGGCTGTGACCGTGGCACGGGGGTGCAGGGGTGTGGGGGAGAGTGGGGTGAGGATTTTACAATGAGAGATGTTTTCTGCCCACCCTGGTGTTTGCAGGTCTGCGATAACAAGAAGAACTGCCACTGTGACCCGGGCTGGAAGCCGCCCTATTGCAAGACTCGAGGATCCTCTATTCGCGGTAACACCTACAGTGGGTCGCGTGCCGGTGGGTGCCGCGGCCGGGCTCTGGGTGCCCCGTGGCTTTGCCGGCTGGCAGTTCCTACAGGCTCACGAACGGCCTCGTCAGGCTTGCAGCTGAGCAGACAGCCCGTGGCATCGCCCGGCCTTGCCCGGAGCTGTACCTGTGCTGTTCTCCTAGACGATGGCACCAAAAGATCCCGCCTGGTCATGCTGAGGAACGGGCTGCTGCTGGGCTTCGCCATCCTCTTCCTCACGCTGTCCTGTAGCGGCATCGCGATTTCCAAGTGGAGACGGTGGAAAAATGCAAGGAGGGAACGGCAAACAGACGGGTAAGCTGATATTAGTTACCTAATGCAAATCCTCCATTCTGGGTGAGGGGAGATGGGCAGGGACTTGTGGGAACACGGGATTACTGGAAAGCTGGTGAATGGGATTTAGAACCTGGGCAGAGCCAGGAAGTGGTTTCTGGGAAACAGCAACTGTTTGTTGGTAAACTGGGAACTGTTTGTTGGTAAACTGGGACCTGTTTGTTGGTTTTCACGGGAAGAAACTAGCAAATGGATGTCTAAAATATACAAACACAGGAGAAGCAGAACTAAGGGTGTATTTCCTTGCACCAGGCGTGCTGCCTGCATGCAAGACCTGGAAGAAGTAGGTTTTTAATTTGCTAATTCCCGGGGAAATCAAACTGTAAAAGGGAAAAACAGGATACAGGGGAAGCTGCGGGTCCCAAGAAAGACGGAGAGGCAGCTCCCTCTGTGCGATGTGCAGGGGGGAGCTCGGGCGGGCGGGGCCGGGGCTGGGAGGGGACACAGGGACAGTGCGGGGACACAGGGACAGTGCGGGGACATCGGGACAGTGCGGGGACATCGGGGCGGGCAGGGCCGGGCTGAGGCACCGCTCCGGGGCTCCGCGCAGCCCCGCGGCCGAGGAGGACGGCGCCGGCCGGGACACGGAGCCGGACACGGACACGGAGCCGGACACGGAAACGGAGCCGGACACGGACAAACCGGAGCCAGACGCGGAGCCGGGGCCGGAGCGGGAGGGGGGGCTGGAGGGGGACACGGGGCTGCAGAGGGACAGGGCACTGGAGGGGGACGCGGGGCTGCAGAGGGACACGGCGCTGGAGGGGGACGCGGGGCTGCACAAGGACACGGCACTGGAGCGGGCCGCGGGGCCGCGCCGCGGGCACTAATAAAGGCGTTGGGCGCAGCCGCGTGTCCGGGTGTGTGTGCGGGACCGTTACCGGCAGGTGGGGCCGTTGGCGGGGAAATGCGGAGGGCGCTGGGGCTGCTGGGGTTCCTGGGGCTGCTGGGGTTCCTGGGGCTGCTGGGGCTGCAGGTGAGGGCGGAGCCGGTTCCCAGGGCTCCTCTCCGCACCCGGACCTACATCATCCCTATCGAGAAGAGACCCCGCACCGTGCAGCTGCGGCAGCAGTAAGTGGGGTGCAGCAGTAAGTGGGGTGCAGCAGTAAGTGGGGTGCAGCAGTAAGTGGGGTGTAGCCCCCGGCCCCTCTGCAGCCCCCAGCGCTGTACAGGGTCATGGCCGGGGACTGGGCAAGGCCGCTGCCTTGTGCAGTGGCCACCACCTGTGGCCGCGGTGCCAACAGCAAGGGTGTCATCTGTTCTGCATGTAGAGTGTTTTTGCCAGAGGATTTCCGGATCTACACTGTTGGCCGAGGTGGGCTCGCGAAGTCCGAACTGGCACATGTCAAGGTAACAGTCACCTGTGTGCTGTGCCCAGCATCTCAACAGGAGCTGTGAATGGGCTCAAGGAGAACCGTGTGGAGCAGAGTCTGCTCTGCAAGCAGCGCCCGGTACAGCCCTGTTCTCCCCAACACGGTGCCAGGTGGAACGTTCTCAAGGCACCAAACCCTTGGCCACAGCTCCCAGAGGAGCTCACGAGGCTGTGCCTGTCCCTGCACGCATTGTGTGCCCGTCCTCTGTGGGGACAGGGACCACAGTGTGGGCGGTCGCAAGGTCTGGTGCCTCCAGGCTGCAGCACTCCCCAGGTCTCTGGGGAGAAGGCACCAAGCCCTTGACACGTTGATCCTTCCAGCGCGACTGCTTCTATGAAGGCAACATCGAGGGTCTCTCCATTTCGCTTGTGGCACTTAGCGCCTGTGCCGGACTGAGGTAAAGTGGTTGCCTTTGCGTGGGGAACAGGCATCCATGGAGCACCGTGTGCCATCGGTGTCATCCCTCGGTGGCGGAGGAGCCATTCCTGCCGCTCTGCACCTTTGCTTTCCAGTGGGGTCCTGCAGCTCGCGAGTGCCAGCTATGGGATCAAGCCTCTGGAGGCTTCTGCTGATTATCAACATCTCATATACCCCATGGTGAAAGAAAACATAGCGACTCAGCTGTTCCTACACAACAGCTCTCTTGTCTGGACTGGGAAGGTGTTGCTGAAGTCAGAGAACACAACAGAAGTGAGTACACATCCCGGCTGGCTGGTCTGTGGTGCGATGGTGGCCACAGACATGGGAGATGCGTAGCCAAAGGACGAGGATGTCGTGTTGTGATGATGTGAGCCAGGAGCTGGTTGTCCTGCAGCTCCACATGGCCACGAAGGGCAGTAACTGACCTCCAGGTCTCCTTTGCAGAGCCACTAGAAACTGCAGCAGCTCTGCACTGATGTGTGCGTGGTTGGGTTTTGTTGTTGGTTGGTTGGTTTGGTTTGGCTGGTTTTTTTTGTTTAGTTTGTTTTTTTTTTAATTTGCTTTTCCTAAAGAATAAGCAAGCTGACAGTAGTTCCTCTCGGTATGTGGAAATGCATGCAGTTTTGGACAAGCTTCTGGTAAGTCTTTGCATCCTCTCTGTTGTAAATTGTTAACTTTAGAAAAAACTGTGTGCAGCAAGTCTGTATCTACACAAGAGTGTCAAGGGCAATTTGCATGAGGCTTGAGAGTCTCCACGCAATGGGAACAGCTCCCTCGGGCACAGACAAGGATATGTTGTAGCAGGGAGCACAGCCGGTGCTCTCGGAGAGTCTGTGTTGCTCAGTGCCTTGACATGCTCTTGTGTTTGTTGCCTTTCAGTATGACTATATGGGAGCAGACAAGGATGCTGTGACAGCCAAGATCGTGCAGCTTTTCAGCTATCTGAACAGTGTAAGTGGCTTTGGTCGCATCCTGAACATGCACGGGTAGAGTGTGGCAGTGGTGCAGATAAGAGCCTGGAGCTAAAGCAGCGGGAGGCTGCAGGGCTCTGTGGACCAGCTGTGCTCTTTGCCTGCCTGCAGATGTTTTCTCACTTCAATGTGACAATAGTACTGTCTTCTCTGGAGTTTTGGACAGAAGATAACAAAATCCAAACCACTGGAAGTGCTGAGGAGATGCTGCAGGAATTTTTGCAGTGGAAAAATGTGCATCGTGCATTGCAGATGCAGGACATAACGTTCCTATTTCTGTAAGATAAGGATGGGTGTGTTAGCGTGGAAACACAAAGAAGAGGAAGGTGCCCTTAATACCATGTGTTGGACTGAGTCTGGTCTGTTCCCCAGTTACAGGAATCAGTCCCGTTCCGTAGGGGCATCTTCTGCAAGGAAAGCGTGTGTCAAAAACCAGGCTGGAGGGGTTGCCTTGGTACGGTACACTGAGTTGTCTGTCTGTCCGTCCCCATAGCCTCCCATGCCCGTAGGTAAGGTGCTCCCTGGTGCCCCCGGCAGCGGAGGCTCCTCCGAGTGGGAGTGGAGCCCCTGGCGAGGCCGCGGAGGTGCCGGGGAGCAGCCGGGTGCTGGGGCTGTGGGTGCAGGAGCCCTCGCACCCAGCAGAGCCCCACGGGAAGGGGCTGGGGCGCGGCAGTGGCGCGGTCCTTGTCCCCTGCAGTACCACAAGGCTGCGACGCTGGAGACGTTCGCGGTCATCGTGGCGCGGCTGCTGGGGCGCAGCCTGGGGATGGCGTACGAGAAGCCCCGGGCCTGCCGCTGTGCGGTGGCCACCTGCGTGATGCAGAACAGATCGGAGTAAGGCTCCCCCGACCCTTGGCGCGCAGGCGGGTGCCGGTGCGATGGCACCAGAGGGGCCTGGTCCTGCTGGGTGCGCGTGGTGCCCGTCCGTGTGACACCACGGGCAGGGGACGTGTCCAGGGTGGAGGGGGCAGCTCCTGGGGGTTGTGGGGAGCAGCCGCCCCACGTTACCGACACCTTCTGTGGGCAGGAGGGGCCACACAGCCCAAAACGCAGCCTGCGGTGACAACAGCCCTGTCCTCTGCCTCGCAGAGTCTCGGCTGGGGTGAAAGTCTTCAGCAACTGCAGCATAAGAGAATTCCAGCGTTTTCTCGCCGCCGGGGAAGGGCAGTGTCTGCTGAACAGACCAGCTCTGGATGCAACGTACAAAGTTCCGGTGTGCGGCAACAAGGTGGTGGAGCAGGGAGAGGCTTGTGACTGCGGCACGACAGAGGTTGGTGTGGAGCCTTGGGACAGCGGGAAGAGCCAAGCCGCCTGTTGTCCCTCGGGGAGGCGGAACCTCTCCTGGCTGTCCCCACCGGTCACCTCCAGGAATGTCAGCGGGACCCGTGCTGCACCACTGGCTGCAGGATGCGCAGAGGGATGCAGTGTGTGGCGGGCCCGTGCTGCCAGCACTGCCAGGTGAGTCCTGCAGCAGGACGGCCCCGCGCTGGCGTCGCTCGCGGACACGCCTGATGTGAACGGGAATGTAATGGGGAGCCAGGGATGGCGGTGCTGGCCACCGCGCTGCTGCGGAGGGTCAGACAGTGCCGGCAGGTGAAGGGAGCGCTGTGAAGCGCTGATGCCAGGCAGGGGCTTGTGTCCCAGAGGGTGATTTTAGGGCTCAGGTACTGTGCCAGCACCCAAACTATGGAGGTGGCAGAGATGCCACCTTTACAGCCACATGTGAGACTTGTAGCTGCATCCCTCAGTTTGGCCTTCCCAGCAGGGCAGCAGTTTATGTCCCAACTGTAAAATATTCTCCCCTCTCCTCCTCCCTCTTATCTTTTCTCCTAATTCTGTTGAAACTCTGTTCTGTTGAAATTACTCTCTAATGTAATCTATTTTCTTTCATTTAGTTTGTGAAAAAAGGCACGTTGTGCAGAAGCAGCACCGAGGACGAGTGCGATCTGGAGGAATATTGCAATGGCACCTCTGGGGAGTGCACACCTGACCTGTGGGTGATGGACGGGCACCCGTGCCACAGGAACACCGCCTTCTGCTACCGGGGGGTCTGCCAGACGGCCGACAAGCAGTGCCAGGAGGTCTTTGGCCGCGGTGAGGGCGCTGGGCTGTGGGAAACGCGGAGACCTGGAAGGGAAGCGCTGAAGTGGGAGACCCTGGCAGCCCCTGCACAGACACGGCTCTGGGTGCCTGCGAGCGCACGGGTGTCACCGAGCAGGGGTGCAGCGGGTGCCCGAAGTGGTGCTGCCCAACCCCGAGGTGAAGAGAGGCTGTCGGACACACCACGAGTGGTGTTGTGTGTTCGCAGGTGCCAAGGACGGGCCCTTTGACTGCTATGAAGAAATTAATAGCCAAAGGGACAGAATGGGACACTGTGGCTCCAGTGACAGTGGTTACCAGCGTTGTGAGTGGAAGTAAGTGCCGTAGGACGGTGCCAGGGTGCACGGGACATAGCCGTGCAGAGCTGGGGAGCGTGTGATTTGAGGGGGGATGCGGGAAGGGCCCGTGCAGATGTAGGTGTGCTGTGTCTGTGCCCTGGGAATCTGGAGCTCTCCAAGTAGCTGGTCTGAGCTGGAAGGACATGGGTGGCTGTTGTCGCATCCTTTGCTCGCGATGCCTTTGCAGGGATCTCCGCTGCGGGAAGCTCGTGTGTGAATATCCAGGCTCCAAGCCCTTCACCAAGGAGAAGGCCACGGTGATTTACATGCGGGTGCAGAACAAGCTGTGTGTGACGCTGGACTACATGAAGCCTCTCACGGAGAGGGACCCCATGCTGGTGAAGGACGGCACCATCTGCAGCACCCGCAGGGTACCGATCCCCGGGCGTGGCGGCTCCCCTGGGAGAAGGGAGGGCTGGCAGAAGGCGTCGCAGCCGGAGCCGGGTGTGCAACCCCCTGAGCCGGGGCCGCCCGTGTGCTTGTGCTGCAGATCTGCCAGAACCAGCACTGCGTGCCTGCCGCCGTGCTCAACAACACGTGTGACACGCAGAACAACTGCCACGACCACGGCGTAAGTCAAGGCGCTGCCGGTTGTTGTCTGCGCTTGGTTCGGCTCTCGGGAGCCGTCCCGGCCGTGGCGGGGCCAAGAGGCCGTGAGCCCGGGGCGAGCTGCACGTGGGGAGGCTCTGCCTGGAGCGAGTGCCCTGTGCCGATGTGAGGAGGTGCAGGCACGATCCCCTGCAGCTGTCTGTAAATCCTGCCTGTCCCCGTCTGTCACGCAGGTCTGCGATAACCAAGGGAAGTGCCATTGCCATCCCGGCTGGAAACCTCCCATGTGCCAGGAGAAAGGTATGTTGGATGGGAGCGGTGACAGCCCATCCGGAGATGGTTCCGGGGCGACAGATTCCCATTCTGGCGGTGGCTCACCATGGCAGGGCCGTGTAGGCGAGTGTCTGGGTCCTGTGGTCTATCCCAGGGTGGGCTCAGAGGTTGTTTTGTTCCCTGTGCCTCCATGGAGGCCACACCAGGTTCAAGGACTTGCTGAAGCTGTGGTTGCCTCTGATCTTCTGCCTCTTCCTGCCTCTCGCCTTCTTGCTCGTCCTGCTGGAGCGAAGGAGAAGGGAGAAGCTGGATTTAGACAAGTGAGTTTGTTCTCTGCTCCAGAGGGTGTTGGGGTGACGGTGGGTGGATGGCACGGAGGTGGCAGCAGGAAATCTGGGCTGTCACCGCGCAGCGGGCCCGAGGCCGGAGTGACAGACGACGAAGGGATGAGGCGGTGCCGCCACGGGGTCAGCAGTGCTGGGAGGAGGTTTTGCTCCTTGCAGCTCTGCGAGTGACAGGAGCTGCCCCCTCTAGGTCCCGCTCTAGGTTGAAACGCAAGGGCAATGTGAGTGAGGACAGGAAGGTGTCGAATGTGTAGCAGAGCAGCAGGGAAGCATGCTGAAGTGTAAGTCATTGCCCACGTGGCAGATTTTTTGCTTTGTGCTTGGCTTGTATGGGGATGGTGGTGGAGCTGGCAGTGGAAATAGGGAATGTAGAAACTTGTCCTGATGTTGGCAGGGAAGTGGCCTTAACGGGAGCATCTGTCTGGGGTGAGGGCACCACAGGTACCGCGGGTGTTGGAGTCATGGGTGGGCAGTGGGGGTTTCTGTGACTTGTTGGCTCCTGAGCACCCGCAGACGTGGCGGGTCAGAGCGGGCCGTCGGAGGTGGCACTTGGCCAAATGTCCCAGGAGGGTGTCAGCGGACGGCAGCCGAGCGGCGGCGAGTTGGTGTGAGCTCTGAGCCGGGAAGCTTGAGAGGTGCTGGCTGGGGGAAGGCGTGAGTGTGAAGGAAAGTCGGGTGGAACAGCCCGGAGTGGTGGAGCTGTCGGTTGGTGCCGCTGCTGGGGCTGGTGCAGCTGGGGGGGCTGGGCTGTGACACCGTGTCTGCCCAGCAGGGTCTGCCCGTGGGGTCACAGTCCATGGAGAGCTGTGCATGGGGACGCTGCGGGACAGCGAGGGGACGCCCACGGCCCCGGCTCAGGGGCAAAGTGTCCGGCACCCTGTGCAGTGGTCACTGTAACCACGTGTAGTGTGTCTCTTGTTGTGGTGTTCAATAAAAGGTGTCTGGGATCTCCGAGGAGTTGAGTCTTCCCTGGGGAGCACCGCGAGCCCCCAGGGAGCACAGGAGCCCCCCTCTCATACCGTTCGTGCCTCATGTATCACTCCTGTGGGGACAAAGGTCCCCTGGCACCTGGGGGTGTCACACACAGCCCCACAGGAGCTGTGAGAGCTCCTAGAGCCCCTGGCACACATCTGCCCTGCCAGGGCCGTAGCCGGTGCCCATGGGGGCTGCAGGTCTGTGCCGCGGTGTGGGCTCCGTGCCGTGCCGTGGGCTCCGTGCCGTGGTGCCTGGCATGCCCGGTCCCCGCACGCCCGGGCTCTTCCGCCTCCAGCAAGATGTGGACACAGACAGTCCCCGGTTCTTGCTTGGTTCCTGCAGACCAAGCACAGCACCCAGGACCTGAGTTTGGCATTGCCAGGGCCCTGGGGAAACTCAGCTGCAGAGACAGTGGCTCTGAGCCAGCCTAAGGCACCCTGGACCTTTGATGGAGCCACCCGTGGGAGCCTGGAGCCTCCCTGCTGCTCCGAGGGGATTCAGGGAAGAGCCGGGTCACAGGAGCTTTCCCGACCCTTCCCCAGAGGCGGATGCCCACAGGGACAGGGATCAGCGTTTGCTCCATGACTACACCTTATCGGCAACCTTTACCCGTGTTTGCTCGGCCACTGCGGCCAGACCCCGGCTCCCCCGGGACAAGGGGCGCACAGCGCTGGCTCAGCACATCCCGGCAGCCCAGCACGTCCGACCCTGCGGCCAGCGCCCGGCGATGGAGGCCGGTGACGGCCCGGAGGAGACCCCGCTGCCCCTGGCACTGAGCAGCTTCCAGCTCTCCGAGGAGCTCGGCTTCCTCCTTCCCGATCCTCTGGTAAGAGCCGGCTGTGCCGCTGCGGCCGTGTGCCACGGGAGACAGAGGACGGAAAAACAGAGGGGTTGGTGAGCAGCTTTCTGGTTGGGCTTCAATTTAATACGCTATAACAGTTTATAAAAAGCAACAAGGAGGGCATGTGCTATTTTGGGTTAGGTAGTTTAACAGGACAAACCTCTTGCTTTAAATATCATCAAACTGGCTGCAGCAAGCAGCACAGGGGAGAGGAGAAGGAGCTTTGCAATTCACACGGTAGCCTCGGCTTTACAGGATTTCGGGGAGTAGGAGGAGAGCAGCCAGGCTGCAGATCTGCCGTCCTGAAAGCGGTGCCATTTATCACGGGACTCACTTCGCAGGGGGAGCTCGCGGGGACAGGCAGATGCTTTTTATCACCCATTAATTTGCAGTCACGCAGGCTGGTGTTACAAGAGGGGGAACAAGACACAAACCATTAGCCACGATGCGCGAGGCTGGACGGATGCTGGGAGCAGCGCCCGCTCCCCTCCCTTCCCTGCAGGCACCGTGCAGCCCTGCCCGAGCCCCAGGAGAACCTTTGCGAACGCGATGGAGGGGACGGTTACCCCCGGGCCCCCCGGGCTGCCCAGCCCCAGCAGCACCTCACAGTGGGGGCTGGAGCGGCAGAGTTTGGGTGTTGTGCTCAGACAGCCTCGACTCTCCAGAGCTCACCCAGAGCTGGGCTTCTCTCCGAGCCCCCCGTCCCTGCTGCTGTCCCAGCGCTGCCCATCTCTGCGTTCACACCCCAACCCTCTCCCCCAGACGGAGCTGCCCGCGCCCTACGGCCCCTGGATGGAGATGGCCCGGGACCTGCCGCAGCTCATCGCCAGCCACCGGCTCCGCTCACGAGTTCACCAGGTACCCGTCTTACGGCTCCTGGCTCTGGAACGCCCTCAAAGCTTGGTCAGACAGAGCCGTGTCCTCAGCAATGACAGATGCTGACAGCACTTTATTTTTTGAGTAAAATCCCTCCGTTTACTGGCCATACTCATGAACCAGCAACAGCAAATCAGTAGCAAATCCTGCAGGGGGGCGGGCAGAGGATTGCAGGGGGGCAGCAAAGGCAGGAGAGGCACGGGGAGGGTCTCTGCCCGCTGGTGGGGATGCTGGTGTCACCTGCGGTGCCCCCGGCTCCTGAGCGTTTCCCTGCAGATGCCGCAGCTGAGCGCCCAGCACCTCCGAGGGCACCGCGAGCTGCACTTGGCACATCTGGTGCTCAGCTTCATCACCATGGGCTACCTCTGGCAGGAGGGCGAGGAGGGCGCCGTGAAGGTGAGAGCAACGCCGAGCGAGTTCACCAGCTCCTTGGGATCCGCGGGGCTCATCCCACGCAGCAAAGCCCCTTTCCCGGGGCTGCAGCAGGAGCGTGGCCCCTCCTCCGGGTTGGGTTCCTGACAGTGCACCAGCCCAACAGTGTCCCTGTCTTCTCCTGTGCTCCGTGCCCTGCAGGTCCTGCCCCGAAATATTGCTGTCCCCTTCTGGGAGGTCTCGCAGGCCCTCGGGCTGCCCCCCATCCTCAGCCACGCAGACTTTGTGTTGGCCAACTGGAGGAGGAAGAACCCCAACGGGTAAACGGGCAAACGCAGGTGGGCTGAGTGCCGTTCTTCCCGCGATCGGGGCAGCAGCGGTGAGCCTGGGCAGGTTCCCACCCTGCACAACGGGGACAGTCACCAAACCGCTCCTGTTCTGCCAAAAACCACTGAAACCCCACCATCGCTGGGGCCGGTCTCAGGGGTGCAGATGCAGGTGTCCGGTGGGGCCGCGGTGTCTCCGGGAGCATCCCCCCAGGACGGTGCTGCCCACAGGCCAGCGGCTCGTTTGTGTCCCACAGAGCACGGCCTGGTGCTGAAACAATTTATAACATCTCGCTTTCTCTCTCCTTTTCTTTTGCTTGTGCTGGCAACAACTGAAATGGCTTCAGGCCTCTGGAAATAGAGTAAGTATTTAAGATGCTTATTTATGTTCTAACAGTATTAGTTTTGTTTGACTTGGCCCAGCTCTCCAACACTGCGGGGCTCTGCTCAGGCTGAACCTATCTCGTGATAGAGGAGCACAGCAGCAGCAGCCCAGTCTCTGGCACACAAGTGCCACTGCTACAGCAGCAGAGTGCCGCGGCTGAGCCGCTCTGCTCCACGCAGAGCCGGAACGGCGGGGCAGCGAGGGCTGGGGAGGTCCGGATCCCCCACCCCGAGCAGCCCGGCTCCCGTCTGCTCTGTGCCGGTTTGTCCCTGCCCGGGGTGCAGGGGAGAGGCTCTGCAGCTGGGGGGGTTTGGCTCCCAGGGCTCAGCGGGTCGCGAGGTGCGTGGGGAGGCCCTGAGCAATCACCTCCTGACCCCGCGTGCGGCTGCTCTTGCAGGAACCTGGACACCATCGTCTCGCTGCCCGGGGGAGAGAGTCTGCGCGGCTTCATCCTCGTCACCCTCCTGGTGGAGAAGGCGGCCGTGCCTGGCATTAAGGTGGGGGTCTGGCTGGGTGGGCCGGCCGGGACGCGGTGCCCTCCCCTGTCCTGCAGCTCCCCGCTTGCCCAGAGCGCACCCAGCGCTGATGCTCATGGGCTGGGGAGGGCGCGGAGCTGGCGCAGGTGGGGATCCAGAGCCGCTGCACACAGACATTCGTCCTCTCTCCTCTCCCTCTCGCAGGCGATCATCCAGGCCATCCTGCAGCTGGACGAGGAGACCCTGCACAGAGCCCTGCGGGAGCTGGCCGAGGCCATCGGGGACATGAGCACGGCTTTGGGACGGATGCACGGTAACAGCAGCCGGCTGGGCAGCTCGGACGTGTTAACGCAGACGCGCTCGCGCTTGGGCTGTCCGCAGGGATGGAGCAGGAGGGGAGCTCGGTGCTCCCAGGGTGATACGAAGGGCTGCAGCACCCAAACGAGCCCGGGGTGCCAGTGTGGGGTGCCGGGGGGACCTCACCATGGGGAGGGGACACCAGCACCATGCACTGCACCAGCCCTGCTCTAAGCACAGATTTGGGTCGTTTCGGCTGCGGCGGGGGGGCAGCACTGCCATGTGGGAAACGCTGATGCAGAGGGAAATAATAGCTTTTTGCCTGCAGTAACAGCTGTGGTCTGATTTCCTCCTAGATTATGTGGATCCTGCCGTGTTTTACTCCACGATCCGGATCTTTCTCTCGGGGTAAGTGCGGTGCTGTCCCCTCCAAAGCCAGGGCGGTGACAGCGGGCAGGGCAGGAGCGCGGCCAGGAGAGCCCCACGCTGCGGGTTTGCCGTCCCTCAGCTCCCTGCGAGCACCCCAGCCGCTCCCGGGCTTCCCAGGGCTTGCTATTTTTGTTTCCCTTCGGCACATCTCAGCATTCCTAAGACAAAAGGCTCCATGCATCCTGATTGAGTTTCTCTCATTTTTTTATCCAAACTGACCTTGTCTTGATGGTCATCAGCCTGGAAAAACATGCCTTTTAAATTCCCCTCCGCTTATAAGAACTTCCCACTAGTAAAGGTTACTATAAATACAGCCCTGGGAGAGCTAAAAATATTGTGGTATTTGATAATGAATCTATTTTCTCTCCATTTTGTGCAAAATCTGCTCCAGCAGTCGAACAGCCCTAGCAGCACCAAAAGCTTCATGAAATGGTGCATTCTTCAGAAGGTCAAGAGATATTTCTGTGCCAGGCACATCACCTCTCTGAAGTTATAACTCCTCTTGCCATTTGTGAGCGAGTATTTATCCATTTTTGCACAACAGGCACACAAAGCGGCTGACGGGCTGTGAGTTAATGGTGTGCGGGAGGAGGCACCGATGTGCCCCGTTGCTGGGCTCGCCGGGGACAAGCAGTTTATGAGAGGGAGGAAATCACATTACAGGCTTGTACTCTGCTGAAATAAATAAGGGCAGGCTGTCCTGTGCTGCCTTTAAAGACATCATCTCAAGAGTAACAAGAACAGAGAAAAATCCAAGCTTCAAGGGGCGCAGAAGAGCGTTTGGCTGACTCTGCCATGGCGAGGCCCACGGGCTCAGTCGGGAAGGTTTTGCTCAGTCTTGCCAGCCCAGGGTCCCTTCTCCGTTATCATTTCCCCCATTATCAGCCACTCCCGGCCTGACGGCCGTGTCCCCACAGCTGGAAGGACAACCCGGCCATGCCGGACGGGCTGGTGTACCAGGGGGTGTCCGAGGAGCCCATGGCGTACTCGGGGGGCAGCGCGGCACAGAGCACCGTCCTGCACGCCTTCGACGAGCTGCTGGGGATCCGCCACAGCCCGGAGAGCGGTGAGGCACGCACCTGCCTTTTTCCTAAGCGGTGAGGGAGAAACCGAGCCAGAGCAACCCCGGGGCTGTGCCGGACACGCACCCATCTCAACCCCTCACACACCCCTCGCAGAGCCCAGCCGGGATGAGGCTCTGTCCCGTTTTTAGGGAGGAAGCCTATAAACGAGGCTCTGACAGGCGCTTCCTCACCGCTGTGAATTCCCAGAGGGACAGACTTTGCTTTTTGCATGTCAGCTTTTTACTGAGGTTATATATGGGTACAGAGATGAGGGAGCAGAGTGCGCCAGCATCCTGCCGGTAATTCAGCTCATCCATCCACATAGCTTCACATTAGTCTGGCCCACAACAGAAAATATTTATCAGAAATTAGCAAAACCACTCTATTAGCAAAAAAAACCCAAACAAACCTCAGCAAAAAACCAAAACACCCAAACAACCTGAAACCAAAAGGGCTAAAACCTGCCTTTTAGGGTTAAGACTAGCCCTGACAGAGCATTGGCCTAATATGGGTTTTCTTTCTCAATTAATTGGAGGCACTGTGACGGCACAGAGGAGGCTCCGAGGCACCACGGGGTGCAGCCCGGTGTCAGGGACGGGCAGTGGGAAAGGTGCTTTGGGGCTGCACCCTCACAGAGCTAGCTGGAAGGAAAATCCCCTAACAGAGAGCTGATCTTGTTTTAACCAAAACCAGGGCAGTTGCAGAAGGTGAAACTGCTGGGTGGTTTCCTACCACCGACCGGCTGCAGACACTGCAACTTGTTTCTCCTTTGGCTGGTGTCTCGCAGGCGCCTTCCTGCGCAGGATGCGGGACTACATGCCCCCGCCGCACCGCGCCTTGCTGGAGCGGATCCGCCGGGCGCCCTCGCTGCGGCAGCACGTCCTCTCCTCCGGGGACACGCGGCTCCGCGCGGCTTTCAACGGCTGCGTGTCTGCGCTGGCAGACTTCAGGTCCCACCACATCACCATCGTCACCAAGTACATCGCTGTCGCGGCGGCCAAGGCCAAGGCAGAGCCGGGTGACCGGGCTGGCCCCTCCGTGGGGAAACCCCCGTCCGCGCTGGAGGCCAAAGGGACCGGCGGGTCCCACATCTTCAGCTTCCTGAAGAGCATCAGGGACAGCACCAGGGACGGGATGATACGCGCCTGACTTGCCCTGAGGGTTTGCAAAGCGATGCCCAAAGCGGGTGCAGGAGACCAAAGGGCTTCGGTGTGTGCCTGCCAAAATTTTGGCACGAGCCAAAATCCAACCGCAGCGACCTTCACCAAAAACCTCCTCTCAGCAGCCCCTGTCCCACCCACACGTCTGTGACGTGGGGAACGTGCTCTGTGTTGTCGAGGGAGGAGAGTGCTGCTGTGGATAACCCCCAAAGGGCAGGCAGCCGGCTCAGCACCCTTCCGTGGTACAGGGATGGGTGCAGCATCCTTCCGAGGTACCAGAAGAGCGGTGCTGCTCCGGGCCCTGCTTGCTGCACCCCACCAGTCTTGCTCTCCACAGAACCCAGTGGTTACGGGGTAATAAAGCGGCAGTTCCCAAACCTGGATCCTGTGTTCGTCACGGCGCCGCGTCCCCTGCCGGCCCATCGCAGCGTCCCCATGCTTCTCCATCGCGAGGTGGCGGCAGAACCCGGCTTTCGGCTCCGCTGCAGGGCTCCCTGGCAGCAGAGGAACAAGGGGGACGCAGGTAAAACAAAACACTGGTTGGGATTTGGGCCGCAGTGGGTGCTGGGGTGCAGTGAGTTGCAAGATGGATCTTCCCACTGCAACCCACAGCCTTTGGCACCAGTCACAGCTCTTCTGCCCCCACCACCCACCCCGGTTCTCCCAGCACCCAGCCATGCCGCGTTTCCTGTGTGCCCGGGGCTGTCAGGCCTCTGTGAGCCCCAAAACAACACATCAGCACCAAGCCAGAGACTCTTATCAACCGTTAAGCCTGATCCTGACACTTGGGCTGGTAATGACAAGCAGTCCAGTCTAAAAGTCAAACTCTCGATCGCCCAGCATTTCACAGTTAATTTATGTACAAGGCAGGCAGTTTTGTCTGCTGAAATGCTCGTTCCTGGTTTGAATAATGGGCAGAGATCTTGCACAGCTGTTGCACCCGCACTGGGACCACAGTTACACACAGGGGAAGCCAAACACCAGCTGCCCAGCCAGGGAAAGCTGCTGGGGCCACTGCAGTCCAGCCAGGAGGGGAAAGTGGGTGAGAAAAGTGAGCAGAGTGGGTGGGAAGAGTGCCGGGTGTGGAGGAGTCTGGTGTTCCCTGGAGACGCTGCATTAACGCTTCAGGTTTTATCCCCCATTGCCAACTTCATTGCAGTTCCTGGTTTATTAAGGGCTCAGGATATCACAGGGACAAAGCTGCAACATTTGGGCACACTCGGGCTTCACTCATTTGATCTTCAATAAGCAATAATGTGCCGTGGCAGGGGATGCGGGTACATACGGTTTCCTCAAGGGGGTCAGCAAGGGAAAAACTCCGACAAGTGCGTGGTCCTCGCCAGGTACCTGCAGCAGAGCAGCAGCCAACCTGGCACCGTGTTCAGCCCAGGACCTCGTACGCAGCCTCCTGCAACACAGACACGGCAGCAGATGGAGCAAGAGCAGCAAACAACCCTAGTACAGTGAGAGCACCCCCAGATTCCTTAGGATCAGCATCTTTAGGGAATCAGGCCATATGTCTCTGTTTCGCCTGCCCGGTTTTGCTGGCACGGCTGGCAGAGATGGGTTTCACACCCAATCAGTGTCTCGGTGCAAAAATAGCTCTGGCAGTGCCACTTCTGCACTATCAGGAGAGAGTCAAGGTCCTTTGAAATACGGCTTTGTTCCCATAGGGGCAACAAAAAGCTCAGCACACAGCAGCTTGAATTATTAAAGCTCCTCGCTAAATTTTATTTTGTGCCCTCTTTTGAAAGGCAGTCTTAAAACTGGGGCTTAGTAGAAGATATCTTCAGTAAACAACCTATGGGAACATGTCAGCACCTTTAAATCTTTGCCTGGCAGCCCTCATTCCACTCCATCTTCATTTTTGAATAGCTGCTGCATATTTTATGTAGGAAATATTTCATTCTGATGATTGTCTTGCTCTATTACATTTCAGACCGTTTCAGGAAAACAGCAAACTTAAGGGGGAGGAAAAAAACCTAATCCCTCCAGCTATAGGAAAATACAGGCAGGCCTGGCAGGAGCTGGTGCTGCAGGGGAACACGCGGCGGCGCAGAGCCCGAACCCGCCTGTGCCGCAGCGATGCCAGCGCCGGGGGGCACAGGGGGTTCATTCCTGCTGCAAACCCGGGCTCTGCCCCAGCCCCAGCCCGGCGGAATCACAGCGACACAAACTCAGGAGGAAGGAGGGTGATTTGTGCCACGCGGGAAGAGAAAAGGAGATGCTGGGGGGCTCTGGAGAGCCGAGGGGTGCCCTGCACCGGTGGGCGCGCTCACTTCAATACACGGCTTTTGGGGAGGAGGAAGGCGCATAAAAACTGCACAGAAACAGAGTCAGGCCACGGCATTCCCAAGTCCGCAAACCGTTAATATACAGCGAGGGCTCACCACACTGGAGTTCGCTTCACCAAACGCTTTGTGGGAGTCGCACGCAGCGCCAGCACACGCGTTAATCAGATTCAGCTCCTCGCAAACCGGCTCCGGGGGGGACCCGGCACCCAGGCAGCGACGCAGCGAAGCACAGGCCTGCCCGTCTGTTCTGCTGGCAGCTGGGACAGCGGCTGCACCGCAGCTTTGATTCCTCTCTGCTTCCAAACCACTGCTGTCTGGTATTGATCACAAGACACAGAAATCTAAGGTCTCAGGTGTATTACAACTAGAAGCACACTGCATTTAAATAATTTACACCTACGCCTAAAATATGCCACAATACGCTGGAGAGTAACAGGGCGCTTGGCATTGCCGCTGCGTGCTGCCGTCAGGAGCTGCGCTGCCTGCAGCACCGCGGGCTGCGGCCCCAGGGGGTTCCTTTTGGCATGTGCAGCTCTTCAATAAAGCGAATGTTTTTTTCAGCAAGGGGAAAACATGAAAAACGCAGACTCCCAGCTTTCAGAGCCGCTGCCCCCCAGACCCCGCCCCAGAGGCACCTCTCTGCAGTTGGGCTGCGACGGCACCGACTGTCCCAACTCCACACAAAGCAGAACGGGGATTCTGCACCATCTCCCGAACCCGGCAGTACTTGCGGGGCCAACCAGGACAGACACCTGCCAGGGAGCCGATGCAAAACCAAAAGGGATGTTGCAGCCCTCGGCCACAACCAGAACAAGAGCTACAGACCCAAATTAGCGCCACCCACACACAAAACTATCTTATCACTGCAAACAGCGGCCCTGCCCCTGCAGCGTGATGCATAC
This sequence comes from Pampusana beccarii, assembly GCA_013399365.1. NCBI lineage: Eukaryota > Metazoa > Chordata > Aves > Columbiformes > Columbidae > Pampusana > Pampusana beccarii. The sequence goes on along the minus strand of VWYH01011089.1, from coordinate 175,138 downwards.
ATTTCCATTGCGAACCCGCAGCTCGGGAGCCGCCTGGCAGCCCCAGCACGGCACTCCCAGCCCCTTCTTGACTCCTGTTACCCCTTTTATTAAGCAGAGATTGCTTAATATTTATTAATGTTAATTGCAGTGATGCCCGACGGTCGGACCTGTGTGATGGAGAAGGATCACTGCTGTGCCCATCATCACACCCATGCCGCTTGCTCAGACTTTCCGTCCTTCTCAATCTCTTTGTATTCTGGTTCCTCCTCGCCTTGCCCGGGTCTCACTCAGCCACCTTCACTGCGGCAAATCCACACAACGGCTCCGGCGATGCCCAGGGCGCTCGCAGCCGCATCCCGGCCCCTCTCCCCAGGGCACCGCGCGCCCGGGCAGACACAGCCAAGCGCTCTGCTGCCACTCCTACCAATTTTGTCCCCGTGAATATTCGAAATCGAACAGGAATACAAACATTTGGATTCCAGACACTTCCCAACCCCGACCTTATTTATCATGCTTGGCTCTGCTCCTGGAACCAGAGCCAGAAGACGGTCCAAACAATTTAGGTTATTTAACATACTGTGCATAGATCAATCTCGCTCTCCCCTCTAGCCATGGGTTTCCCTTTGTGGTTTGCTGCACACTTATTATGTCCATCAATATCCAAATAATTAAAATTCCCCATTATCTGGATCCTGGCTCCCTTACGAGCTCCTCATAAGCTATAAAATATTTCATGACCAACATTCCTTAAGTGCCCAGGAGGGCACAGACAATAATCGCCTTCACCTCCTTTCTGGCACTGCCGCTTGCCCCAGAGCTGGCGCTGCGTCGGGCCCCCGGACACTCGACAGAAGCCCTTGATCCCTGCCCAGGGAATTGCTCACTTTGGCAGGCGCGGCTGCTGTCCCGATGTGATTAAAGGACATGACTCAAGCCAAAAAGTGCTAATTACGGCACAGAAGGAGGAGAGAGAAGCTGCTAAATTACACCTAATATGGAAGCGGAGTCAGGAACAGATTGAAAAGCCATCGCAGCAGAGACGCTGAGCACGGGGCTGTCCCATCGTGCTGGGACACGGTGACGCAGAGCCCCGAGGCAGCCACAGACCTCTCGCCAGCATCCTGTTCCTTCTGCAGTTTGTATTGTACATAGAGTAAATTGAATAATAAATACCATGAAGAAAGTGCATTATTATGAAATACAGGGTTTTCCAATAATTAAATCATGGCTATTATTTGCACGTATAAAATCAGCAGAGTGTATCTGGGACAGCTGGGCTAGCTGGAGTGTCTGACACGAAGATTTGTAATAAACCAACATCCCCATCCTTTAGCTCGCCTCTTCCTCCAGCTTCACTGGGTTTGCATTTTGGGATTTGAGGGGTGAGGCTGTTGGACAGACCCCATTTCTGCAGCCTTTTGCATGGAAAGCTGTGTCTCGTTTGCCATACCCCGGGCACACGCCGGGTCTAACAAGGGGAGTGACGGCCAGGGCCAATTTCTCTAACGCGGCTGTTCAGGCCGGCAGCCGGGGTTAACAGCGCCGGCGCGCTGGCACGTCACCGCGGGCACGGCCCCGGTGCCACGCGGAGGAAGCGCCGCGGCCGCCCCAGCGCCTGTTTGCAGAGTTACTCAGTGCGACCGCGGTTGCTAGAGCGGGTAAACACGGGCAAACAGAGGCGTGAGGCAATCCGTCCGAACCCGGCTTCCCAAGAGCTCTGTCAAACCGATTTCTTAGGAAAAGAAAAAAAAATAAGAGAAGACAAGGCACTGCTATTATTGCAGTGAGAGGCTGCCTCATGCTGGGCTCTGCTGCTAAATATATTCTGTGTTTACTGTATGCAAGAACAGTAGGAAGCCTTCCGAAACAGCACGGGGGTTGCTCCGATTTTTTTCAGCCATCAATCACGCCCAGCTTGAGCTGTTTTTGTCCTGACGCAAATGGAAAATATTTTCCTGGTTTAATTTCTACTGATCAAAGACATTTCCTCAACAGAGAGCAGCCCGCGGCCCTGGGGGAAGCAGAAGTCCCCGAGGAAACGCTCCCTGCGCGGAGGCGCCGGGCTGGGCGCAGGGGCTGCCCCTGAGCAGGCGGGCGAGCCGGGACATGGGCCCTGCCCGGCCAGGCAGCAAGGCCATCGATCCTTTTTCTCCCCAATTCATTTGCTCAACAAGAGACTCGGTGTTTGCCGCCGTGCTGGCCAAAGGCAGCACTGAGGATACCTGGGTGCCCCCAGGTTTGTCCCTGCGGGGGGACAAGCGCCATCCCCTCCGCTGCACCCGCGTCCTCTCCCCCAGCTGCTGCCGTGACGAAGATGCTTGCGGACGGGCAGGGTTTTGGGTCAGATATCTGCTGGATTGTGTTTACATTCTCCGTAAGGTTTCCCTAAACAGCGTTGGGAAACACTCCTTCCACAGACCTCATTGTGGCGGAACTGACTCAGCTTTCTGCACGGAGAGGGCTCTGGAGACGAGATCACCGGCCTCGTTAACTCGACGTCAGGCTCAACACTGTTTACTGATCAACAGCGTATTTTATTTTAATTTGTGCCTCACGTCAGCGTCCCCGGCTGCCCCAGCCCCTGCTGCACGAACCTGCCCGGAGCTCAGCCGCTCGCGGCGCCAACGGGCACCGGCCACGGGCATCTGGTGATTTAAAGAGTAGCAGTGACCCCACACATCATAAAACCCAAACCTTGAGTTTCCCTGTCCCCTTTCCTGGCCCGCTGTCCCTGCAGCCTTCACCAGCCCTGCTCCCAAAACCACAGGGTCTTGCTCAGCTTTTCCTCCTTGATGCTTTTGTGGCGCAAACACGAGCAGCTCGGAGTGACCCAGGCACTTGAGTGCATTCAGATCAGCAGCAGACAACCCACGCGAGAGCTGTTTTACCCAGTGTTCCGCATCTAAATGGCCCCTTCATGTATTAAGGAAAATGCACATGGCCCCACACTGGTGTTTCCGCACATTAATTACACAACGTGGCAATCGGGTGGTGTGGCCAAGGCCATGGGAGGTCACGTCACACACAGCTCCGATGCCAGGATGACAGCACGATTGGAAATGCCTGTTCTGACCCGTTTCTTTTTCAGGGTTTCTTATGTAAGAGATAAAAGAGGGAGAGGGGATGCGGCCGGGAGCAGCATCGGGGCTCTCCCACCGCCTCCCAGCCGCCCTGTGCGGACCCGCTGCTCGCTGTGCTGGTCCGGCCCCCACCGAACCTCTCATGCAGCTCCATCTTCCTCCCCTCCTACACAGAGCTGCAATCAACTTGCAGTTCTAAACCTGTTCTTTTTTGTTTGAACTGCTTGCATAAATAACCTGACACAGACAGACCAAAATACCCATAAACTAGCACTGACACTTGACAAGGATTCAAGGGCAGATCTCGAGAACAAAGACAAGGCTCCCTTGTAAACAAGGCATCAGTCACTGAGATTATAACAATTAGGCAATGCGATTGTCAGGAAACATCTAGAAGGCATCACCGCAAGAGCTAAACAAGTCTGCCGGGGCTGCTGCTCGGGGAGCCGGGGGTTCCCACCCGGGCCGGACGGAGCGGGTCGGGGTCCCACTGCACGCTCCGTGATTCAGGGGCTCGGGGTTCTCCCTTTCCTGGCTCTGCCCGGCACAGACTGGTGCCCGAAACTGCTGTGCCAGTGTCACCTCTGTCCCCGGGATGGGCTTTACAGCCCTGCGAGTGCTCGGCAGAGCGGCAGCTGACGTGCGCTGCCGCCTGCAATTGCTGGGGAAAACAACGGCTGGCAGCAGTTCAGTAACCTGCCGTAACCCCGAAACAGCTGCAACCGTCCCGGCAGCAGCCTGGGCCCGGCTCTGGTGGCTGTGCAGGTCTCAGACCTGCGCAACACCCCTGCAAATCCCCGCAATACCTGTGCAACAACCATGCAAATCCGCACGACACCTGTGCTACACCCCTGCAGCCCCCCGCGACGCCTCCGCATGAAAAAACACCCCCAAAATCCTGCATGCAACACCAGCCCCTGCGGTCCAGCTGCTGCTCCTGCTGGCGGGTAAGACGCCCTGCGGAGGATTCGGCTGCAGAGCCGCCCCAGCGACAGCAGCGGCATCGCAGAAATTGCTTTTCTAGCAGCTACAGAGCGAGAGCTGTCAGGCCATGGGAGAGGGTGACGGGAGGCAAACACCATCTGTTTTCTCCAAGGAACTCTTTGTGTTACTGGAGGAATCAACTACAAGGCTGATAACACCGCAGTTTCCAGTGAATCTCCCACACGATTTACATACTGGTTGATGCCCTGATAAATCCCCATGGGCGCAGGCTGGGTGTTTCCAGCAGCTCTGATTACCAGTTTTCTTCTCTCAGCACCACTCGAACACATTCCCAAGCCCCGACTGCACGCTGCTGCCAGAGACACGCTGCTCCTCCCCAGACCTCGGCCAGGACAGCAGGGACCTCTGACACACGCCTGCTTCGCTTTGCCACTGAAACCTAAATCTGCAGGTTTTCTGCTGGCAAAGCCTGTCCCTCTGAACCAGGACCCGGCTCAGGACCCTCTGCCCAAAGCGTGCGCTTCTTTCCTCACCAGGGGAAATGCCCTTTAATTTGCTCCTGGGTGGATCACGAACCAGCACTGCGATTTGCAAATCAGAACTGAAAGCTGCCTCAGAAGCGGTTGAAGTGGTGCGGGGTCAGTCACTACCCGTGGCCCAGAGCTGGGAAACAGTCTCATTGCCCAGCAGCAGTTTGCTCAGAGCAGGTGAACGAGCAGCAGATGTAGTTTACAATCAGCTTTCAGGCTGAGCGCACTGGAGTGAAGGTGCCTTCCCATTTTAACAAACTCTCTGCATCCCAGCACGGTCCCTCTGTGGGCTCCCAGCCCTCCCGGACCGGTGTCACAGTCCCACACAGACCACCGGCCCCCGAACCGCTGGCAAGCCCCCCCGCCCCATCAGAGCCCTCACCAGGTACCACAGATCAGCAGCTTAACCCCCCATGTCCCCACGCTGCCTCACTGCTGAGCATCCCCCCCGCTCTGCCTGCATCCACCCTGCTCTGCCTGCACCCCCCCCGCTCTCCCTGCATCCTCATCACTCTGCCTGCATCCCCATCACTCTAAGAGCCAGGTCCCCACAGGATGCTGTGCCAGGACATTTTGCACATCTACCCAGATCCAGCACTGCCCCCCGTGCACAGCCCTGGGCTGCAGCCACCGTGGCTCCGGGAGCGATGGGGACACCCAGGGCCCCCACGGCAGGACAAAGGCAGCATCCTGTCTGCCAGCCCTTTGCAGAGAGGAAGCGGCTGGGCAGAGATTAGAGCCCTGAGGAGGGGGACACTTAGCACCAGGACGTGTGTCTGGTACCGTCACCCGCGGGCTGGGCTGCGACACTGACCCCAGCCAGCCCCGCGGCCCAGCCCCGCGGCAGGATTTCCCGTGAGCCCGTCCCCAGCAGCAGACAATGAGCCGTCTGACAGCTGGAGACAGCTCTGCCTTCACCCTGCTCTGGCCAGGCTGCTCGGGGACCCTCAGGAAGATCAAACAGGAAACTCAGCAAAGAAAGAAAAAGGTTGTTCGTGCTTGACAGTCTAAACTTTCATTGCCATGCGTGGTCCTGCTGACCCAGGAGGAAGATGCTGAAGTCAGGATATTAAAATACTTTCCCTGGCTCCCATGGAAATAGCAGGACATGGCATGCTGGGCTGCAAACGCCACGGGTAGGAGTCATTGCTGGTCCTGCTGGCACATGGCACCGGCCTGCTCCCCCCAGAACCCATGGGGCACCCCAGAACCCACAGGGTCACCCCAGAACCCACAGGGTCACCCCGGCCCCTCCAGTGCCCGGCTGGGCCCCGGGAACCCCGGGTGCTCTGAGCGCATCCTTTGCTCGCTGCTCCTGCATCCCTGCCGGCCGCGGCTCCCGCGTGTCCAAAGCCTCCGGCCGCACCGCGGGCGCTGCCTGGCAATCTGCCCCCACCTCACCAACCACCTCCCACTACAAGCGGGGAACACCGCAGCTCGAGATTCCCTTTGCAAGGCGCCTTTGGGAAGCCTCAAGCAAGAGGAGAGGCCGCCCGTGGCTTCCCAACACCCAGCCTGTCCCCAGCCCCCCGGCAGCACACGTGCCCATGTGTCCTCAGCTCTGCTGGGCACGGGGCTGCTGTAAGAGGGTTCTGGCTTTCAAAAGGGCCAGAAGTTTCTGCTTCTGCTCTGTTTCTTTACAGGCATGATTTACTTACTGTAACTGGCTATTCATTATGTCCTCCGCTGCATTATTAACTCAGTGATCGTACATTTAGCAGAGAATTTACGAGAAACGAGGAGACATTCATTATCAGTAACACCACAGACTTTACTCTTATATGGTCTCGGCGCGGTGCGGGGCTCCCGGGCCGAGGGCAGCGCTGGCACAGCCGAGAGCTGCAGCTGATGGACACACGTTAATAAAAATACTCCTCCTCGCCTCGGCTGCGGGAGGCTGGAGCGCAGAATCAGCGCCATGCGGGCTGTGCCTGACATAACAACGCCTGCCTTAATAGCCCAGAGGCCAGCATCTAATTTAGTTTTCATAGGTAGGATAAAGTATTGAACAGACACGGCACAATTTTTTTCCCCCGTTATAAACTTTCATACGGAATGCAACCAGATTAAACATGCCTTCTGCTGTCTGAAAACCTGCAGCTTTTTTTCTGTTGTTTTTTTCTAGGCAGGCGGTTATGCGAGCAGGGCCGCCTGGGAAACGTCGTTACTTCCCAGCAACTGAGCTGCAGCAGAACTGCTGTTAGAATCCATCCCACTGTACCGTACACCTGAACTGGGACCACGGGACAGGTCACAGGGAACACGCACAGTCATGTTAAGCTCTCCGGTTTTGTAAGCACAGGGCAGGGCATCCTGCCATAAGAAATGGGACAAACGCTCCCAGATGCTTTAGTGAAGAAACAATGACCACAGAAAAAGCCACCCAACAGCAAACAAGCAGAAAAGCCCAGGTGGAGCCGCGGGTGGGGAGGGGGAGAGCCGGGGCAGGCGCTGCCATTCCCACGACAAATGGCTGACAAATTCCCAGGAATTTGGGTTCCGCGAGGAACGTGATGAACCGGTTCATCTGTGACCTCCTGGCCACCCCACAGCTGCAGCTCCAGCTCCAATGTGATTCCCAGCAAACACCAGCAGCGGCATTTCTGGAAGGGTCAGGATTCTCCAGCCACCCCGCAGAAGCGGAGGCTGCAAGGGAGCCAGGGCTCGAGCACACGTGGCGAGGGAAAGGACGGGGAGAGGAGAGCTGGCCCGAGGCTCCCGGCATTGCAGGTTCGTAGGTTTTTATATATGCTAAAGACAAAGCACATATATATGTACATATATAAAAAAGGTAATAATTCAACTTTCCTCTCCTGTCCCAAAGCCTTCCAGATGCCCTTCCAAAGCCTCAGTTTCTGAGTATCTGGCCCATGGCTGGGAGGTCTCTGCAGCACCAATGCTCTCCCAGGGGCTGCTGCATCCCTCAGTACCAGCGCGGCGTTACGAACCGAGCAGGCTGAGACAGGCTGGTGAAAGGAAAGCTATGCAAAACATGCCCTGGCAAAACGCAAAGGCATCCCAGATGACCTTCTTTGGAGTGATTTTGGACAGTTACATAAATGCACACCAAGTTCTCTGCAAGACTCTGCGTGAAAGGCACTGGCTGCTCCTGCCCTGTCCTTCCCTCCCGCCCTGGGGGTTTCCAGGCTCCCTGCCCCCCTCCCGCAGTCAGATCCTCCAGCAGCTCCCAGCTCTGAGCCGCAGAAGCCTCCGGGTGTATCTGAAGCCGCTTTGCGCAGCCCGCGGGGCGCAGACCTGGCTGAGCCACCGCCCCCCCAGCCCTTCCCTGCGGCAGCCGCTGGCTCTGACTGCGAGAGCCGCAGGCCGGGTTTACCCTGCGATAAATCAAAAACCCTCGGCTTCAAAACCCCCGTGGCCGCGGCCCAGCCCGCGGTGCCTGCCGGACAAACTGACACAGAAGGGCCGCGCGCCCCAAACCTCGGCACAAACCGGCCCGTCCCCCCGCTCCAAACCCGTCATCGCATCAGGAGCAATTAGGGACGTGGCTGAGCTCTGCAGAGATGGTGGGGATAGGTATTAATCCTCCCATTAATGTGTGAAATGGAGCGTTTGCGTTTCGCGAAGCAATTATACAATAGTAGCAGGAGCACTATGATAGAAATCGCATCTTGTCTGAAGTTTCGCTCCAATCCAACACATGAATAATTCCTCCTAGGCATTACTGGGAAAGCAGTATTGAAAGACTGGTATAAACAAAAAATACTGGAAAAAGACAGATGAGGCATGCTCCCTCTCTCAGTCAGAGTTCAAGGCAACTAAATTTATACAAAGTGGGCAGAGAAGCTTGGAGGGGCAAAGGCATTTGTTACTGCTCAGCACAAGATGAGCTCACAAGAAAACACTTCATCTTGGCAGCTTTTGGCTGTCTTACTCCTAAAGCATCAGCTTTATTCTCAGTTTCTATGGCAGACACTTTTCTGAGCTTGTATCTTCCACAAATATTGCTAATTTATTCTCTCAGCCGTGTCTTTGCAAATACCTGCAGACGATTCCATGTGCAGTAAGAGCGGTGAAAACCAGGCATATGTCAACACGCCTCAGCTCTTGTTTTGGACTAGGGGAAACTGTGCCTTGCAAAAGAAGGGCTCGTTTTCTACAGCCACAAGATCGCGGCTGATCTTCTGGCACTATTTTTTACCCTAAGTACTCTGAAACTGTGTTATCTGTCCAGTGAAGCAAAGTACATTTAGCATTTTGGTCAGGCATTTTTTACAGGCCATGCTCCTATTGCTCCCCCCATCGTATTTCAAGTTAACAGGAGTCTATAAAACACGAGGCTTGTTCACAGGCAGAGACCCAGGAGTCAGCCACATCAAAAAGATCCTATTTTCAGGGTGGATTTTTACCAGCCCTGAAAATGTTGAGCAAACAGCAGCTGATGTGTAACTCTCACAAATTCAGCAAGACTACAGCAAAGTGAGAGGCTTTCAAGTCTTCCTGGCAGAAGGAGAATCACAAGCTTTTGTGAAGCAGTTGTTTATACACTAAAGCACGTAACAGCTACCGCATACGAAAGAAATTCAGACAAACTTGTAAAAAGTCGCCCGCACAATGGCAACAATGCAGAAATGGTGGAAAAACAATCGCAGGCATGTGCAGGGGTTGCTGGTGCCGGTAACAGCGCCGGAGCCGGCGGGAAGCCGGTCCTCGGGCGGGATGCAGGGGAATGCTGGACACCGGGTGGTGTCATTAAGAACAGTTAACCCTGGTCTCTGCTCTTTGCCGGCACAACCGCCTGGCACAAGGACCCCGGGTGCTCTGCATCGCGGTGTTTGCTCGGATGCACCCCGCGCTCTGCCCGAAGGCACAGAAGTTCTCAGTGGGATGTGGATGACGAGACACTGGGGGGTAACCGTGGATCTGCCCATCCCTGCGGTCAGAGATCCCCTCCACAGCTCCCCAGGCAATGTGGGAAACCCCTGGAGCCACGTCTGCCAGCCCGGCCTGGGGACGGCGGCTGTTTCTGGACGTCTCTGTGAGGATGAGTAACGGTAACCACGCTGCTGATTTTCCAAACAGTGCCTCTGCAGCATCCGGCTGCTTTTCAACCTAAACACACTTATCCCTGGCTCCCTGGCCTCCAGGAACTTCTGTACCCGCTGCCATCCTGGGCCAGGTTTAGTTGCCCTCAGCAGTACCAGATTTCGAAGCCCAGCAGGACCGTCCGCGGTCAGAGCAGGCCCCGCGTCCCTGCCCAGCCCACGTCCTCAGCGAGAGGCACCCACGGAACCACAGAACATGGTGAGCTGGAAGGGGCCCTAAGGATCACCCCGTGCAGCTCCCCCAGGGCTGCCTCGAACTAAACCGTGTGACTAAGAGCGAATCCTCCCAGCCCAAGGGCTTGGTGTTGGCCGAGGGTGGGGTGCAGAGCACAAACCCTTCTGGAGCGGAGGAGCAGCACCCGTGAGCTGGAAATTAAAGGAAAAGGAGCAGGGCAACAAACTGCTGCTGCAGAGATTTACCCTGCTGCAAACATCACCACGTGCAGCCAGGCAGCTCCATGGTGTCACATCAGGGGACACTACGGGTCAGCTGCCACTTAGAAAATACAGCATTGTGAGAGCTGAACAGGACCTGCATCATCCGGGAAGCAGCAGAAAAGACCCCATGGCCAGACCTGAGCAGGTTTTGCTGCGGGGCCGTACTTCTGTCTGAGAGAGACACAGACAAGGCAGGTCTGCGCGCACAGGCTCGCAGCTAGCACCTCTTGCTAGTATTGCAATAGTTCTCACCTGGAGTTTTAACTGCTTATTATATTATATTATATATTCTGAATGTAAAGCTTTCCCGCATGCAACAAGAGGAGAGGAGCAGAGTTTGAGATGTTCCAGCTCCAAGTCCTATGTGATGTTGGAAGTTGCACGGAGCCTGTTCTGCAGTGAGTCAAAGACAAACCGTCCCCATCGCAGAAACAGAAAACTTCTCGTCTCGGCTGCGCGGCAGAGGAAAGTTGGCAACTTCACTGTTAAACTCGCCTGTGACTGTTGGGTGTTGACATCAGCATGATCTCACCGCTGTAACTTGAGCCCTCCGGCTTTTTCTCCAGCCTGCCTTTAAATAGGGGCGCTGGGAGCCAGCACAGCACCGATCCCTCCAGCCGGACCCGCGGGCACTCCTGGCAGCTCCACTCATAGATGAAAGCAAAGAGAAGCTACACAACTCCAGCCATGTCCACATCCCTGCGCGTCAGCCCCTCGGTCCACGGCTACCGCTTCGACACAGCCCTGCGCAAGAAAGCCGTGGCCAACATCTTCGAAAGCGTCAACGAGGAGTCCCTGCAGAAACTGTTCAAAAACTCTGGGGACAAGAAGGCGGAGGAAAGAGCCAAGATAATCCTCGCCACCGACCAGGACGTGGAGGAGAAAACAAGAGCGCTAATGGCTCTAAAGCAGAGGCGAAAAGACAAACTGCTCCAGTTCCTGACGTTTCGGAAGTACTCCATTAAAATTCACTGAACTGGCGAGGGGAGCTGGAATGGAGCAGAACATTTCGGGACGGGACTGTTAGTGACCCCCTGCCACAGGTGGCACGTTCCACGGCCCCACGGGCTGCTGCCGGGACGGGGACCTGACCGACCCACGGGGCCCAGCCCGCCGAGCACGCAGCGAGCCGCGGTGACCGCAGCAGCCGTGCCGACACAGCATCGGTGCCACCGCAGCGTTGGTGCCAACACAGCACCGGTGCCAACAGCAGCATCGGTACCGGCGAGAGCACCGGCGCACGCAGCAGCACCGGCGCTGACGGCGGCATCGGCACCGGCGCAGCGTGGCGGGCACAGGCTGGCAGAGGGAGGGGCGCTGCACACCCAGGTGCGACTCGAGACAACACATTAGACTCGCTGTTCACTGATTTCCCCTCTGTGCTCTGCCTTGTCCAACCAGCCAGCCGGGAGGGGCGTTCTGGAGACTGATCCGCTGCTGATCATGGATCGCTTTGCATTTATTCAAATGCGTGGAAGTGCACCTTATGGTGCAGTAAGTTCAGCCTTCAGGGAATGCACTTGCTCTAGAGACACACTGTGCAACTGTACCTGTTCTTTCTCAAGCTGTATGCGTGCAGTATAAACTGTTTGCACAAAAGCAATAATAATGACATATTTCCCTGAATTTACTGTGAACTTCCTTAGTATTTTGTTCACATTAACACTAAAAATCTAAATATCGTAACTACAGTTCTTATTTGTATAAATTACAATAGCTATTAGACAAGTACTTCATGGTAGTGTTTTATGATAGCATTATTATTATATTGACTATAATTTATTGCATATGGCAATCTGAAACTTAATAAATTATGAAGTAAACACAAATTCTCTTGTCTGAAGTTCTCAGTTCTCCTGGAGGAGTGGGGTTATACTGTTTTGGTCATTTCATACAGATTCTGTTTTAAGAGCAGACGACCTCTGTATAATAAAGGAGGGTGACACCTTTTGCAACAGTTTAGATTTAGCAAGCGGGGCAGTTCCTCAGGCTCTTTGCATTCCTGCAAAGCAGACCGAGAACTCAGACTCAGCTCCACATCATCCAAAGAAACAGAAGTGAGTTACAAATGCTTTGGCAGCGGAATTAGACTCAGTTTTTCTGCAGCTTATGCCATACCATCGTGCTAGAGTATGCTGAAAATAGTTAAAAATAGCCAAGACTAGTTATTTATAACTATGTCCTCTAATAACCTGCTGGATTATAAAAAACCATTCCCATGACCCTGCTTAGAGCAACAAAGATAAAACGATTCAGAAGAATGATAGACCAGCTACAGTTTTTTTGCCTACAGTAAACAGTCCAAATTGCCTGTAAGTCAGGGACACTAGAAACAATCCTTTAAAGTACTTAATAGGATGGATAATTGTGATTATTTATAGAGTGGTGAAGCATATCCAAGCATCCCTGGAGATCCCCGCGCTTGGGAACACGAAGCATGGGGTGTGATGGTGCCCGAGCACCCCCGGGGGCTCCCGGAGTCCCTTGTCCAGGGAAGGGCAGCGAGAGCCGCGGTTACCCCGGTCCAGGAGGGACCTTTGGAAAGGAGCTCTGGAGGCTTCTCAGAACTGGCCTTGCTCAGAAATACCCACCTCAGCGTGGGATTTGCTCCCAGGCGGCTGCCAGCTTTCCAGTGTTTGACCCGCTCCAGGGCAGCGTCCACACTCAGCTGCAGCTGTGTCACCCACTCAGGTCACATCCCCACAAAACCACCCATTTCCTCCGGTCAGAGGAGTCCCTGTGCCCATATCCACATCCAGCCACATGCCACCAACACCAATGCACCGTCTGCCACTTTTTCCCTTGTAAAAAGCGAACCTGAAGGAAGCCACGAACACATCAGACTGAAAGCAACACCAACCCAAGTGGTTCTGCCCAGACACTCCTGCTCACAGACATTTGCATAATGTGATTGATAAGACCCTGAGACTTAGGGACTTCATAGTCCCTCTTGTCTCATTACGTTCAAATTATTGGCCCGAGTGGCATCCCTGATAAATAAAGACCGCTTACAAAAAAGTTATGTGTTTATTGGATTTTTACCGTGGAAAAGGGCATTTTTCCTTGGTGACAGCCTGCATGCTGCTCTGGCAGGTTTGTGCTTTGCAGACAGCAGCACACCTCGCAGGAGGCTCGGGATAAATCGCAACTCATGGCTACAGAACTTCTGCCAAGGAGACTCTGAGGTACAAATGCCCAACCACCGCAGACCCCTCGCGGTGCTGCCCCCCCTGCAACCGGGGCTGCTCAGAGCCCCCGGTCCCGCGTCCCGGCGCTGTGCTGGGCGATGCCGCGGCGGGGAGGGCACCGCATTGTGCCGGGCCCTTCCTGAGCGCCGGTGCCGCAGACGCGGTGTCTGTCGGCGCGTGTGCCGTTCAGCAGCCGCCCAGCCGCGCTCCGGCCAGACGTGGGGCCCATTGTCAGTGTCCCCTCCCAACAAATGGAGGAAAAGGCCGTTCAAGGTATTTCCTCCCTCCAGGAGCCGGGCGTTTCCATTAATTCTTCTCCATGAGTCAAACTGGCTGTACTGGGTGTCCCTGTGTCCCAGCATCCTGAGGAACATGCGTCCAAACGGCTAATTTTATCTGGCTGTTCCAGTGCTCTGCCACGCACAGGAGCGCGGTGGAGGGGGCGCCTCTGCACCCCCCGCTCCACCAGCCATGCTGAGGGCCCCCCCGCGGGCAGCTGGGGACGAGCCACAGAAAGCTGGGACAGAAAACCAGAAGAGACCTTTTTTTGCACAAACTCTGGTTTGACAGACTGGGGACGGCGGGGAGCAGCTCGCAGGGCGCTGGGGTGAAAGAGCCCAGGAAAACGCGGGGGTGAGTTACAGCACACAGCGCAGAGGGGTCCCACGATCCGTCCCCCATCAAACAGCCATCCCCACCTCTCCAACAAACCACTTTTGCAACCCTCAAGTCAACAGTGCAAGTCAACAGCGCAGCCAGGCCTGTCCCCTGCGTTCAGGGGATGGGGACGTTCCCCGGGTCTGAACACCCTGTGCTGTGACCTCCTAATTTCTGGCGAAATCAAACCCACACAACACAAGCAGAGTCCAAAGGGAAGCTCGGCCGGCCCTCACCCGGCAGCATTTGTGTGCGGAGGGACAGGGCGCTCCGGCCAACACCCCCTGGGCAAGTTTCCCTTCCACGCCATCGAGCAATGGGCAAGTTAAAAATTGACGGTTCAGCTGAACTGCACATCTGTTTCACCGGAGGTGCAGACTCCCCTTGGCAAAGAGGCGGCTCAGCACCCGGGGAACAGGCACCTGAGCACGGGGCATCTGCTGGCCCAGGGCAAGGCAAAGCCCTGAAGAGCTATAAAGCATTGAGGTTCACGGTTGAGCAAGCATGGTTTTCACAGAAAATAGCTGGTCTGGGGTTTCAAAGCATGAATGCCTCACATGGCAGCAAAATGCTGCTGTGGTGTCACTGTGAAGTGGTAGACAAGAATATTTACGAGAAGAAAAGCCTCTGAAATACAGTAGCCAATAGGAGATGGCACAGTTGCCATATATCTTTGTTAAAAAATAAAAGTTAGGCTATGACCAGAATCTTAATACAGTCCTGAAAAAACCCTTTTTTTCCTTTGAGCTGTACACCGAGTTGTGCAGATGTGGTACGAGGATGCTCTGCTGCAGGCAGCGGTGCAGCCAGCCCTACCCGACAGCCAGCACGCCTAAAGCATCAGAAACCCAATGCCACCTCTTAGGGGATTAGTCATTCCAAGTTGTTTATCTGCACTGCTGCTCTGCGCAGAGGGCTGGGAGGGCTGGTACGGAGGTGGCACACGGGCTCCCTCGCGTGCCGGAGGGGTTTCTGGTGCCTGCCGGAGGGTTTCTGGTGCCTGCCAAAGGGTTTCTGGTGCCTGCCAAAGGGTTTCTGGTGCCTGCCGAGGGGTTTCTGGTGTGTGCTGAGGGGTTTCTGGTGCCTGCCAAAGGGTTTCTGGTGCCTGCCGGAGGGGTTTCTGGTGCCTGCCGAGGGGTTTCTGGTGCATGCCAAAGGGTTTCTGGCGCGTGCCCCCTCGGCAGGCGGGCGGGCAGTGACTCAGAGCCCAGGCAGCAGCCGTCACGTCCCGGACTCCGGCTGCTCCAGACACCCACACACAGGGAGCATCATCCAATAACCGAGCAACGGTTGGGACTCAGCACCGCATCCTCCTCCGCGGAAAACCCGCTGCCCGGGGCTGACCGAGCGGGGGCCAGGGCTGGGGGGTCAGCGACTCACGCTGGAGCAGCCGGTTCCCAAAGCCTCGCCGGCCCTGCCGGCCCCCTGCCCGCTGCCGGTGCCACGGTGCCGGACCCGCCAGGACGGCACCCGGCGCTCAGCGGGGAGGTGTCCCCGTGGTCACCAAAACTGCGCGAGTGCTTGGGATGGGCTGAGGAAACGCAGCTGAACATGGGGCCTGACAGCTCCCCCACCTGCTACTGTTTCTACTTGGATGTATAATCAAAAAAAAAAAGATAAAATTGCCGAATTACGCTTCCTTATTCTCCAGATGGGTTTCTATTTGGAATTCACCTGGCATCCTGAATGGTGAAAAAGTTCTGATGCAGACGCAGTTTTTTCTCTCCCTGTCTCTGAACTGTAAAGTGCGAGACACAATTTATCATTTCACGAATGTGCTGGTGAGCCATCAGACCCTGTGCCTCAGCCAGGATTTTGGGCGGCTCTGATTCACATCCCCCCGCCCTCGCCCCAGTATCGTTTTCTGAGCCGCTTTGCAGAATGCACAGGGCTGCCAGGGAGTTCAAGGACAAGCCCACAATTCAAAGGCGTATCAGAATCCTGACCCGAGCAAAGTCCATGGAAAAAATCCAGGAGGCTTGAAGGATTTTGTACAGAAATAAAAACCTTGACTATATCATGCAGAAAGCGCTGCCAAACATATGCTGGTTTTTATCCTGATTCAAACAATAAGCCTCTTCCTAAATGCTGAGTGTTTTAGCTGCAATAAAAGTATGCAAAAATGCATTATGATCATGGAGAGACATTTGTCAAAGTCAAGGACCAGGTTTTCCCTGGATAACTGGCCAAAAAATAAAATAGGGTTGTTGTTTTTGCTTTTTCTTTAGGAAAGTGAATAAAATGTGATCTGCTATCTGAAATTTATTATCTGCAGATGAGATAGAAAAAGAAGACTGGTGCTGCCTCGAAGCAGCTCCCCCACGAGCTGCACCACAGGGCGGCTTAGAGGGGCAGCACCGCGGGCTCTGCTGTTTCAGCCGCTGCGCTGGGACACCCCGGGTTTACAGCCGTTAATCCCCGCCCGTGCCCCCGGACCGAGCCCCGGTAACCCTCCCGGAGCGCTTGTGTTAGAAACCTCGACACGCTTGATTGCAGGGCTCACGGTTTGCCGTGAGTAAATAAATTAAGTATAATTTAGTGTTTGATTGTAAGATTTACTGTTCCATTCTTTACAGCTTCTCAGGTGGATGCCCAGTAATTGAGCTAAATGAAGAGCCCCATTAATTCCCGGCAGCTCCCAGGCCGGCCTGGGGAGCGTTCCACCGCCCCCAGTCCCGCGGTGTGGGGCCAGGAAGCCCCTCTTGCTCACCTGGGGGGGAATTATGGCTGTTGGACTGTAGCTGACGCCCCGGGGCAGAGTGCGGAGCTGCCTCACAGAAACCCGGGCGGTTTTGGCACAAGCGCCCAGGACCGGCTGTTACAGACCAAAATTTAGCTTTGCTGTTACTTTTGAGACCCTTTCATTTTAAATAATGTAAACTATTTTTTAATAAGATATTAAAGCTAAGTCAAGTACTTCAACTTGAAATAGTATCCTCTTATATTTTAATAGCTTCCCAGTGCTGAATCACGCTGCATACCTGAAGGCTGGCTTACAGGCTGGGCTTAATTTCTCTTCTGCTTTCAGCTATGCATAGTAGGTTTTGCTTACTACAAAATTACAAATTTCATCCTTTTGTGTACTATTTGAGGTCAAGTGGTGCTCCTCTCACTTCTCTAATCATGCTAATTTCTATTGCAATGCTATTCTCTGCAGTCCATTGTGTAATTGGCATGTTCGGGTCCTTATTCAGGAACGGTTCCAACACAGGGCTTTAAACTGATCACTCAAAGTTCCATCCCATGACAATTATATTCACAGCACGATCTCTTCCCACGCAGCTTCAGATAAGAGCCAACAGATACCAATGCCAGACATACCCTTACCCAGGCAAAGTCCCATGTACCTGAGTGGGAACTCGGGTTAAACATCAGCTGAGTGCTGAGAGCTGCCAAGCACAACCGCACCTGGCCACGGATTCCGCATTTTCCTATCATCTATATCACACACCAGCTAAACCACCTCCGTAAAGCCCCGGCCACCCCGCGGTGCCACCGAGCGGTGCCCTGCCAGGGGACAGACCCCGCTCCCCGGAGCGCCCCCACTGCGCCCCTTTGCTGTCACCAGCACTCCTGAGCGGCTGCAACCACGCAGGCCAAGCTCTGGGAGCGAGCCCGAGGGCGGCAGGCGGAGCTGGGGCTGCGGGCGCTGTGCACCCCGAGCACCGGGCACGGCGGGGGCTCCCCCTTTCTCTCCGTTCAGCAGCCGTATTTTCCGACAAACCCAGCAGTTCGGGCAAGCTGGAAGCAGCGTTTTTGCAGCTCGCGGCGGTGCCGCCCTCCTGTGGCTGCAGAGCCGCCCCAGTTGGAACAAAACCAGCTCAAAAATCTCGTATTGTAGCGTAACCGAGTAACTAAAGCCTGCAGTCATTGCCTTGCCTTTGGCCTGGCAATGCTAAATACTTCTGCTTGGTGTTTGAAGCCACAGCAACTCTGCAGCAAGGCGAGAAAGAGGCTTATCAGCCAGAGGGGTTTTATCCTCGGTTATTGTTCTCATTTTGGCTCAGCAAGACGATGATGCTGCAGAGGGTGGAGACAGCACCGAGAGAAAGGGACATTGGTGGGAAGACGCTGCTCTGGTGCCACCACACCTCACCGTGCTGGGGGTTTCATCACTGCTTTGTGATGTTTTGTATAGCCACGGTGGAATTTATGCTCGAGTAGAAACAAACCTTAGTTTTAAGAGTCCCGTGAACAGCAGGACAGCAAGCAACAGGAAAAATACAAGGAAAATTATGCAGCCACTCCCCAAGGATGTGCACGTTTTATGAGCGTTATAAATTGCAAGGCACCCATGTTGCATCAACAAAAGCCTGCACAGATTCAGAATTAAAAGCACCCTTGATTCACTTAAAGGGACGCGTCAAAGCCTCCCTTAATTGTGATAAATCCCATTCTTTCATCTGAGAAGGTGACATTTCATGGCAAATAAGCCCAAGAAATTGAGTGGAACGAGGAAGAGCTTCCTGTTTCATAAGTGATTTCCTATAATGAACAAAGCTCAGCATGAAAACAGTGGGCTGCATCTCTGGTGCTCAGTGTTTTTAGGTCTTTGTTGATCCCAGGCAGGCAGATGGAATTCATCACAAGAAGCTAATCAGGGACACTGAGACCTAGTTGTATCTACAGGGAGAAAATACCAGCTTTGGGAGCCGTTAGAAACCCGCCTCTCATAACCACACTGTTTGCAGATTTACAGACCATTTCCCAGCCAAACCAGCGAAGGGAATTGTGCACAGGGTTCCGTTAACCTGGGTCTGCCCATCTGGTCCCAAAGCAAGGGGGATCGTCACCACCCCAGCAGTCAGAGGGTGCATGGCGCAGGGAGAGGATAATGAGCACTCGAGGAACTTGGCCTTTAACCATGTGCTGCTGCACTGCCCCCCAGGACAGACATTTGCCCCAAGCTCCTGGAGCTTGGAAGTCACACTGAAAATCCTCTTTCTTCCCTAGAGAAGAGAAGCAGCCCTGGAGCCTCCAGGACCCGCCCAGGTCCCCAGCCACGCCACCAAATCACCACCCCGAACAGCGGTGCCAGGGGGCCCAGCCAGGCAGCCTCCCGCAGCGGGACAGCAGCAGCCCCAGGGGTTTTAGGCGCAGACAAGAGCAGGTCCCTGCTCCAGAGCTGCTCTCACCTCTTCCAAGACTCTGCCGAAGCTTCCACTGCTCAGCCACCCGCTTGTGAAGGACAAGATGACGATGATGCTGCTCATCCTGCTGCTGCTGCTCATGATGATGCTGCTCATGCTCCTCCTCCTCCTCACTGCTGCTCCCCCTCCCCTCCTCCAGACAGGTGTTTCCCCAGGGAGCCCCTCCCAGCCCTTCCTGCCCTCAACAGGTGCAGAGCCCAGAGCCCTCCAGGAAATCAGCTTTACAGCCAGCACAAACAGCTGCGGGCGTCCCCACAGGGCTCCAGCCAAACCCTGGAGCTGCGAACCGGCCTCTAGAGAGAGGCAGAAGATGAGGGTCCTGCTGGGTCCCGGACGGATCCGGGCCCATCGCCCCCCCCCTGCCCGAGCCTGCGCGGGGCCGCGACGCCGCGGCATCCCCAGGAGAGCTGAGCCTGCGGGGCACAGGAGGAACAGCTTCCTAAAAGTGAATAGGTGCCACAAACCCTGCGTTTTATTCTGCCTGCAGGTTGAGTTCTGGAAGCCAGAGATTTTCACACATTTGTATTTGCTGTTATCTGATAAATAGATTTCTGGACAAGGTCTGAGGTGCCCGAGGAGCCTGTGGCATGAGCGAGTTAAAGAGGTGTCTGGAGGTGAGAAAACAGGGCTGGGGGGGTGTTTCCATCCCCTGAGCACCTTTACTGAGAATCTCTGCACAGACCTTGTATTTCATTAACACACATGCGGATGCTTAAACTACCACTGAGAACCAAACACAAGGGAAAGTGGTTTGCCAAAAAAAGCTCATTTGCTTCAACACGCACACGACTGCTTCCAAACCAGCCTGGGCACAGCCCTCCCCGGCCTCCCTCTCCGCTCCGGCGCTGCTCCGGCACGATGAGCCCCGGGAGCCGGCGGATGAGCCCCAGGAGCCAGAGGGCGCGCACCGAGCCCCGCTGCCTCCCCACACCGGGGCGCCGGGGCCACCGGGGCTGCCAGCCCGGCACCGGCCGCCTTCGGGGGAGGCTTTTTTGAGCTCTGGTGGGTGGAATTGCAAAGAGGAGAGTGCTGAGCCAGCTGGGAACAAGCTGTTCGCCTGCCCCCAGGTCTCCCTCCCAGCAATATTTTAATTCCAGCTCAAACTGCCGAAAAAAGGAGCTCCGTAAGGAGCAAAGCCGGGAGGAAGGGCAGCTCCACCACCCTGCCGTCCCCCGCAGCCGCGGTGCCCGTGGCCCCACGGTGCCAACCATGGAAAGCCCACCACCACAGCCCGCACACACCAAATCTGAAAGATGCTGCTGCAGCCCTTGGTCTTCCCTTTTTTCCCCAAAAGAGGTGCTGCTCCGGTGGAGCATCGACTGTCCCACGAGAGCTGCAAATTTCCCTGGGTTATGCTCTTACAGGAAACTCATTCTTCGTTGTTTATCAAACCCAGTGCGTTCCCAGATAGCGGAAAACAAGCACCCCCAATTACGCCTTGCCGTTTGTCTGACGTTTTCATTATCCCCGACGCAGTACCCATCAAATACTGCCTTGTACCAAAAGCCATTTCTGTCAAATTAAGTTAAAAGGAAGTAGTGGAAAACTAAAAGCTCCACATCTAATCCTGCCACCTGGAAAATCAGCAGAGAAATATAATTTTGTAGTCTTTCAAATTAAATCAGATTCTGGGCTCTCTGCTGATGAGTTAATCCAGTGCTGAGCGGAATAGCTCTGCTCAACCATGACTAGGTCTAGGCACGTTCAATTCACAGCAAAGCAGTTCCAGTTCAGAGACACTGCTTTTAATTGTATTCTCACCCTATTGCTTCTAATTTTACGATTTGCCTCCACCGTTCCCCATTAGGAAGCCATCGGCAGGAGGCGGCTTTCTCTGCCGAGCTGCTGGCAGCGCTGTGGGCAGCGGTGCCGGGCCCCGCCGGCAGGTCGGCGTGGCCGGGGGTGCTTCGGGTGGCCTTGGCCTTCCCTAGAAATGCCCCCCTGGCTGCTGCTCCCCCGGGCCGGCGACCTCCAGCAGCAGCCTTTGCTGTTTTGTACAAAACTGACCCGCACACGATTTTCTGTCTCTCTATTCTCCTTCAAACATATGAAGTATAACCAGAAATCTCTCTCATGCTTTATTTTGTTCTATTTCCCTCCCCGCAATTGCTTTTCATATGAGAAGTCCAGAACGTCATGTCTGATCTTCCCCACGTTTCCCACGGGTCTTTTGGGAAATCTTAAACCAGTTGCATTAGAAGCAGCAAAAATAATTGAAAGCGTGAAGTGCTGAGTGAGGTTTAAGGATCACGGAGTGCTGCTTCTTTTCTTTGCCAGTTGCCACAATTACTGAACACCTGCCCCGAGACTGTGCAACGCTGCTCCGAACCTGCAGCTTCCCAGGGCTGCCCCGCTCTGCTGGGGCTGCTGCCCTCTGCAGCCAGCACAGCGCTGCCAACGACAGCAAATCCGCCATAGAAAAGCAGAAATGAGGTAACTTCTACAAATAATAACAGTTTAAACCAAAACAAACCGACAAGGATAAACACGAATGAGGTGGTTCTCTTCATTCTGAGAAGCTTTTCTGGTATAAGGAGAAATGATCTTAGCACAATATGCTGTTTTGGTTTGTTTTCCGTTTTGTTTTCGTAATTTACAACGTGTTTCAGCATCTATAAAAACATCCTCCAGGCTGCCAATGGCAACAGGACCCAGAGCAGTGACAACGTAGGAAATCCGTCCTCTGGCACCGTTTACCCAAACCCTCACTTTGCGCCGAGGTGTCGTTAAACGCGGCCCAGCGGCTGGATCTGCACCCGCACCTGCTGGGGCGCTGGCAGAGGAGCTGCCGCTCTGCCGCACGCCTGCAGGACGGTGCTGTCCTCGGGTGGCACCTCCCGCTCCCCGCAAATGTCACCGGCCACCCTGCAGAGCCCGCCCGCGCTGGCCGGCCTGCCCTGCCGAGCCCGAGCACGGTCCCCGCGGGAAGCGTCGCCCTGGGACGGGGCACGAGCCCCATGGTCACCCGAAAACATGGTACTAATGGAGACAGTGACGTTAATCGAGACAAGCTGCACGTGTCAGCGAGGACACACAGATATCACTCCAGCGGAGACATGCTGCTATTCTAGAGAATTAACAACCCGTCATAATAAGAAATCGAAAG
This sequence comes from Pampusana beccarii, assembly GCA_013399365.1. Taxonomy (NCBI): domain Eukaryota; kingdom Metazoa; phylum Chordata; class Aves; order Columbiformes; family Columbidae; genus Pampusana; species Pampusana beccarii. The sequence goes on along the minus strand of VWYH01011089.1, from coordinate 152,999 downwards.
CAAAGGCTGAACAGAAAGCAGGCAATAATTTCTGCCCAACATCGCAGCTGTAAGTGCACAATGGGAAAGGAGCTGCTGGGGGAGCTGTTTGACTCAAATGAATCGTGACAGGAGGGGAAGGAGAGTCTGAAAGCTGCTCCTTTGACCTCAGCCTCACTTTTTTTCACGTGCAGGAAAAACAGTTTGCACTGCTGCTCCTCCTGCAGTCACGATGGATGCTCGAGAAGAAGATGAAGAATTTATCACTCGTCTCCGGACAGGCGGTGATAGATTATCTGTGGAGCCGCGGAATTTCCCCGGATCTGATAAGAAATCAATCTCCTGGAAATGTTCCCCTAGCCCTACAGAGGGCTATTTGCAAACTGCCAGGTCCGCCGGCGTACAGCTTTACCTGCAATCATCTGGGCTGCAGCATTTTAATTTGTCTCCTTTAAAGAGACTCAAGGGTACCGTAAGAGGCAGTTGCCAGGATTCAAAGGAGACTGCAGAATTTGATCTCTTTCCATGGCCTTGTATGTAATTATTGGAAAGAGCGAGGGAGGCAATACAGACACAAAGACTCAGAGAGGTTAAAAGAAGTGATTCAGAGCCAGCAGACAGAAACATCCCTCTGCTCGGACTTGGGGAACACAGCGGGTACCAGGGCGCGGGGTGCAGCCAGCAGCGCTGCAGCAAGATGCGCTGCAACGCATCCCTGGGCCAGACCCCTTCGGAAGAGTGAAGATGCCCAGAGCATCCCACGGAGAAGCCCACGAGGAGCCCTTGTCCTGCAGCACCCTCCAGCATAATCGCCCTCCACCCAGCCAAGGGGGCTGCTTTCCTGGAGCTGCCCGCCTGGCGCGGTCTCCGCAGTGCGACTGCAAGAGCTGTGCAACTTTCCACAGCTCTAATACCCCAAAGCAGTTTGTTTCTCTCCTTTTTTAATTGCACCGTGCCCCAGGGCATGACTGCTGATGGCTGAGAAACCATCCCAGGCCCTTGGCAACATCAGGCTCATCTGTCTTTAACCTCGCAGCTCTGTATTTTAACAGCCTGAGCGACTCCTCGGCACTGCCACTTGAGAGAATTTCTTACATGTCATCTACTTTTAGTGCTATTCTATTTCATTTGCTACCTTAGTTTAATCATTTTTTAACACTCTTCTACTTTGCATTTCCCTCTCTTTTCATCTTCATCTGTTCCTAATATTTTATTTTTCCAATAAACTAAGTAATTTAATGGCCCTAATCCCAAGCCTCCAATTTAGAGCATGGATGTGGAGGCTGCAGAAAGAAGTCCCAATTTAAATCTGTCAGTCAAACATAATTTAATCTATCATCATCTTTATATCTCAAACTGCTCCACGGGAAGGAGACCATGACTGGTATTCAGTTTACCTCTGAAACATCCAGATTTATCGCTTTCTAGTGCTTGCTTTTCTTACGCACGGGCTATTACCAAATGGCAAAGTCGTACAGACTCCGGACACTCGAAGTCATGGCTGTTTAGGTCCAGAGGCGGCTGCACGGGGCTTTGAGAGCCCGAGGATGTTTCCACCACGTGTGGACAGAGTCACGAGCTGAATGGGGAACCCCTGCAGCTCCTCCCTTGGCTCCAGCTCCTCCGTCCCGCCGTGCACCACGCTCACCGCGATGCTCAGCCCCGGGGCACGTGCAGTGTCCGGAGACCCGCCTGTGCCAGCAGCAGAAACGCATCCCGCTGACAGCTGCGCCGCCTGTTTAATCAGCCTCCTGCTCGGTGCCCGGAACAGGAGCAGTATCAGGCAGCAGCAGAAAATGTTCAACAAGAGTGGCTGCACGAGATGCGAGCTCCTGAAATCCACCCGTGTGAGGCAGAGCAGCTAATCACTGCGCAGACCCAGGAGACGCTTCTGGTCCTGCTTGGAGCCTGCGGCCCCACAGGCAGGAGACAGAAACCTGGAATTTCCACCTCCGGGCTTTGTGCTCCCCGTCAGCCCATCCGTGTGAACCTGACCGGGACCCCCGTCCTGCGCTGCCTCCTGGCCCAACAGCGCAGGAGCTGCCCCAACCACAGTGCTCAGGGTCACCCAGCGCATCTGTCACCTGTGGGGGCGGGACTGTCAGTCACCTGAGAGGGGTCAGAACTCTCACCTGTGAGGGGGCAGCTGCACCCGCAGCAGCACAGGGCCCCCCCTGAACCTGGGGTGAACCCCAGCCCAGCACTCAGACATTTAATGGTGTGAGGTCCTTCCCCTTTGCTCCACCTCAGAATAGAAACATAAATCCAATGCCCGTGTTCCAGTTTTCTGCAATAATATCTTCCCCATAAATATCTTCTAAATAGTTCCAACCTCAAACACAGTGCTAATAAAAGCACTCTTTATGGTTATTAGACAGGTGAAATGTCCCTGGACTGAACAATTACCTCCAAATATCTGTTCGGAACTGGCAGGGAGTGGAAATCAGTTTCTCCCTCCCCAGGTACAAATCCATAATGAGGATTTATTTCTGAGGTGGTGGGAATGAGGTAATCCCTCCTCTTCTTGAGGTGAGATAAGGAGGAAAAAAAAAGAAAGAAAATGGTACAAGTTAATACTGAAGCATCTGGAAAAGCAAATGATTTGCAGGAAGAAGGGGCAGGAGGTCAATAGCATAGCAAAGCTTTAAATAATGAAAAGGGACAAATGACGGTTTGTCTCACTCTNGGCACTGCCACTTGAGAGAATTTCTTACATGTCATCTACTTTTAGTGCTATTCTATTTCATTTGCTACCTTAGTTTAATCATTTTTTAACACTCTTCTACTTTGCATTTCCCTCTCTTTTCATCTTCATCTGTTCCTAATATTTTATTTTTCCAATAAACTAAGTAATTTAATGGCCCTAATCCCAAGCCTCCAATTTAGAGCATGGATGTGGAGGCTGCAGAAAGAAGTCCCAATTTAAATCTGTCAGTCAAACATAATTTAATCTATCATCATCTTTATATCTCAAACTGCTCCACGGGAAGGAGACCATGACTGGTATTCAGTTTACCTCTGAAACATCCAGATTTATCGCTTTCTAGTGCTTGCTTTTCTTACGCACGGGCTATTACCAAATGGCAAAGTCGTACAGACTCCAGACACTCAAAGTCACGGCTGTTTAGGTCCAGAGGTGGCTGCACGGGGCTTTGAGAGCCCGAGAATGTTCCCACCACGTGTGGACAGAGTCACGAGCTGAATGGGGAACCCCTGCAGCTCCTCCCTTGGCTCCAGCTCCTCCGTCCCGCCGTGCACCACGCTCACCGCGATGCTCAGCCCCGGGGCACGTGCAGTGTCCGGAGACCCGCCTGTGCCAGCAGCAGAAACGCATCCCGCTGACAGCTGCGCCGCCTGTTTAACCACCTTCCTGCTCGGTGCCCGGAACAGGAGCAGTATCAGGCAGCAGCAGAAAATGTTCAACAAGACTGGCTGCACGAGATGCGAGCTCCTGAAATCCACCCGTGTGAGGCAGAGCAGCTAATCACTGTGCCAGCGGTACCTGCTCCAGCCCGGCTCCTGAGTCCCCAGGGGCTGCGGACACGAAAAGGGTTTTTAGGTGGCTCACCAGGCTGCCAGCCCTGCCCAGGCTCCTCTGCTGTGTTCGTTAATGGCACTTCACTCAGATTTACATTTTCTCGGTTTCCCAGAACAGCGCAGCCCTCGGGGTGGCTCGTGGCCCCTCAGCGTCAGAGCTGCCCCACATCCAGCCCCAGCACCACCTCCTGTGGGAGCCTCGGGTACCACCGGGTTACTGGGGCTTGAAGCAGGAGCACCCGCTCCACTGGGCGCCTTTGGGCTCATCTGTGTCACCACCTGTGCAAACAAACCCTCCTGTCCCCTTCTGCAGGCGAGATCGGGGCTGGAAGGTGGCTCGGGGCACGGGAAAACCTGTTACCCTGGAGCATCGAGGACTAAACAGTTGTTCTCCACCCATGAGATAAGTTGTGTAACGGAGACGTCGTTCCTCTTCAATAATTAAGGACCTTTCATAAAAACTTAAGCAGCAGCTGGATGCTGAGCACGGGGTGCGGGGTCCCTGCTGCCTCCACAGCCCGCAGCAGAGCAGGACGCGGCACAAACTCAAATAAAAAGGCACAGGATGGTGAGCCGGGTGTCCCGGAGCCGCAGCGCTGCCGACTCCTGTCCAGCATTCCTGTGCATCTGCAGAAGTGAAAACACCTGGGTGTACCGCAGGGCAAATCTGCAAAACAGGGCCAAACGATTGCCTTTTCCTGAGAAGTTCTCACGGGTGGCTGTTCATTTACGTTCATGCAGTCAGTCACTGCTGGCTCTGCCAGAGCGGCTCTGAACCAGGACTATTCAATCCCAGAGAAGTCACTGCATGTGTTTCACCCGAGCCGGAGCGTTCGGAAGCTGCGGCAGTCGATGTATCGTGGGCTGCGGTAAACAGCCTGGCAGCCGGGCACAGCAGCCGCTTAGCAGATGACCACATTTTACTCCGGCCCTTATTTCATCCTGAGCAATTAGCCAAGAAAAAAGGGCCTCATCACACTGTCCTTTCAGCCGTACGTATTCCAGTGCGTTTAGGGAGTCAGAGCCCAGAAGTACCTTCTGGATCCTGCATAAAAATGCTATTAATGGCTGCTACACACATCAGAGTTTTCACAACTACAGCACGAGAGAACAGCTGCTCATCCCTGCTGGGTTTCAGCCATCTCAGGAGACGACTTTTGACAAATCTGAGGCAATCCTGAAAACGCGTGTGCGCCGGGAGGGGGGATGTGCAAAGGAGTTTTGTACAGGGGATCAAACCGTCCTGACAGCGCGAGGGCTCCGCAGACCCAGGAGACGCTTCTGGTCCTGCTTGGAGCCTGCGGCCCTACAGACAGGAGACAGAAACCTGGAATTTCCACCTCCGGGCTTTGTGCTCCCTGTCANAGGCAGGAGACAGAAACCTGGAATTTCCACCTCCGGGCTTTGTGCTCCCCGTCAGCCCATCCGTGTGAACCTGACCGGGACCCCCGTCCTGCGCTGCCTCCTGGCCCAACAGCGCAGGAGCTGCCCCAACCACAGTGCTCAGGGTCACCCAGCGCATCTGTCACCTGTGGGGGTGGGACTCTCACCTGAGAGGGGCGGGACTGTCACCTGAGAGGGGCGGGACTGTCACCTGAGAGGGGGCAGCTGCACCCGCAGCAGCACAGGGCCCCCCCTGAACCTGGGGTGAACCCCAGCCCAGCACTCAGACATTTAATGGTGTGAGGTCCTTCCCCTTTGCTCCACCTCAGAATAGAAACATAAATCCAATGCCCGTGTTCCAGTTTTCTGCAATAATATCTTCCCCATAAATATCTTCTAAATAGTCCCAACCTCACACACAGTGCTAATAAAAGCACTCTTTATGGTTATTAGACAGGTGAAATGTCCCTGGACTGAACAATTACCTCCAAATATCTGTTCGGAACTGGCAGGGAGTGGAAATCAGTTTCTCCCTCCCCAGGTACAAATCCATAATGAGGATTTATTTCTGAGGTGGTGGGAATGAGGTAATCCCTCCTCTTCTTGAGGTGAGATAAGGAGGAAAAAAAAAGAAAGAAAATGGTACAAGTTAATACTGAAGCATGTGGAAAAGCAAATGATTTGCAGGAAGAAGGGGCAGGAGGTCAATAGCATAGCAAAGCTTTAAATAATGAAAAGGGACAAATGACGGTTTGTCTCACTCTGCCATAGGAAGGGGACACGGCAGCCGTCCTGCCCCTGCATCCCGCCACAGGCTTATTTCTGGGTGGAGAAGTGGTACAAAACCAAACTAACACGTTGCATTTTGTGGAGACAGCTTTTTTCTGTCTATTTTGCTTCAGCGAAATTGGTACTATCATAATTCTACTTTGGTAAAACATATAAAATTGCCATGAAATGAAGCAGTTGACAAGAACTTGTGTCACCTGTTCTCCAGCAAAGCCACAGCGAATTTGTCATACTGCCCTATGCAAATGTAATAATTTGAGAAACAGCGTAGATTGGATAAAGGTGTGTATTTATGGGAAGCAATTGAGGAAAACGCCTCGGCGCTCTCCTGGGATTTGTGTTCTGCGTTCGCCGCTCGGCTTTGCTCTCTGCTGAACCCCGGCTCCTTCTGCAGCAGGCAGAGGAGGAATCTGTTGATGCTACAGAAAACGAAGTCCTGCACAGCAGTCACTAGGAAATAATGGATATCAATTACGCAGCTGGAACTGCTGACTTGATCGGATTTTATAACTTTTTACTCTAGGGGTCTTCTTAATAAATCCATTGAGAGAAGTGTCATATCTTTTACAGCAAGCCGTTTCAGTGTTTTATTTTCTACGAAGGAGCAACTGGCAGTTTTACAAATGCTCCTCGGAGTCTCCCACAGCCTCGTGAGGGTACCAAAACTGACGGGAGATGGACGTGGGCTATTTGTTCTCTGGTGCAGGGATCAGTTTGCCACAACATTTGGAAAATGCCACTGGAAACCAGACAGATTCCTTCACTTCTGCTTCGATCCCATTTACAGCACAGAGGAGGCTCCTGACAAATGATTTAATGAGAGCCTCACAGCGAGGTGCTGAAAGATGGGGTCACCTAAGGGGCGCGGGGTGCAGCGGACCAAAACCCTCACCTTTGTCTAATGCCTGCAGTCTTCTATCTGCATTTTTATTTAACCCAGTCACCATCTCAAGCACGGGAAGCAGAAATGCAGCCTTCTTACATGGCATCTTCCCTATGGTAAATCTAATTAAACAGCCATTAAAATGTGTGTTAGCTCGATTATATCAAGGTGACCTGGAGCTCCTGCTAAACGTTAATAACAGCGTTCCCCACTAACTGGCATTCAACAGGAAACAGGCAGCACCATTTCTATTGATGTAGCCCTTAGATGAATCTGGTTATTAAAGTGCTCTGTGTGCTACAGATTCCCCAGTGAATGGATATCTCATTTTCTGGAGGCAGCGGTGTTTCGTGTGCCCCCAGCACCCTGGCCGAGCTCCGGTCAAAATCTGGAATAGTTTTCCTGATTTACTCCGGCCCGATCTCCAGTCTCAGGACCACACGTACTTCACGTTCATGTTTGCAAAACTCTGCAGACTGATTTCCACATCCCCATCCAGACCCAGACCTGCTAATGCCAAACAAAGAAATACCTTTTTTTTCTCTAAGCCCATGATTTATCCTGTGAAGGTTAATGGCAGCAAAATGCTAATGGTCAAACTGATAGCCGAGAACAGTGTCTGTCCGTTACTACAGGTTTCTGTCTTACACCCTAGGAAGTATCATTATGCTAAAGAAAAGCTTCACCATGGACTAAATCAAAGTCAGACAGATCTGCATCTAAAAAATTACTTCCTTTGGTTGTTACCTTATGTCTGACTTTACAAGTTTATTCCTTTAACTGCAGCTGCAGTTAAAAATAGGAAATATCCCACCAAGCTGCAAAATAACTGAACAGGTGGAAGATGTCTCACTTCCCCCTTGCACATGTCAGCAAACATGATTTGGACACTTGGGCTACGTGACTGCACAAACCTCCCTCCCATCAACAATTAGCAAAGACAATACCAATTTACCATCATTTCCCACCACTCAGTGGCATCAGACTGAAACAGAGAGAGGCCCCGGGGCTCAGAGGGGACAATCCCTGGCCCCAAACCTCCCCGGGGGCCTGGGAGCTCGTCCCCATGCCCGGTTACAGCTCACACCCGCACAGGAGCAACAGCAGCAGCAACATTCCCCATCACACACGAACTGAAGCTGCGTTTTACTTCACTCTCCAACAGGAGTGTTAACAGAGCATAACTCCGAAATTCAGCCCAGTTCATTAGCGCTACTTCAGCACTGATCTTCCTTATTTGTGTGTCTCTTCAATTGTAAGCACGGATGATTGTTTGCATAATTATGCAAAACGATCTCTGCTCTTTCAAGAAGCTGTAAAACGCAATTGCCTGCGCTACCAGCACCATTGGGCTCGTGTAAGCCAGGGCTGCCCCTGCTCCTCTGCCAGGGGATGCTGCAGCCTGGCCTACGAGTGATGGACCCCGGGTGCAATGGGAACGGAATGAACTAAGGTTAAAGACAAAAAAGCAAGGAGAAATGGAGCCAGCCCGTAACACAGAGAGCCTCTGTTCCCTGGGCTTTGGCAACCCTTCGAAAGGCAAACGTGCCTCTTCCAGCACCCTTTCCCTTCTCATGCATCTGAAATGGCTTTGCTACGAGCACTTTCAGGGTGCTCAAAGATTAAACTCTGTGCTCAGCACGCAACATGATAAATACACCTGAACAAACGATAGCGTGCACCGATTTAACAGTAATTCTGCAATAAGCATTGCACGGTGATCAGGAGCCTCTGGTGCAGCTCAGTGAACAAACACCCTGCCCAGCGGCCAGGGGAGCAGACGTGCAACCCGCTGGCTCAGACCTGGCCCTTCTGCCCAACAGGAGCAACTCCTCAGGTTCCTTTTAGCGGGAGCGCTGCGTCCCTGTTGCACCGCAATTCCATCTGAGCAATTTTTAAAAGCTGTGTTTATTTTCAGATCTCTGTTGCTCTGTATTATTTTGAGCTCGTGTTTCTGTTTAAAGCACGCCTTTGTATTAATCCTTACAGCTATTAAGATACATCTCTGCCAAGTGTGGAAGGCACAGTAAAACTAATTAAATAACATCCAAGAGCCTTAGCGCTGCCATTTATTACTATTACAGAAATACATTAAACTGTGGAACTGCTCTTTAGGAATCATTGCAGGGGGTGCACAACCATCTGATTATCCACGCACTGCCTTGATCTGGAGCAGGGGCTGCCCGGGGCAAACCGCTCTGTCCCTGCCGGCCACGGACACCCGGAGGAACAGAAACCAGAGGAGGAGAAGGGGTCGATGTCGAAGATCGCTGTTGGAAGGGACATATGTGATATAAACGAGCAATTCAATGCAGAAATCTACTGAAATTCACAGGGGGTAATGAATTAAATGAAGTGGAAAGGATGGCACGAACTGGAGATTTGCTATAGTGACTAATGTAATTAACCTCTATCGAAATAATTAAGCCTCCTAATCTGCGCTGCAGGAGCAGCGCCCCCGCAGGGGCAGGGGAGCGCCGGCCCGGCCCGGGGCACCGGCACCCCGGGCTCCCCCCGGGGACACCGAACCCCGTTTTCCAGCCCCGGCTGCGCAGGGCGCTGCTCTGCAGGTTCCGTCTGCAGCACGCGGGGAATAAACCACGCAGGTTTAGGAAAAAAGATCACGGTCACAAATATCCCACAAAATGCTGCAGCCTGTTCCTCTGGGACTTGCTCTGTCTTCTCATAAACTGTCGCGTTTTCCTTCTTTCAGCAAGGATTGCTTTATGCCAGTCAATAAAGCAGGGTTTGTTGTCTCCAGTTATTAATTTACTTTTATTGGCTGCAGTGCCTTTCCGTGTTTTATCACCAGACAGCTCACACTAGCAGAATGGCTTTTCTTTTAGGTTAAACATAAACGTTTGACTTTCCCAAGCAGGCACCAAGGAGAGGCAGAGCCCTGTGGTGCCGGGGTGCAAACCGTAAATCAGCTGATAACAAAAGGAGTTTGCTGTTTGCTTTGTTGGGTTTTTTCCCCCCATTAGTTCTCTTAATCATCCAGAAGGGCGTCCGTTGCCTGTTTCACCCTCTGGATGAAAGGTTTTACTCTCCCTCTCCTGCGGGTGCTGGTGGGATCCATCGCACCCGGCTGCCACCGAGCTGATGTTTCCCTGCTCAACACCGGCTGGTGTCGGCGGAGCGCTGCAAAAATGCTGATCCCTTTGTCCCCTGCCACTGCTCAATGCACACGGTTTAGAAAGCGTAAGATTTGGATTGATTATTTTTTTTTCAGTCCTGAAGATATGCTCTGAAATGATTTCATTGTCAGAGCATTGCTCTCTGTGATAAGGCACAGTTTTGCTGTATAGCAGTTATTTTGAACACTGCTATTAGATTGACTGCGAAAACCCAATAGCATCACATAAGGTACTGACAATATTGAAATACCAGGTTCCTTCACCATCAGCCTGGGTCCTGCTGAAGTCAGGACAACAGGAAAGTGGTGAGTTGTTGTTTTGTTCTTTCGGTTGTTCTTTTAGAGAACTGGAACCTGAAATGAGTCCCCTGCACAGACACCTGTTTGTGCTAAAGTTAAAAAATCAACATAGAAAAATCTCAGGTGCTTTACTTGCTTTGAAACCCGACATAAGAGCTCCTCTGCTTCCCAGCGGCTGCTGGGAAAGGGCGACTCACTGGTTCGCGAGGCGAGCGCTCGGTGGGAGGGGAGATGGGGTCCCGAGGGCTCCGTCCTGCTTCCCACCCACTTTTCGGGATCTCCAGGAGCAGGCGGGGAGAGGCAGCCCCGGGACCAAGGGTTCGTGCTCCAGCCCCTCCCCATGGCGGCTCCGGCCATGCCGATGTGTGGGGAGCGGTCCCGTGCCGAGGCCGGGTGAGCACATCCCTGCCAGGGCCAGCAGACTTGCTAAATTAACATAGCAGGCATAAATTCTAACTCACTGCACCTCGTCAACCGCAGTGAGCAGCACAGCTTCTCTCTAAATTTGATTATAGCTATATCACTACCGAAGGTAATTGGGGGACATGTCATCAGCCTTACATCAAGTACAGCCTGTATTTTTCTCAGTCATATTTACTTTAACTTCACAAAGGAATAAATCAAGCTCACAGTGATATTCAACAACTGTTGTGAGAAGGTTGGAATTCAGCTGAGCAAAGGAAAGAGAAGGAAAAGACCAAAAATGGGAAAACAGCGAACGCGTCTCCTCTGGAAACACCTCTGCTGGGCACAGAGGGGACCAGGGTGCTGCTCTGGGAAGAGGTGACGCTGAAGGTTTTGCAGGTTTGTTCAGCTGTTTGGGGGTGTTCATTTCCTTGGAAGACTGACAGGCTCCTGCAAAGTATTTATATGAAACTGTTGAGTCTCTCTGCATTTAATTACACCTGACAGGGTGCATTAACACAACCATGAATTTTTCAGAGCTGAGTTCCATCCTGTTTGACTCCAAACCCGGCAGTGTGGGTCTCTTCCAGCACACCCTGCCCTCCCAGCCTCCCCTCCCTGCGGCTGCAGCTGAGCTCTGGTCCCAGGGAGACCCCCCCTGCAGACCCGGCCCCAGCAAAGCGGCATCGCCAGCGGGAGAACACCCATTCCAGCCCCTGCAGGGGGTTTGCTGTTTGCTGGTGATAGATCTGCCCAGAGTCACAACAGGAAAGGCCAATAATGAGGGAAGAAGTATATTAACGAGACTGAACTGGCTGAAAAATCAGCACCATGCACTAGCTCAGCAGTAATTCCCTCCCTAGACATTTAACTCCACCAGAAACAGCTTTTTTCAGGAATAAATGAATTCAGTTCTCAGCTGCTCGCTCAGGGCATGGGACAACACACAACTCCTGCTGCAGGGACCCCGCTGCTACCTGCCCGGGATCCGCAGAGAGCACGGGGGTCCTGGGCAGAGCATCGACCAGCACAGAGGACACGGGGTCCCCGCCAGAGCACGGATCAACACAGAGGACACGGGGTCCCCGCCAGAGCACGGATCAACACAGAGGACACGGGGTCCCCGCCAGAGCACGGATCAACACAGAGGACACGGGGTCCCCGCCAGAGCACGGATCAACACAGAGGACACGGGGTCCCCGCCAGAGCACGGATCAACACAGAGGACACGGGGTCCTGGCAGAGCGCCACGGCTCGTGGGACCGACCCCGCTGGCCCGGGGCCGCGGGAGGAGCCGAGGACAGGAGGGCCTGGCCGTGTCTGCGGGCGCTGAGCTCACACGACTGGCACTCATTCGATTCCTGCGCCCTGGCAGGAGCCCGGCTTGAGCACAGCTCCCGCCTTACTTGCATTTTGTGACTTCTATCTTCCACATGTTCATTTCAGTCCATTTCCTGCTCCAGTCTGCAACCCTGTGATAAGGCATCATCACCCAGTCTGCACAGTCTGGATTTTATTGTCTCTGATTTTTATTGTGTACTTAATTACCACATTTTTCAATGAGGTGGTTTTTTTGGTTGGTTTTTTTTCGGCTGAGGGATTTGGGGGCTTGTTTTTAAAACACAATGCTAGCAGGTGAATTGTGAGGGGTGTAAAGTCCTGGTGTCCACAGCAGAGTAAAAAGCTTCAATACCTTCGGAAAGTCACACGTTCAAAAACCATGCAATAATCTGGGATGCAACACATTCCAGTGGCAACCAGCTTGCTGCGTCCTCATCAACGAGCAGTTTCCCAAACAGTCCCTGGCAGGGATGGCAAACAGAGCCCTAACCCAGCATTGCATTTGAAACTCACTTGGGTCTCAACAGGTTCCTCTTCCTAGTTTATCTCTAGCTGCAGAGCTGCATTTATAATAAGCTGAGGCTGTTGAAATCTTTGGTAGTGACAATCAAACTCTGTTAGCTTTGGCAGGCACTACTTAGCCCTGTAAGGATGATATTACTTATGTAAACACAGCAGCGAGAGGTCTGGAGAAGCAAGTGGTAAATTCCAGATTTGGGGGCAGCAAAACACAGTTCAGCCAAAAGGGCTTACAGGAGAAGTGTATAATCAAGATCTGCAGCCCCAGGAAGGTTATTTGCATTTCATCTGGACAAGAAAATATAACTGAATTTACTACAACAGTTCTCTTGAGACGCAGCTTGTAGACCAAAGCTTTATCTTTGCCTCTGTGCTGAACTCGCTGCTGTGACAGAAACGGGGCTGATTAGGGTGCATTAGCATTCACAGGCACTAAGTGACAAATTAGCATTTTCTCAGGAGCCATCTGCAGTGGGACGGATGGTCCATCGCAGGAGCTGCTCCCGCTTCTGCTGCAATTAGCACAAAACCTGTGGTTCTGGCAGCGTCCAGAGAGCACAACCCAGTGTTTGGGACCCAGGATGGGGCACAGAGGGACCCAACCAAACTCTGGAGACCCAAGAGAAGTTCTGCATCCTTTCAGCCCCCGCCAAGGGCAGGAACAGCAGGGCAGACACCCCCAGTCACAAAGGTGCGGTGCACGGGATGGTTTAAAACCGAATTTAGAGCAGTGGCTCACTGATCTATTTGTATTCTGGTCCAGCCCCATAACAATGATGCTGGACACCTTTAACGAATGCAAGTGAACACAGGTCTGCCTGTATAATTTGCATCTCTCTGGCTCACCTATCATTTTCCTGTAGTTTGCTAACAATAAGTATTCACATAATTCATTTCTGTAAGGGCAAAACAGAGAGTGTTATTAATGTTTTGTTTCCCCTCACATACATGCCGGGCATTTATTGAATACAAACTTGAATAAGTAGGTGCCATCCAGAAAAGTAAAGCAGTATTTCACAGCGAACAAAGCACAGGGGCTGGTGTACTTGGAGTAATTTTGCACCATTAAAATCCATCAATTGCATACAAATAATGAAGTAGTAGGAATACCAAACTGCACTCGCAAGAGGGAACTCGGGTTACAACAGATCATTGTACTCCTCCTCGCTGGGAAATCCTGATATTTCTGGTATTAGGCATAATAGGATGATACTCCAAAGATTTCTTTGCCTCTGTGGTTTTTTTGTTTGTTTCAGATTTTTTGGTAATACTTTCCTACTTAAAACATACAAATCCTGCTGATAAAGCCACGTGCTTTGTAGGTAACAAAACGATGCTGTAGAGCACAACGCTGGAAGCGTTTACTTTTAACAACCCCTTTTGTGCGTTTAGGAGGACAGCACAATAAATGCTATGAATATATACATGTTTTCCTGACCATGAACAACAGACTGGTAGCCCACAGGAGAATCAGAGGCAATAACTTAAATGGATATGCTTTTCTCAGCACTTAGTGAGCTTTTATTCCTCAGTAACTGTTATTTAAATGTGTCCCTTTCACACTCTTTTGAGGAAATGCAGGATTTCAGGAGGCAGCTGGACCCTGCTCACCTTCCCCAGTGACTGAGAAACGTAAGGTTTGGTGTAAATCCCAGAGCAGGTGAACAACACCACACGAGCTCTGCCTTCAGCAGCAGCCCCTGCGCATGGCTGCGCATTGACCCCAACGTGATGAGAAAACGGAGAAGGATGACACGTTTCGTATCATTGATCCTATTGGCAATAGTGCCAGGCCACTCGTCCTCCCCTGCGCAGCCAGGCAGCCCCAAGGAGGTTTATCCAAATAAACACGGGCTTGTGGACAATGCGGGCACTCAGGGTGGGCTGAGAGGGGTCCTCCCCATTGCAAACAACAAGTTGTGGCTCAACAGACTGAGTCAAAGAGCTTCGGTAGGAAACACGAACGCGTTCCATCTGCTGCTCCCCAGCCCTCTGCGATGTGATCTCATTCGTTCCGATCACAAGAACTGAAACTTGGACTTATGATGGAGTCCAGACTAGAAAACAAGTAATTTGTGAAGAGCAAGGTGATTTTTTTTTTTCCAAACGTATTACAAGTTACAGTTCACGCACCAGGGTTTAATTGCATTTGCCCTCCAGCCTTTCAATTAGAAATAAACCAGAAGCCAGCACGTTCAGAATGGAAATGAGAATGAGAACAAATTCTTTTAAAGAGGAAAATGCTGTGTTTGGAGAGGAAGAATAATTATTGCCAAAGATGTAATAAAGAAGGAAGGAGTATCTCTCTACGTTATAGCCAGGGGCCAAACGTGAGTTATTCAGACCTCTCAAATGAGGTCACACCGTAACCGGCGGCAGAAGGGAAAACTGCAGATTATTGCAGAGATCACAGATCCCACGGTTTTACCTGAAATTCTGAAATAGAACGGTGAAACCCCCAAGCTGGCGCTGGTGAATCCCAGCGCGGCTCCACCGGCACGCGGGGCTCCCGGGTGACGGCGGCAGCTCTGTCCCCGTGTCACACACCGCTGGCTCGGGACCACAGCTCTCACCTCACACGTGGACTGAAGGCACGGTCACGACCCAAAACCTTGGAGGCTTGTGGCCCTGAATGTTAACTGCCACAGCCCCGCTTGCTGCAGCTCTGGAACCTTTTTAACATTCTCACGGTACCTTCAGATAAATTATATCCCACTTTCCGCAGAGCTATGAATAGAAGATATTTTAATAAGAAAACCAGGAGGGAAGACACCCGTTCTTGCTATATGAATAATATATGTCATCCCAAATGCAGACCTTGCGGAGTAAAATAAGACACTGCACATAAACTGAGAAAAATTACATTCAAATGACCTTCTAATCTCTCCAGTTCCTTCCTCTGTATCCAACTTTGCTCTCATTAAATGTCTTCAGAGGATTAACTCGGGACTTCCCCACACTGACAGAGCATCCCCTGGAGCGATGTGCCCTTCCAGCCACAGGGCTCTTCCCACATGGGACCCCCCAGCTCCTTGGGGAGAAACTTTCAGGTTTTGCTTCTAATTAAATACATATTCTAAGTTCATGCAGCATTGGGGGTGCTACCAAGATGCAGGAAATATTGCTAGAAATCAACTGCTGGAAAAAACAACCACACATCGTGGAACAGGAAACACGCCAAAAGCAAGAGTCCCCGCGCCTGTGGAGCAACGAGCGGTGTATGTTAGCAAACAGATCCATTTCAGAAGGAAAACAAACGAGATAATTTAGCAAACATTGAAGACATGTCAGCAAAGCACTCCTAATTGCAGAGGAGAGGCCAGGAGGAGACACAGAAAATGAGCTGCAAGGAGAATATCTGAAACATGTGCGGGTTTGCCACTGAAGGTACTTATTTTTACCACAAAAATGCACATGCAGACATGCTGCAGGGGGGTGCAGCGTTGGACCTTTCCAGCTCATCACCCCAGGGAGCAGAGCAATACATTGAACCTGACAGAGCCACGCACCTTATATCTCACCCATCTGATTGCCTTGTACTGAATAGGAGCTTAGTCTGGAGAAGGGCAGACGGAGGAGATGTGCTAAACCCCCAAATATACAAAAGGATGAAGCATAAAACCACATCCACCACGAGAACTTTAAAAACATTCCAGAGCTGTAGAAAGCAGGGCCTGCTCCATACAGGAGTTTCCAAAGGGCTCATTCCGTGTCTTCCCAGCGCAGGCCCCGCAGAACTGCCCGTGCCGAGCGGTGCCCACGGGTGCCCGGCAGGCAGTCTGCTCCGCACGCCCGGGGAGAGCGGCAAGCGAGGTGTCCTGCTTCGGCAGGGGGATTGGACTACATGATCTCTTGAGGTCCCTTCCAATCCCTAACATTCTGCGATTCTGTGTTCCCTCTCCCGGCTCTGCCCGGTGCCGCCATCCCCTGTGAGCCCTGGGTGTCCCCCTCCTGCAATCAAAGCAGACACTGACTTTGTAAAACTGCCACTTACAACATTTCTGGCAGAGGTTTTGGCCGATTTGGATTGTAAACGCCATCGCAACTATTGCAGTACTGTTAACCACGCAAAATTATTTCCACAGTTTTAAAGCAAAAGCTGCTGAGGCAGCTCACAGCTTGGAGAGCGTGCCTGGGTGGTTCGTTCTTTGCAGTGGCAGTGCCCAAATGTTGGGCGCTCCACAGCCGTCATGAGAACGGATGCACTTACACAAGGCACAGCCAGCACAGAGCGAGAAAAGCCTCTCCCGAGGAAGGGAGAGGACCTGTTCTGCATCCACATCCCTCCCAGGCGCTGACCACACAGCCAGGGCTGCCCAGGCACGAGCAGCCCCAGCACCCACCACGCAGCAGCGACGCACAGACCGACCGTGGCCGTCAGGGATGTTCAGCTTTTCCTTCACATCGCCCCACGTGCCACCCACACCACAGAGCCAGGGCCACCACCGTCACCACGTCCTCTCTGCAGCCAGGACCAGCTTTCCCCCTTCCCCATGTGGTTTTATTTCTGCGCTAGGATGCTGGAGCCACCAGAGGAGGCCACCCCGAGTCCGGCCCACGGGGCCAGCGCTCGCCCCCGCTGCCCTGTGCGGGACCCTGGGTCCACACGGCAGAGCCACCTTACACCTGCCCACGGGACAACCACCTTGTTTTGAAGGACACAACATGTTCTGTGCCTCTGCTAATGACCCTAACTAACAATGATCACAACTTTGGTGCAGCAAGTCCCTGAATTAACCAAATATTGAGCATTACTTAGAAGTCAGCATTTCTCAGCATGCCAGCTCAAGCACAAGTAGTTTGTGGGCATTAAAACAGTAAGAAAAACAGCAACAGCAAAAAAAATAGAAAAGTTTCAGTTACTCACCAGGCCTCATCTGCTCCAGCGCAGCCGCCGGTCTGTATCCGCCCGGGGGCTCCAGGCTGCCGTCCCAGCAGGGCCCTGCTGCTCACCCACGAGCCCGTCCCCAGCTCCACCGCCGCATCCTGGTCAGGAACACGTTGAGTCACAGATCCCGGTGCTGAGGTCCAGGTCACGCGGCATTTCCAGCCCAAAAAGCATTTGGCTGCAGCACCTGGAATTTAATACACAAACGTGGGAGTCGCTGCTCCGATAGCTACTTACAGCTTGACTTGTGCCGAGCACAGAGCGACTGCGGGTCTCACCACGTTACGTACCATGGGCCTATTAATAAACCCCTGAGGCGGCATCGCCAGCTCGTTGAGCTCGGTGCCAAGGCACCGCTGGCAGCTCGACAGCCGCGCCGACAGACACGGTGCATCCGTCCCGGAAACACAGCGCTGGGAACTGGAGCCCGGAACTGGAGCTGGGCCACCGCCGGGCTGGGTCCCACAGCACCGTCTGCCCGCACCGACAGCGAACGTGCGTCCACAAAAATATCATAGCTTATCTCAGCCCTCCCCGTCCCAGCAGCTCAAGAACCACCCGGTTTCTCCCACCTGTCATCCTCACCCAGGGCCCTGGCCTCGCACTTTATGGGCAGGCTCAGCGCTGGTGCTAATGAGCCTGGCTCGTTAGGGCCAGCTGAGCTCAGGGGTGTGGGCAAACCCTCGCTGGACCCGCTAACGAGCAGCAACCTGGCTGAGCCTGTGAGCAGCACAGGCGTCCTGTGCAGATGGAAACCAGCACAGCTGCCAGGGGCAGCAGAGCCTGCTCCGCGGTTCAGTCTCTGCTAAACAACCAGGAGCATCAATGTTGTGAGCTGATGAGGAGGAAAATACGAAATATCTACAAAGTCTGCTGTTTTCCTTTGAGGCATGGATAAATACTAGCACAGACTGTAAAAACCAGCATCCTTTTGAATTCATTCTAAAGCTAATATTTTCTTTACAGAAGCAACTCAAGCTAATACGTAGGAAATACAAAAGCACTATTTCTGCTTTCTTAACAAACGGCTTTGCAGTAGCCAAGGGCGTTGCAGAGGAGAAGCAAGAGCAGCAAGTCTGCCAGACCGCAGGATAGCAAGGAGTTAAACAGATCTGCAGCGGATCAGGCAAAAAGCCATCCCTGTCATTCATCGTCACCCGGTGCGGTGCCATTCTGCGCTGAATTCCAGGGACCGTGACCTCCAGCATCCGTGTTGTGTATGTGAAAGCACTGGCAACAATACATTGAATTTCCACAGTGTCTGTCATGACAAAGCCACCCACCCCGCCAGCTGGGGTTTGTAGCGGGTCCTGATGTGTGGCCATCACCGCTCTGAGAAAATGAGAAAGACAGCAAGTGAAAAAACACGCAGTGTCAATGGAAACTGCAGGAGGAATTACCTACCTGGCCAAGAAAAATGAGGCAAAGTTGGAGAGAAGAGCCAGGAGATATTTAATGGCCCAGACTGTCTGATACAGCCTCAGAAATAATTGCACATCCATCCCACGGAAACGCCAGGCGGGGGCACAGGCCTCATTAGTGACACAGACGGACACGGTGCGTCATCTGCACTGCCACAGAATAAATTTTTCCCAAAAGGCCGAATGACTTAATAAGTCTCGGGTCCTCCGTGCCGTCTCTTTGGCTGCTGAGTGCCAAAGCTGCTTCTGAAAACAAGCAGTGCCGGTGGGAGCCGAGCTCCATCACGCCTTGCACCGGCACAAACTCCGCGGAGGGGCGAAAACGCCATGGGAAGTTGTATTTCCAGTGTGCAGCCCCAGCTGTGGGCACTGCAGGTGAGCAAACATCGAAAATAAAAGCAACGGGAGCCGGCGTGTCTGAGATGACACGCGGCAAGGCGCGCAGCGAGGCGTGCCAGAGCCAGGGACCTGCGCCCGCTGCAAGTTGTATATATTCTTTAACTGTGTCTTTAATTAAATAGAATACTTGTGTTTCACATTAAAAATCACACAGCAGCTGACTATTTAAAACACATATATTGAAGCCTACCAACAGAGAAATGGAGACACAGCAGCTCTGGAGAGGCTCTGTAGATCAACTTCCGAGAGAAAACGCTGCTAAATTTCTCGGAGGGTTTCCCAAGTGACCCTCCTGGGGCCGACAGCCGCGTGCTGCTGTGCAAAGAGAAATGGGTCAGAGCCGTGGGTTTGAGTTTAAAATATTACTTCCTTGCTCAACAGGGCTGTGCAGAGGCTGCTGGCAAACACCGGGCGGCACAGCCGGGCAGGCGGCCGCTGTCTCCGTGCGTTCGCCACGGAGCCCCCGGTGCCACGGGTGATTTCCTGAGCTCCACTTGCCGTTCCCAGCTCTGCTCTCCCGCCCGTCCTCCCCAGGGCGCTGCTGCGGGCTCTGCCCGTGCCACACGGCGACTCCCCAAGCTCCCCAAGCTCCTGGCACCGCGCTGGCTCCCAGTACCATGCGGAGGTGCCCAGGGAAGGGGCTCAGCCGGAGAACAGATGCGGAGCTGATGGGCAGAACCGCCTGGGACAGCCGGGGAGGCACCAGCGCCGGCCGGCACCCGGCACCCTCGTCACCGCACCCCACACCTCCCATCCCCCTCCCAGACCCAGCCCGGGGCAGGGGACTGTGCAGTGCCACAACAGGTCCCCTCGGGCGTGAGGATGTGACCGCGCAGGGACTGCACTGCTCCCCGGCCAGACGTGAACCCACGGGCAGGGCTTCCCCATCCGCCGCCACAACCCCCAGCACAGCGGGGCAGCCACGGGCGGTGACGCGAACGGGTTCCCGTTGTAAGCACAGATGTGGGAGAGGCTGGTGGCCACGGGGGCCCCGAGAACCCGCCACACCCCACCGCCCCAGGGCATCCCTGAGACCAGCAAGGGTCAGCGGGCACAAAACGGTGCGGCTGGAACAAATACTAAAACCAATACCCAAATATATAGCACAGATTTCAAACTATTTATTTTCAACATTCCTTTTTAAATACACGTCTATGATCCCCCTCACTTTAGAAATGGTACAGACACAAATATCCTGTTCTCAGAACAGAAATTACTGGGTTGGGCATTCTCACGTACCAAACACTCAGCGCTGAATGGCAGCAGAGGGGATTGTACAGAACCCCCTCAGCACAAACCACAACACGTGCAGGTCACATCTGTCAGGTGACAGTTCCAGTCCTCTGTCCAATGCAAAACAATGAATTTATTCCAAATCCTGTGAAATTAGGTGACAGTTGTAACAGTACTTAAAGCTCCCAAATTTGAAATTATACATGAGGTTTATAATACTTAAATTTACAGGTGCTTGCTACCTTTTTCCTCCAAACTGCCCAATTTGTTGTCGTAATTACTTTGAACTAAAGCTGCAATTTTTCCAGTCTGCAGGTAGCTTGAAGCTTGTTGTTCCTATTTCAGATGCAGAAAAGAATCTGTGTGCCCTAGAGCTTGCCCATTGTCTGACTATATTGGATACTCCAATAAAACGCAGTACATTTCACTATAAACTTTAATTAGCCCATATCCTTAGATCATCACTACTGCAACACTAATAAATAGAACGGGTGCTGAGGGTGAAAGCCGGCAGGAGCTGCTGGGGAAGGGCTGGAGCTGGGTGTTTGGAGAAGGAAACAAACAGGCCTGGGGTCACTGGAGAGGAAAGTCTGTGATTTTTGCGTTCTTGTTCTCGGAGCTTGCAGGCACTCACTGGTAAGTGGCCATAGATGTAAATGTTCCGGACAACTTTCAAAAGAAAGATGGGTTTTACCAAAGTGCTGGTTCGTGCTGGTGAAGCCCGGCTCGTCTGCTTTTCTCATGCAAAGTGATTTAATAGCTTGGCTTACAGAGCTTTCCAGGTCACATCCGTGCACGCTGGGCTGTGTCAGAGACTTGGCTGATTTAAACTGCCCTGCTTATCAGCCGTGCTCCACTGCCCACCGAGTGAAATCAGCAGCACAGAGCACGTCATCTCGCCTTTCAGCTCTATTCTGTGAGCTTTTAGCTCCGTGGTCACTTTGGTTTCCTCCTCCCGCTGCTTTGCTCTGCCCTCGCCGGCCGAGGCCGCACACCTGTCCTCGTTTTCCTGCTTTTCCTCTCGACTCAGGGCTGTAACGCCCCACAAACCACCCCATCCTGGCAGGAGCCGGGGGCGCGGGGTGCAGGAGCCGTTTGGCTGCACCAAGCTCCACCTGGGATCCAGACGGAATTTTGCACATCGGCCCTTCCCTCTGCCCGAGCCGAGGCAAAACGAGCCTGAGAATTCGGGGTGACAGGGAAACTTTTTGTTTCCTTTTAAATTAACATTGCCTTTTACTGAGATCCATTTTAATGCATCACTGCACTAACGAACTGAAAATCTGCATTAGGAAGTGACTCATATGGGGGGAAGCAATCGAGACAGCACTCCCGGTGATTTTAAGGTGCGTGATCCAAGCTGGACCCAGGCCAGAGCCCTCTGAAGGTGCCGGCTGCTCCTGGCAGGGCCGGGCCGGCACCGCCGGAGCCGCCAACGCCCACCGCGCTGCCCCGGGCCGGCTCGGGAGAGATCCACAGCCGCACCGGGGACACCGGAGCCTCCTCCTGGCAGCCCAAACCGAAATGCCCAGCAGCACAAGCCTCTCTGTCTTCAGGCTCCGCAAAGCCCAACACGAAGGGCTCGTCCTGGCAGGGTCCATCCGAGGGCACCGCTCACCACGGGCACCGCGCCCTCACGTTCCTGGCACCAGCAAAGTGGCTTTTTCATTATTTAATACCGTGCACCTGCTAGATTCTGCATTCCCTAACAAAGATAATAATTTCCTCATTAAGAGAAGCTATCGAATCGATAGCGCGGAGCTGTGAGCGAATCGAGGTCATTTGTCTCTGAAGACCAGCACTAGTCTCACTACAAAGGATGTGTGAGCGGGACTTTACAGAAGATGCTTTTCTGAACCAGCTTTTGAACATTTCCTCCCCTCCGGACGGCAAGCCTTGCTCTGCTCTATTTCTGAACGCCAGCCATCCCCAGGCCTTGGAGAATCCCCTCCAGCCCCAGGTGATCACCTCGCCTCCCGGAGCAGCGTTTTCCCAGCAGACCCACGCGCGCGGCCCCGAGAACGCGGTGGGACAGCCTGCAGCTCAGCCGGCTCACCGGGGCTAACCGGGCACAATTCCCGAGCTGGGCAAGCTGGGCCGCGGCTCTGACGCCTGCCTCAGGGGCCACTGAGGGCTCAGAGCTGCACATCCGGGAAACATACATTAGGGTTAGCCTGGATACCTGTTGCCTTGAGCTGACAAGGTGCAAACCAGCTTTTTTTGTATTTTCACCATAACATTATTGCAATTATTACAGGCTATAGCGATGCAGTAAGGCAGGCTGCCAAACTGCCACATTTTTTGATTCAAGCAATTTCTTAACACATTAACTTGCAGGAGGCTTTATGCTTTGGAGAATACAACCTCATTTCCAGGAGTGAGAAAAATCACGAAATATGGGCCTAACTAAATGCCTAAAGGATTGTATAAAATATTGCTAGGTTGTCTGATGAAATAAAGGCTTTCTACAAGAATTCAGTGTGTAGTCACAAAAAGCCAGTGTTGTCAAATACTAAATTTGAACTCATTCAGTTATTTACATTTACTATGATAACAACTATGATTATATAAATGGATTGAAGCTCTGGAGTGAAACATCCATCCCACGCCTTTGCTTGGTCTCATTCCTGCAGCCACTTTCTTTATAGCAAATGCTCATGGGGTTTTTTCCTACCTCTTACGGATCCTTTTGTCCTGCAGAGGCTGAGTGGGTGGCTGCAGAAGCTGCAGACTGATTTCAGATCAGCAGCCGCGTTCCTTTTCTTCTGGAGCTGGCGTGATTGAAACCCCCTAATTCTGCGCTGCCTCCCCGCTCACAGCTCGCTGAGAGGTTCCTCTTTCAAAATATTGTCACTCAATATTGACGCAGCGTTCACACGAGCGGTGCCTATTCCGGTCCCCAGTCACGCTCCTGCTGCTGTCGCTTTGCACAGCCCGGGGATGCTCGGGGGGGACCGCGGTGTCCTCCCCAGAGCAACAGGAGGTTCGAGCAGGGCCACCTTGTTTCCTGCTGCAGGAGCTCGGTGCTCCCCCCTTGATCCTCACTGGGGTCAGCACAGGCAGCTTTGCTGGCAGATGAGAACGGAGAACAAAAGCAAATAGATATCTATCCCTGTTCTCCTAAACACCACCTACTGTCTGTGGTTTTGACCCCAGATTAGGAGAGCACGCTTAAAACGCCGTGATGCTAAACCTGCCCCTGGACGAAGCTGCTCCCGCGTCCCCAGCAGCTCCGGCAGCAGGTACTGACTCAGGCCGGTGCGGATGTGCTTTGTCCTCTTGTTTCCCATTTCCTTGGTGTCTCTTTTCATCTCCCTCCCTTCAGTCTTGGCTTTTCCCTCCAGTCTATTTTCCTACTGAGACGGGGGTGTCCCCATCCCCAGGCTGATGGAGCCAACACCTGCAGCGGTGAAATGCCCAAACCCGGCAGTGCCGTTGTTCATTACCGGCATTTTAATTATTCTGCTGGGGTCGGCTGCAACAGACTCCTAGACTGGGTCAGCCTTCTGCTATTTCACAGGTCAAAAAAGCCCAGCAAAAACGTGATATTTAGCCTCACTTGGAGCTGTCACAACAGGCACAAAATCCTGCCTTACTCTCCTGTTAAATGATCCTTGCTCTAAAGAAAAAAAAAAGATTAATGAACACGTCCATATGAGCTATTAAGAGAAAAATAAAGGCAGAGATAAAGAGGCAGAGAATGGTAGATCCTAAAACATGTGTTTTCCCCAATTTTGTTCGTTATACAATAGATGCAGTTTCTTTCTTCCCTCAGACTGGCAAGATCAGCTTGACAACCACCTCATCAACAGCAGTGTATAACAACATTTCCTTGTTATTAATATGCAAATTGAAATGCACACACTGATTAAAAACATATTAGCCAAAGGCGACTGTCAGAGCACCGGGAGCAGGCTACGAGGCTCGGTTAGCGCCGTGGACGTTTGGCCACCAAATTGGGAAATTGGGTCGTCCCTGTCCCACAGACCTGCAGCAGATCTGGAGGGTTCCCCAGGACCCCTCGTGCTGGGAGAGGAGCCCAAATGAATCCAGACAAGCGCAGAACGCTGCCAGCACAGCCAGGAGGAATCCAGACCTTCACATGCATAATTTGAAGATTAGCAAAGGTGGTTTCAAAGGTCAGGACTTGCTAATTAAGTTGATGCAATATGAACTTGAAAAAAAGAAAGTACCACTTACATACTAGGAGCATTCTTCTCCCGTGATTAATTTCCTCATGTTAAGTAGCGTGTCTCAGGGTAGCGTCACTTTACACACTGTTGCCATAGAGCTCTATTGCCTTAGCACAAGCAGCCAGTTAAAAAACATGTATTATTTGTGCTGTATTATGTCTGAGCATAAAACACTACAGAAAAGTTAGCGTCTCACCTCCCGAAACATCACCTAACATTGCACCAGACCCTGGAGAACTGTATCAGTATGTGCTACAGAGCTCCAGTGAAACGTGTCGAAAAGATTACAGTTTGGGTGTTAATAATCACGCTTCCCGCTGTCTCCCAGTGCCAGCAGCAGCCCAGTTAGCACTGCTCCTTAGAAGTGCGTGTGTGGCAAGGCACAGCCAGGCTGACAGTTATTGAGATTCACTTTCTTTACAGAATGCCTTGTACAGAATGTTAAGCTGGGAAAACATTTGGCCAGAACAGACAAAATTAGGTTCTGTAACATGTAGATGTTCTGCATGTTTTTGGGCTTTTTTAAATGAAGAAAATATATGCAAACGGTTTCACCCTTCAGTTTAAAGTAACCTTGTGGGACGCAATGGTTGTGCTGCATCCGTTTTCAAAGATCTCTAACATATCTGCACACAGCCTGGGGTGCTGCACCAGCCCCGGCAGCAGAGCGGAGCATGCGATCTGGAGGCATTTCTGCAGGGATCGTCAACTTCCCGCTAGGAGATTTGTCTTTTTATGTCTTGCTTTGAAGGCCTAATGAACTTAGGAAAAGCAAGAGATTAGAAGGATTTCAGGACCAAAGCCTGATTGACTGGACCAGGACAATATTGGCAACAAATGCAAATCTTGCGCTGATTCAGTTGCTTGAGTTTGAGAAGGGATGGAGCAGGGGATGTGGTGGGGCAGCTCCGGCCCACCCCACGTGTCACCTGCTCACCGGGGCTGTGGGACACGGGACCACCCCAGCCAGGGCAGGGCAACCAGCCAGGGCAGGGCAACCAGCCAGGGCAGGGCAACCAGCCACGTAGGGGCTGAGCCAGCCCGCTCACCGCAGCAGCACCGGAGCTGCCGACGCGCCTGCCCAGGGAGAGGACTTGTGTTTGTGCTGCAACTCATTCCCTGCAATTAGCTTGTAGTGATTACCTGAGCACACAAGTCAGATGTGTTTTCCTCTCCTGACAAAATGACCCCTGCAGCACGGCGGGTGCAGCCCCGGGAAGACGCGCAGGCTGCGGGAAGAATCTGGGGGGAAGGAGACTCAAAAAAAAGCCGTGCACGCATGAACGATGTGCCCTATTTCTGTAAATCATTATCTCTGTAAAGAGGCAGTTTAGCTTCAGAAACACTGGTGTCTTGTCATTACCCAGAACACAATAAACGAAACAGCCCCACAGCTACGAAACCTAAGGAGATGCCTACTCAGCTGTGAACAACCCATTCTCCTCCACACATGAAAGGCATTGATGCAAGAGCACAAATTAACCATACAGAGCTTCTTCAGTATCTTTTACTGTCCCCAGAGAGTAAACAATTAGATTCTGCAGCACATCTGACCCTTCCCTTCGCCAGATGAAGGCACAAGCACCGCCCGGGGCTACAGCTCCTGCGAGCTCGGGCCGTCTCTGGGGTGCGGATGAGCAAAGGTCTCTGTTCCCACCCGGTTCAGATCCCTTTAGCAAGGAAACGAGCTCCTGCCGGCGGGTGTGCTGGTGAGGACAGGCCCGGCGCACCGTGCAGGGCAACCCCGCGTGCCGGCGGCTCCCTCCGCCCGGCTTTCCCACGGGAGGGAGCTGGAGGTGCAGGAGCCCTGAGCACCCCTGCAATGCAGCCTGGATGAAAACAGCGCAGGGCCCGCAGACGGCAGCACGTGCAAAGAGAGGCACGCCAGCTACCTCGCTTGTATGTAAAATGTTTCTAAACGCTTAAAATGAAACCAGCAAAAGCCAGTGAAGAGGTGCGAGCACTGAAGGGATGAGGTTTGTGACGAGCTCTGTGGGCTCCCGCTCTCCTCCCCAGCAATATTACGGAGCAAGGCGGAGGGAAATATCACATTTGCATCGCACCGGCAGTTTTCCAGGTGACATTCTCATCTGAAGCACAGAGCGCCACTCAACACCAAAATGCAGAGAGATACACTTTGCTTTGGTTTATTAAGGTGGAGAGAAGCAGATGGAGGACACAGACTAATCACCTATGTACGATCTGATCACTTGGCAGAAAATCCACAAACCTGCAGGCCCCGGCGGTGAGCTGTGGGTTAAATTAAAAGTTTCCCCGACGCAGAGCCAGCAGCAGCAGGTCACCGCTCTTCCTTGAGATGCTGGAGAAGTGGATTTGCACCTTGCTGGGGTTCCTGGTAAATGACCTGGTGGATCTGGACACCTCACTGCTCACTTCCAAAGACACCGGAGCCTCTAGCCGAGCGTGCACACAAAGGAGATGTCAAAGCCTGTTATTTCAGAGATGCAGGAGCAGGGAAATGGCCACAGTCTCAGAAGACTTGTGCTACTACACATACAAAAACAATGAGACTGCTCTTGGAAAAGGTGGTGCTTCATCTGTAGCAGCATTCACAAGGCAGGTTCTCAGCATGCAAAGTGCACTCAGCCAGTCTGTGTAACAGGGCACCGCGAGGTTTGGTTTGCATTGCCCATAGTCCCTGCGCGAAACCGGATCCTGTTTATTGCAGCAATTTGCATTGCAGTGGGTTAGGTAAGAAACCTGGTCTCTTTGTGCTGGCTGCAGTAGAAAAACTAAAATCTTGTGAGTTCCCTCTTTCCAGTGCACAGAGTTACTTTGGTTCCCGGTCCCCCCAAAGACAGGAAGGAATAAACGTCTTCGCTATAGACAAGCACCAGACCTCTGCAGACCGGGACCCGGGGTCTGCACAAACGCTGTTTCTCGTGGACCAGTAAAAGTGGTTTCCGGCCAACTTTTTTCTCCCTTCACATCCTTCAGTTTTCCCTCCCGGTGAGCAAGGCCCCTCCAGCCACAGTCCCGGCCACGGGGCCCCGGCGGAGCCATCACCGCGACCCAGCGAGAGGGGCAGCCAGGGACACCCAGCACTGGGGGTCCCAACACACCCCTCCCCGAGCGCTCCCTGTCCCCGCTGAGTGCCCCGGCTCTCACACCGCGGATACGGCTGCAGCACGCGGGGGTCCTGGTGCATTTAGAGCCTTTGGGCCCACCCCACGCTGGCAGTGCCGGCAGCGAGCGGCTGGGGGGGCAGCACGGGGCTGCCATCGGCAGGGGCTGCCAGCCCAGAGCGCCGGAATCTCCGTCCCCGGGGCATTTCTGCCCTAACGCAACACTCACCGGTGCGGCAGCGCTGGTAACGCGGTGTGGAGTCCAGGCGCTGGCGAGGGCCGCGCTGCCGTGGCTTCCAGCCCACGGCAAGGGCAGCTCTGGGGCACGCGATGGCTCGGCCTTGGTGTCCTGAAACCGGCCTCCGCACGCCGCCTTGCCGCTGTCCCCGCCGCCGGTCCCCGCAGCTGCGTGCATCACCAACCCAGCAAGTGCAGCCACTGCCGCCAGTTTGGTGCCGCCGTCCTTCCCGCAGCTCGTCAGGACTGCTGACTGCGCCGGGACTGCTGGCTGTGCCGGGACTGCTGGCTGTGCCGGGGACGACGGCTGCATCCCTGGACAGTGGCTGCATCCCTGGACCGCGGCTGCATCCCTGGGCAATGGCTGCATCCATGGACGATGGCTGCTCTGGGGACGATGGCCGCCTGCTCCAGGCACACATCTGGCATAGAGTTTGCATCAGCAAAGGTGATAAAGCCAACAGCTTCCATCCGGCCTGTAGGAATCCTACTGGTAGGAAAAGGGTTTTACATTTTCATTTTAGTTCTCTTTGCTCAGTGAACCATTTGTTTCTCTGAAGACAAAGAGGAAAGGAAAAAAAATTCATCCGTTATGCAATCCCTGTGATTCATTTTTTGCTGCTCTTTATGTGTTGACAGAAACCATGCTGGAGAAGGTGAAGAAAGTATGTTTATTTCTGGTTGAAGACTGATTACATCACTATCATGGATAATGTGATAGAATAATTTTATACTCTCGGGAGAAACCTAAGAATAAATATGAAAAAGTAAAATATTTTGTTTCCACTGTCTCTGAAGATGAGTGACGATTAAGTGCTGTATTTACAGGATAGTTATCATACCCTAGACTCTGTGCTGAATAAATATTATCTTGAAAGGGTAAAAAAATCCATTGAAATATTTTAACTCACCACAAAATTAAAAAAAAAAAAATAATCCATGTATTTGTCCAAAGCGGAGGTTAGTTACATGTTAGTTATCGAATCCACACAGGATCACTGTCCAGGAAAGCATCCGCTCCTCGCTGCCCAGGCCCTCCCGCAGCAGCATCCTCCGAGTTTCCTCCTCTCGGCTGCCGAACCACTACTGGTTCTTCAGGCTGCAAGACAGAAAGGGAGTGGAGGTGACCCCCCTGCTGCTCAGAGCGGGTTCCGCGGAGGGCGTTCCCACCCGGGCACCCCCAGCACCTCGCCGGACCCTGGTGGTGCCGCCCGCTGCAGCACCAAACCTGCGCGTGTTCTCCCAAGGGCCAAAGAAATCTACGTGAGCAATGGGGAAGCTCCAATTCTAAAAAAAATACATAAACAAGCTCTTCCTACCCAAAACACATTTGAAATTTTAAGGAGAGTGTTGTATTTTATGAAAGAAAACTGATATAACAATTGGAAGCAAGTGCCCTTTCTTTAGGTCTTCACTTTAAGTTTGTTGAAGAGCTCAGCAAAACCTGCAAAACTTGCCCTGTTTTCAACTCAACACATTTTTGGCCAATGAGGAATTTCTCTTTCAGCGAGAGCTGACGAGCTCAGGTTCACACTTTGAGAAATCAGTCCAACGTTTATGCTTTACATTAAAATAATTAATCCACACACCTGACACCACAAAACAAAGTTGCACCAGCCATTCTGGGGCTTTCAAATTATCATCAAAACAGAAGGTATCAGGGATACCTTTATTTTCACTTAGAATAAAAGGGAAGGGAGACAATTTAATCCTATAATGAGAGAAAGTATTACACATTCCCTCTTCCTAGGCAGGGTAATTATTTAGCTGCTCCCTGGAACTGAAATAATGACAAATTAAAATGCCTTTCAATTCCATCTACCTTTGATAAACTATTCATCTTCTGGCGTTATTATCACTCTAAAGGCATCAGCCACTATGTGTTACAGAAAGCACATGGAAATTGTTACTGCTACCAATAAAAGTTGCAGTCATCAAGGTAAGAACAAAATCATTTGGCTTTGTTGTAAAGCATACGGTACAACTCTAGTATTTAATATAATTTCCTGAACTTTATTGGAAACCTATCAAATCGTGTGTTCATTCTGGGTGAGGATGCTCAACCTCTGGGCACCGGGGCTGGAAAAATCTGGGGGAAACAGAAACAACATTTTGCATAAAATCCGACACCAATGAAGTCAGGCCAGGGACTCCCAGAGCCTGCTCTGCCCCTCTCCTGGTTTCTGGCATGCCATGAACTGCCAAAGCTCCCAGCGCCGGGACGGCAGCACCGAGAAGGGGACAGATCTGCGGGAGCTGTCCCTGTGTTCACTGCCGCAGGTACCGCGGCCAGGAACCTGCGTCTGCCACCGCGGGCTGTAAATACATGTTCACGCTCTCTTAAACAGCTTGAATAAAGCAGGGGAATGCAACCAGGGGGAAGGGTGACATTTCTCCAGGCACAATATTCACAATATTTTGATTAGCTCAGATGTCTGAATAGCCAAGCAGCTTGTGTCAATAAATACCCTATTCCAATTAGACATCTGCGTTCTCAACCAGAAAAAAACCCCACAACACACCAAGAGAAGCTGGCAGCACCAAGCCCGCAGCCACGTCCCCAGCAGGACGTTCGGCACCCGGGCGCAGGGCCACGTGGGAGCAGCGTCAGAGGGAAACGACCCTTCCCAGCCCACAGGCACTCGTCTGGACTCAGCACTGCGCTCCTTCGGTACCGTTAGATTCCTACAGAATTGATTTTAGCCCAGCGATAGCTGCAGCACGGGTCCCCTCTCTGCAAAAATCCTAAAATTAATCAGGCTGCACGACTTTGAAAGGGAAAGCTAGACATGTATTAGCATCTATGAATGTGTAAATGAGTGGTTATAAAACCCCAGAATACATTTGTGAGCTCTCGATGTGGCAGAGAGGTCTGGTTGATCAAAGAGACAAAATAAAGGCAAGAAGACAAAATTCTTCTTTATGGAAGCAGGAATCATTATCCCCATATAGTCAGACTCCTAATTACTAGGGCTGATCTGAGTCCCCGACGGCTGCCAGCAGGACGGCGAGGACAGCTCACAGCTCT
Source organism: Pampusana beccarii (assembly GCA_013399365.1). Classification (NCBI taxonomy): domain Eukaryota; kingdom Metazoa; phylum Chordata; class Aves; order Columbiformes; family Columbidae; genus Pampusana; species Pampusana beccarii. Next base: position 122,242 of record VWYH01011089.1, on the reverse strand, counting down.
CGCTATCCGGCACGTTGTTGTAGTGTTCGATGCGTTTGCCACCGGCCCAGGGACGGCACTTACATCAAACGGGGTCTGGGCTCTGGTGCTCTGGCAACAGCATCTCCGGTCCCTTCATCCCCTCCGCAGCACCGGCCCCAGACATGGTGACGGACACAGGCGCCACCCCTGTGCTGCTGATTAAAGCAGGGGAGAGCTTTGTGCAAAGCCCTAAGTTCATATTCCACAGGAGCATTTCTCTGACACAGAACCTGAATCTCCTCTGCCTTCTTTCACAACCACCCGGGATGTTAATTCTCTGTTGTCTGCTGCAAATCGCTTTTAGCAGCGATTCTTCGCCCTTCCAGCTTCCATAAACCAGAAAAGAGGGAAGTTTTGTGTCTTTCAGCCTACGGTGAGCGGTGAGCAGCAAGGCTGGCGCGCCATTCTCTCCCAGTATCTCAGAGGCCACCCGCGCTCTCCCTGCAGCTCCTCGCCAGCCGCTGCTTCCGCTGCCGCTGGTGCCACGGGGAGCTGCTGGTGCTGAGCGTGGGCACCGATACGGGAACCAGCACCCTGCTCCTCGTTGTGCTGCTCTTCTGTTCATCGGGGGGAGGAGGAAGGGAGAAGGGGAGACTGAAAAAAAAACAAAAAAAACCCCAAACCCACCACCACACCACACTTCTATTTCTGGAAAGCAAGTCAAACAATGACTCAATCATCTCTACACAGTTCATAAATCCCTAATTAAACGTTCAGCGCTCCTCCCCACTGCAGATGTTCCCGAATTTCAAGCCCTGCTCCATGCACGCAGCCACGAGAGCCGCGTCGCAGCACCCGGACCGGAGCTGCACTTTCTTGAGACGCTGAAAAGCTGCGAATGCACATTCCCATCAGAGCAATGACAAATGTGGCCTGACCACTGACATAAATACATTGGATGCCAGATTTGTGATGCCTTAAGAGAAATATTCTTCTGTATCTGACTCTAGCCCCAATTCCTGACTTTACGATGGGATTAAAAAAAGGATGCATTTTTCCTTTATTTTCAAATATACAGCTTAAAGTACCTGCACTCTGGAGAAAGAATGGGAGCCAGTAGACACTATCTTGCTTTGCACATTCATCGGCCAGAAATATAAGGACCAGCTCAACGTTAGCTACCTTCTCCTGCCTCTTTTACTCAGCACTAAAACACTGGCCAAGACACCTTCAGCCTTCCGGCAGCACCAGCGCCCGCACGGAGCAGCGATGGAGCTCCCAGTGACACGGAGGAGCGCCCAGTACCGCGATGGAGCTCCCAGTACTGTGATGGAGCTCCCAGTGACACGGAGGAGCTCCCAGTACCGCAATGGAGCTCCCAGTACCGCGATGGAGCTCCCAGTACTGTGATGGAGCTCCCAGTAACACGGAGGAGCTCCCAGTACCGCAAAGGAGCTCCCAGTACCGCGATGGAGCTCCCAGTACCACGGAGGAGCTCCCAGTACCACGGAGGAGCTCCCAGTACCGCGTCCTGCTGCGCAGCAGCTCCAGGGCTGCTGCACGGTGGGCTATTTAAAGCAGCCCTGGCAGCGGCGTGGTTGTGTGCTGCTCTCTGGAGAGCTCTCAAGAACTATAATAAACATCCACAACTTGACTCATTCCTCATACTAAAGCAGCTTTAGAGAAGACTCATGTGCCTGGTATTTTTTGGTGCTACCGGCTTCCACTCGGCCATCACCTCCCTGCTAACCTGACCCCGAGCACAACTATTTTCCTTTTTTTTTTTTTAATTCTATGAAGTATAATAGCTACATAAAATGTTTTGTTGCCTTGGCAACTGCAATCCGCTAGCTTCAAACCAAGTCATAAGGAAGAGGACAGTCTTGACACTAACCAACAGTAACGGGGGCAGCAAAAACCGGGGGGCGAAACACCGGCCAAGGTCACGGCCTGGTCCCCAAGGCGCTGCCTCCACCCAGCCGGGCCCTGGGAACTCAGCAGAAGGACCCGGTCTGGATTTCAAAATTAACTTTCTTTGTATAGAAGAGGTAATTGCTGATAGAAAGCTACAAAAACCCAGCTGCAGCCCTGTCAGACCTGTGGTGCTTCTGCTGCACATCCCTTTGCACTGGAACCAGCGTTACAGAGTATGGGGGAGAACCAACTCAGGATAAAAGATACAGGCAACTCATTCCCTCTGTCCCATATAGAGGACAATGAAGTTTCAAAACCAGCTTTAAACAAGGAGAGCAAAATGTGGTTACATACTAATTACAGGGTGTGCAGAGCTTTTGTTGTGCACAAACCCAAGCTGCCGATCTATTGTGTCCTGCTGTTCCTGCTGGCGCTGGAGGGATCTGCGCCTGAACACCGAGCCTCAGGGAAAACTGTGTAAGAACGAACAATGGACGGAGGAAATAAAATCATCAGAGCGATTTCCCACAGAAATTGGTCAGACGAATGTCTTTAATTGTCATGCCATTATTACATTTGTAACATACTTACTTTTGAATTTATTACTTTGTTTCCTCTTGTACTGAATGCCCATGAAAATCTCTTGGGAACAGATTTAAGTCATTACGAATAAATGATAAGAGACTAAATTTAGAAAGACTGATAAGAACATTAATTTGCAAAAGAGGAAGGTCCTTAAATTATCATCTCAACTCCTACCCAGATATTCCCTGCAATCCAGAGCTCTGCAGTGAATATAGTCCTCGTTAGGCTCCTACTCCAGCTACAGAACAGGAGATAAAGCAGAAAGATCCCTAGTCTTTGCAAATTTTGGCAGAGTAAGTTGGAAGAAATCATTTGGGGAAGGAATAAATGCAAAAAGAATTCTCTTTCTGCAGAACTGTCTAAGTGTGGAGATGACACTGCTAACTGCAGGTGACTGCACAACCAGAGCGGAAGGTGTGGGTATAACAGAGAGGATGCGAGGTGTTCTCCCAACACTGAAGAGAAGTAGCACATCTTTTCTGCACATCTATTTCCCGTCCATCAGGCTGCTCCAACTCGGAATGAACCCCTTCATCTTTTGCAACAATACCAGCAGCAACAACAGCCATAATAATGCAAACGGGGAGGGCTGGCGGGGAAGGACAAAGGGCAGCTCCGTGCCCGGGCAGCACATCCCGGCTGCTCTTGGTCCTGAACGCGCCCACACACCCAGGTCCAGGAGAGGGGCGTCTGGAAGATGTTCAAACACTCCCTGAATAGACAGGATAGAGCTAACGTGAATAATCCCAGGAATCTTTGGAGGTCTAACATCAGCTGGGGAAGGTCTGTGTGTATCCTGTGGCAGCTTAAGCAAAACTAGATATTAGTACTTATTGCTGGTTCTGATCGTCCTGCCCCACCTCTCCGCCTGCCCATAAAGCCACCTGAAGTGTTTCAGTAACTAATGAACCTTTTATATCCCTCTTCTAATCTGGGCAGTCCTGAGCGCTTCAGCCTAAAACGGTTCCCAAAGCTCACATGTAAGTGTATTAAGAGAGATTAGTTCATTAATCTACTTTCTAGTACCATGTATCTTTATCACTTCATTTTAATAATTTGTACTAATTGGCAGAGCAGACTCTCTCCAACTCCCAAAGTTTGCTAATACATAATTGCTCTAAATCACAACATAAACATTTTCACTTGAAAGCACCTAATCCCACTACACTCCCAGTGTCTCTTCTGAGGTTTAGCACATGAAAGAAGCTGCAAACTTGGTATCATTAAGCACAAATGTCTGTGGCATCAGGACCAGACATCGTTAATGTCTTGGGTCACCACTGCCCATTTCTTCTTCCTCCATCTCAAAGCAGCAGGTGCTGCTCAGTTCCAGGAGAGCATGGGCAGCTGTTTGGGTTCCACAGCACCCCCGGCCATGTCTCAGTGGGGAGGGACAGCAAACCCCTCCCCACGTCCTCAGCCAGCGTATGAGAGGCCTGAGGAGGGGTCTGCAGGAGAGGAGGAGCGTGCCCAGGACAGCAGAACATCCCTGAGCACAGCTCACCTCTCTGCAGGGGCCCTGCCCCGCGACATCTGCAGCTTCACGATTCCCCCATCCCAGCTGTGCGAACCCAGAGCCTGCAGCAACAACCCAGGAAACCAGGACAAAGCTCCAGCAGCGAAATGCAGCAGCTGCGTGGAAAGCGCGTGAGCTGACAGCGGGTGTCAGCGGGGCACGGCACGGCTGGCAGCGAATTAAGAGCAAACAGTGCTCTCTGCATCGGGGGGACCAGGGAAGCCCATCGGGCTCAGCCCTGCCTTCCTCCAGACGGAGGAGCCTCCGGTATCTGTGCTTGCAAAACACCCGGAGCTCCGCAGAGGTGGCAGGGCTATCGGGGTGTGAAGCACTGTTATGTACATATCCATTTAGGCAGACACGGACAGGCAGCAGGCCACCGCGAAAAGCAGGAAGATACGCACTTGGTCTGATGCTTGGAGCCCTTCAGGTGCGCGTGGTACTGCTCTATGGAGTTCAGGGTGACGCTGCAGACGCTGCACGTGTAGCTGCGCTTCAGCCCTGCAAGAGAACCCAGAGCCGTTAACTGTGCTCGGAGACGGAAAAACACCTTCGTGCCTGGGCTGTGCTGTTCAGATTCAAAACGAGCTGGAGTGTCCAAATGAGTGAAAATGGCTGAAGAAAGGAGGGGGCATAAGGGGAAAAAAAACCACAAGCACCACTTTCCCCCTGAAAACTTCTAATTAATTAGAAGGTACTCAGATCTCAAATTGATTTCCAGTTTCCCAGACTTTTCTCTTCACAGTAACCCTTCTATTTACTTTCCCAGGCCAGGGTATCCAAGCATTAGAGAAGCCTAAAGGAATATTAAGCAGCAGAGACCGAGCAGAACCGAGCAGGTCCAAAGGCAAATCCCTCCTGGAGACCGCGGGCCCCGCATGTCTGTGCCCGCATCCCTCACTCCTCACAGCATCATCACACTCAGACTCACGAACACACAAGGTCCCACTTATTCCTCTGTTTTTTTGCCGTGAGCAAGTGTATTTCGGAGCCAGATCCCCCAGGAACTCTTTATTCCCCTAACGGGATCCGCTCTCCATCACCTGCTGAAGCGAGCAGCCGCGTTTGCTGACCGCAGCCCCTGCAGCCCGGCAGCTCCTCTGCAGCTCAGAGCTGCGCGGGGACCCGGTGCCCATCCAAACCTGGGCGCCAGGACCCCGTTTGCCCAGCAGATTTATTCCTGGCTGCAGCACCCGTCTGCAGCCCCTGGCCGCAGAGCAGCCCTCGCTTCGCTAATTTTAGCCCTTGGCAGGGACAGTAACAAACAGCTATTTATAAAGCTGCTGCTCTTGCTGCTGGCCAGCTGCGTGCTGCTGAACGAGAAAGAACATCTCAGCGGGTTCACACTAGAAGTGTTATTAGGAACTTTTGTTGTTGGTTTTGTTTTGTGGGGGTTTGGGAGTTTGTTTTTTTACCTTCTGACAGGTCTCTTAACTGCCTCCGCTACTTTCCATTTCGTTGGCTATTTGATTGCCACAGCTACCGGTGATTTTCCGAGTAAATATACTTCCTTTCATGCTATTGCTGCCTAGGTTGCAGAGAACACGATCTAAGTGCAGTTGCCTGAGCAAGTTCACGTGGGAGCAGTTGGGACGGGACCGCAGAGCAGGGCCCAGCTCACACGCGTGTGCAAGGCCCATCTCCCACCAGCACAACAGAGACAGCGGTGTCAGCAGCGCCAAACCCAGCACACCAACACCCCCAGAGCAACAGGCACGGGGACGATGGCCCATCCGCTCCCGGGTGACAGAAGGACAAAAGCCGCACCCTCAGAAGGGGCTGCGGGACCCACGGAACAGACACCCACCCCCCAAAACCCAGCACCCCTGGGTCTCTGAGCAGGAAAAGCGCCTGGTTTAAACAGCATCTCCTTCCTAATTCACTGCTCTGCCGCTGGGCACAGATTGCAGGGAAGTGAAACACAGGCAATTAAGCAGATTCACGCACATCTCAAACAGAAGCTGCAAAGCAATTTATAAGGAAAGTCCCAGAAACTGTCTCTTGGCACATGCACTGGAAAACAACTGAGCTGGAGAGCTAAACCCCACAAAATCAGCCCGCGCTTTGCCTGTTCAGCTGAGATCAGATTTCACATCCCTCAGACACCCACTGCAGACGAGCCCCTGCTCGCCCGAAGCGCGGACGCGGGCAGCAGGCCTGGCAGGGCTGCAGCGGCGGGCGCTGCCGGCACGGCGGGATAACAGGAGCCACCGTCCTCTGTGCACAACCCAGAAACGTCTGCAAACTGCATTCCACCGATTGCAGGTAGTGCAAGAAAGTCGCCTGAGATGCCCAGAGAGATGCAGAATGCTACTGTCAACACTACTTATTGAGCTAAAGAGGAAAATTATTTCTTAATCGTTTAACAGTTTGCATCTCAAAATTATGATTTAATTACTTAGGGGTCAGAGTATTTTCGGTTCTCAGCAGGACAAGGAAATCAAGGCTTTGCTGCCTCTGAAAAGCTGAAAATCTAAACGCAGGAGCCCAGCAGACACGCAGCAGAGTCAGAGGTGAAGGAGAAAAGCCTTTTCCCAAGTGACCGTGCCGCCCAGTGGCTCCTGGAAACGGTTGATACTATTTTTGAATTGTGTCAGTTCAGATTTCCTGGGAAAATGCAGAGTTTGGTCCATTTCTGAAGAATTTACCTGAGAGCCCTGGTGCACTCCTCCCTCCCCCTAGAGAGGATATTAGCCTGCTTACGACGTGATAGATCAAGTAATCATTTACACGCTAATGTTAGATGGGTTTTCACCCTAAACATTCCTTAATGGCTTTTGCAATCACAGAAGAACACGATGCTGCTGGGGAAGTTGCTCCAGACCTGCAAAAGCTTTTTTTTTTTTAATGTCTTTCTCCTTCCTTCCCTGTACAAAGAGCAGGAAAACAAAACGCTTTCTGGTTTCTGCAAATGGAGCAAACCTGGCAACAAGACAGGGAGGGTCGGTACAAACCGCAGCGCGGCAGCGGCCCCGGACAGGACGGGGCTCTCTCCTCTCCTCCCGGCAGCCTACCTACAATTTATCTCCATTATTCTTTCACCTTGGGAAAATGGTACAGCGATTTCAGAGCAGAATTACAGAAACAGTCACTTCTCCGCCTCATCTCACATGTTTTCACCAGAAAGGCGGAGTGCGGTTCAATGTACATTAAATGGCTGTTTCCCTTCTGGACATTGCGAGACGGCAACCGGAAGGCTCTTACCCCAGTATGTAGGGCAAAACCTGACATGAATTGAGCATTTAAATGTAGATTTAAGCGTTCCCAGTCCTCTGATGCTGTTGTCTCCCTTACCACACTGAGTGTCAGAGAACGGTTTCTTCTCTCCTCCTCTCTTTTGTATTTTAACATCCTAATAATTCCCTTGGCATCCCAGACTGCATTAGCATCGCTGGCACTACGCGTACATCGGCGTTACAGTAAACCACTGATGCTAAAGTAATTTCTGTCCTGTCGTCCTAGAAAAAAGGGAATTGCAAATTTTAGAGTCTCTGCAGTCAGGTTTCTGCTTTGCACTGATTCACTTCCATGAAGATCTCAACAGACCATTTCAAGCTTAATTGAAGGGCTCTGCTTAAAAATACCAGAGTTGTGGGATTCTTACCACGGGCTGCTGGGCTCTTTAGGAGCAGTTTTAATGTACCACGCAACAGTCTCTTTTCACTTTCCACAGTGTTATTTTTTGCAGAAATTGTTTAAACAATTCTTTTAGAACGAGTAATATATGGCATTCTCAAACTAGATCAGTTCATGCTTGCCACAATTAACTGCACAGGCCGTACACACACCACCCCCAGCTGCACCTGCGGACTCCCAGAAAACCACGTTTCTTTTCTTGCACTTCAGACACCAGCTACCCTAACGGTCCCGCTTTTCTCAAACACCTCACACACCTCTCACCTAAGAATTGTGCCCAACATGAAGCTCCTGTTCCTTTATTAAGCCAACAGACATCAGAAACCACAGAGGTTCAGGGGAGGGGGCGGGAATGGCGGTGACCCGGAGCTGTGACCCGGAGCTGTGACCCGGAGCTGTGACCCGGAGCGGTGGCCCGGGAGCTGCGGTGGCAGCGCTGCAGCGCGGCCCTCGGACCGCGCAGACACGGGGACGGGGCTGTCAGAAACCGGCAATACTTTACATTAAGGTAATAAGGTTCTAATGCTCAGCAGCTAATTTAACAGCATACATTAACAGCAGCCTTATTGAATCTTAATTACTCGTGTAGGTGGAAACGCCACCAGCGATTAGGGATACAGCTGAAATCCGGCATCCCGAGACAGACTCGTACGGGGAAATCTCGAGTGTGACATGAACTCCACCACGACGAGACACGGAGAAAGGAAACCAGGCTCAGGTAAACTGCAGGATGAAACCACAGGCAGCCACCTCCAGAATACCAAAATCAGCAGGGTTTGGTCTCAGTGGGGCTCGCCAAGGTTGCCAGCTTGGCTGAGGCTGTGGTTTGATGAAATGGGCCCAACAAAGCGTTGGAGCCGAGCGTGAGCCCGGCAGGCGGCTCTGAGAGGAGGGAGCACCAGCAGGTGCGTCTGTGCTGGGAACGCTGCCCTGCCCGTGTTCACGTCCGCTTTTGCTGCCTCACACATCAGCATTCCCTCCCTGCACCATGACGTGCATTCATGTAAAATTGAATGTGCTCCTATATCCATTAAATAAAATATTAACAAGTCAAGTCATTAATGTCATTCTGCATAAAATGCATTAAAACACATTCCAGGGGAATACTTGCTAAATCGCTTTTTACTAATCAAAAGTGACAGCACAGACCAAAAAGTATTTATAAGGCATACAAAGAAATTATGAGCTGAGAAGGAAAACGGAACTCAGCTCTTTGCCTGATTTTTCAAGATAGCACCTGCAACTATGACAATTCACCTGAAAACACAAAGGCTTCAGGTGACAGCATCCCTGTGCATCCGTCCCCATCCTGCTTTACTGCAGAGGCTGCTCTATTTTATTTTAAGTATTCCCAGTGCAATCCCTCAAGAGGCACCTGCTCCAGGGCCTGATGCCTTTTGTGTTCAACAGGGACCAAGCGCCCCAGAAAGAAAGCTCAGGTTCCTGCGGGTCGCGGGATCCTGTGTAATCAGCTCCAGGGACACAGGGCTGGCCCCGGATCTGTCTCTGTCACTATGGAAAATTCACATTCTGCTGTCAGGCACCAAAGGGAGCCCAAGGTGCCCTGGCAAGCTGTTTGCTGCCACGCACAAAGGCACTGAGCGCAGGTTACAAACACCGATGAGATGACGGAGGGTCTGCCTGAACATTAATAAGTCTTCTGCATGTTTCGTTCACTCAAAGGTGCACGTACAGGAAAGGAATGGACACACTGAATCCCCATAACGAAGCCCTGAGCAGCCTTCAAAGAGAGAGCGCCTGGCTGCCGGGCTTCGCCTCAGCACCAGCAATAAGCAGAGTCCCTTGTTAATCAACCCCCCATGAACGAGACTGGGCAGCCTGTGCTGTGAGGTCTCTGTCCCCGCAGAGCCCACCCCGCTGGGGAGGGAGACAGGGGGCTCAGCGCTGGATAACGCCAGATGTGAAGTCAAACGGGTGAAATGTGACCTGATGGAGCAAAATCGCGATTTGCGTTCAGCCCGGCGCAGGCTGCGGGGGGCGAGAGCTGCCAGACGGCGCCGCTTCTGCTCCGCGCTGCCGAACTGGCACGAGAACCGCGGGTTTGCTACCACAACCCACCAGCTTTTGTCTTCTTGTGCTCTGCTCCAGGACAGCCTGGGGCGCAGCGAGAGGAGGCGGCTCTGTGGGAAAAATCCTCGTTTATCCTTCGGTCAGGGCAGGTCCACGTGTCCTCAGACGAGCGGGGGCCCGGGACCGTGTGGTTGCGGAAAACCGCACGAAGCCGCTCAGAGGCCGGGCCGGGCCCCGCGGGACACGTGCCCTGCGCAGCCCTGCCCGCCGGACCTGTGCGCCCTGCCACTCACACGTTTGCAGCTTTAGCTCAACACAGAGAAATGGTGCTGTTACTGAGGTTTCTTTTTCCTTCTTTTTTCCCCCTCCTGTTTCTCATTTCTGAGAAGAAAATAAGACTTCAAAATTGCAGGATGAACACTTGGCAAGAAGAATCAATGCTTTTGTTTCCTATAAATATCACTTGTCCAAAAATATATCTCTATTCTTATTTCTTCAAATACACATTCATATTTATCAATAAATATTTTATTATAACCATTATCAAAACATCAAAGGCTGCTGGAATGTTTTACTTCAACCCACACTGCCTGTTCCAGGCTCACACAATGCATCAAATGTTCGTCTCTCACAGTAGTCAAAATAGAATTAATATTTAAGTTGTGATGGGAGAAGCCACGGGGGTAGCGGGGAAAGGAAATGAGCTTGCATTCTATCGAATACCAAGGTAGCAAAGCCAGCGCAGGGTGAGGAGAACACGGGGCTGTGATCCCACCAGGTGCCATCCATCACCCAACCGCTGGGCGTGGGAACGGGGTCAGACGATTTCACTGACGACCTGGGGCAGACCGCCCCGGGTACCTCTGAGCCACCAGCGCTGTCACAGCCCTCAAGTCAGACACGGCTTCATCTGCCAGGCTAGGGCCGTTTCTCGGACAGAAGGCAGATCTCGTTCTGTGCTGGCTGCTGCAGAGCTCTGCCCCGTGCACCCACAGGGATCTGCTCCAGCCTCGCAGCCCAGCGCTGCGTTACCCTGCAAACCCCGTACTGGGGACAGATGTGCACGGCCACACACGGCTCTGCGCCCCTGGACACGCCAAATTCCCCTGCAAGCCCCAGCCACACACAGAACACACAGGCCGATGTAAAGTCCTCCAATTCCAACTCTCCTAAGCAGAAGCTAAATGGATAAAAACACTTCACAATTGATTTATTTACAGTTAACGACACCCTCAGCCACTCCGGAGCTTGGCACAGTTCAAAGTTCTAAGCCCTCCCATGTTTTTGTCCCAGGTTTTCTTTCCCGCAGGTTTTCAACAGCGGGCAGTGACTCAGCCACATGAATCATTTATGGCATTGTGAGTCACACTAGGTAGCACACGAAGGATCTGGATAACCATTACAAGGTTTATCCGAAATCAAGAAATGCACAATATACTGCATAGTCATTAGTATTTAAAGGAAAATTATTTTGTTTAGCGGGGGGGAAAAAAGGGTATTTTAAAATGTTAATGCAACGTCTTGCTGGCAAACCAGACTTCTTCTCCCGCATGGTTTTGAAAATCAAACCTGCACTTTTCCCTCAGCCCACTGCAGTCAAAAACACTGTGTGCATACCGGATTATAACCAAGACCCCAGAGAAAAATTTCAACAGGAGGCTCATTCCTCTCCTCCTGTAATTACACCTCTATATTAAAAAGGCGCTTTGTTCAGATCTCAGCCGCATCTCGGCTTGTATAAATTAGCACATCTCCATCAGCAGCCACAGCGTGATGGAGCCAGTCCTCTGGCTGCGGGCACTGGGAGGGACTGGGGATGCTCAGGGGCCGCGGCTCCGCACCAGGGGGACCCCAGAGGGGCGCGTTCCCAAATCCGGGTGGCCCTGCGGGTGCCAGAGCGGAGCCGGGATGGACAGACATACTGCTGCTCTCCCTGCAGCAGGAACACAGAAAACCTGTGCTCAACCTGCCCATGGCAAATTCTCGGTTCTCTCTCCTGCGGCTGACCCAGGGCCATTGCGGTGCCTTGCAAGCACTAATTGAATCAGCAGGGAGAGCCATGCCCGCTCGGCAGCAGGAGCTGTGGGAGCGCTCTGCCTCCAGCAAACGTCCCCATGTCCTGCGGGGACGAGCTGCGTTCTCCTCTCTCAGCTCCCAGGGATGGTCCACGTTTGCTGGAGGACCGAAGTGTGTGCTAACGGAGGGCATGATTCTAGCAAGAGGCAAAAGAAATACCGAGGAAACAACTTTTAGAGGATGCTGCTGAAACTTCAGAGTGTTATCTTAGAAGAGGGGGGTTTGTTTTGTTTTTTTTAACGGTAGCGGGAACCTCCTGAAGCAGTAAGAGCACCACGGTCTCCCCTGCACAGAGAACGGCGATGGCAGCGGGCGCGAGCGGCGGCACCGCGGTCACCGCGTCCCGCGGCCCCGGCTCTCACCTCGCAGCTCGCCCAGGTCCAGCGTCTTCCCCAGCTGCTCCAGGAGGTCGGCCCTGGCCGCGTTCTTCTTGTGCTTCTTGCCGTCGTAGTGCTGCTGCGCCATGAGCGGGTTGTTGAACCAGGCGGCGCAGAGCTGGCAGTACCGGTCCGAGTCCCGCCGCGGGAGCGGGGCCGGCACCCCCGCGGGACCGCCCGTGTGCGGCTGCTTCAGGGAGCCCAGGCTGCTTTCTGCGGAGGGAAACGTTCCCAGGTCAGCTTTCCCAGGCTGGTGCTGCCGCGTGGGAAGGGCAGGCCCTGGGAGAGCCCACGTTAGACACCGGGAGCAACGAGCAGCAGCGGCAGCGGCCCGCTGGCTGATTTGGGTGGCGCTGCTCGGAAAAACGCCATTTCTCATTAAAAAAAAGCAGCATAAAAGGACGGCACAGGACTGGTGCTGAACTACCTGCGTTTCCCCGGCCGGGGAAGGAGGCTGCTGGCGCTGCAGTTACACAGCTTAGCGCTGCTGCGACTAAACCCGCTCCACTTTTCCTGCTGAAATTGCTACTGCCAGGAAAAATTGCCAGTGGAGAATAAACAAAACATGCAAAGCCATCCACTTCTCAAGATAGAGAGACAGATTTATCATTATCTCAGGATTCTTACTTTTCAATTTATTTAGTTTCAGAAAGAACAGGGAAAGCTGAAGTAAATGTAAATTGTCACATATGAAAAAAAAAAAATCAGTAGTCAGCCCCCTCATTCAAACATCTTCACATTAAGAACTGACAGGTGCCAGCAACCCATGACCTTAATTTAATCTCATATCCCTTCAGATTCACCAGGAAGCCACCTGGGAACACAAACATCATCCCCAAATCATTTCAAAGAAAAATGGGTAAGCAGTATTTACACAATGAAGCTCCACGTTGTCTGCCAGAGTTTTCCTACTTTGTACAATATAAATCACAAACCTATGGAAAAACAGTTTAAAGTCAAATAAAGCTCAGATAATATTTGGATACAAAAATATAAAATTACTAGCACTTAATTATCACATCTCATTGAAAAATTCCCTTTTATGTGGCTTTCTTTTTCTTTTCCAGATGAAATGCCTGCTGTCTAAATAATTAACAAACTGCTCTCTTCATGATACAAAACCAGGCGAATTTTAAGGGGGTGAGGAGGAGCTTTGACCACGAGGCTCGTGCTGTCCCAGCTGAGCTCTGACAAGCGCAGGCTGGCAAGTGACAGACCCACCTTGGTGTCTGATACCAGGAACGGCAGCACTGAGCAAAACAGGGATATATTTAGACATGTAATTAAAACTGAAGCCCTCTGTGATTGTCTCTGGGGTTCAGGAAAGTTAATATTGCTGCAAATCTTCCGCTGACCTGCTCAGGATGGACGTCTATTAACTTTCCTCGAGGAAATTGTATCTTACCTATAACGTTACAAACAACCTTATCCATTTCCAAGGGTTTATAAGCCGCTATTGTTTTTGATGACACCTGCCGAGGTGCCCGAGCGCCACGGCGGGAGGGCTGGTGGGGGCAGCCTCGCCGCCCCAGGCCGCCCCTGCAGAAACACCTGCACAACGATCTCGCTGCTGCTGCCACCAGCGCGAGCAGAACGGCCCTTGGGGGACTGGTTAATAAGGCGATTACACAGTTGGCTCCCGCAGAAGATATTTCTTGTCCTCGTTCCGCCGTCTCGCGCGCCGCCCGCCCGTTTGGATTCATTTCCCCACCAGAGGATTCCACCCTCTGATCTCTGCCCGCCCTCCGCCCGCCGCCTGGGTACGAACCCAGCACGATGCCGACAGCAAAACCTCTTCCCTGCTCGGGCGCGGCGCCCGGCGCAGCGCGGGGCCCGGACCCCTGCGCTCCGGCAGAGCTGGCGGGCAGCAGGCGGCTGGGGAGGGACCCGGCTGTGTTTCGCTCCTAAAATAACCCATTTTCTAACACCTACAGTTCCAGCGTGAGAAATGCACCCCCAGCCCCTCCAGGGTGCACGTGACATGAACAGTGCAACTACGCCAGAGAGCAGAGCCAGGGCCAACACACAGCGACTGAGAAGACCAGGAAACAGCAATATTGCCCAGCCAAACTACGGTCATGCAGACTTTGCATGTGCTCGACTCATGGAAAGCAAGCATAGCTTGCCTATCGCTCACATATTTTTGTGACCACCCCCAAGGACCCCCCTGCGGGAAAGTGTTGGTGTCCAGAGCTGCCCCACGCAGAGATGCTGTGGGGACCCAGAGATGCTGAGCAGCTCCAGGGCACAGAGAGGGCACTGGGACTGTGCATCTGGACCAGTATAAATAACCGGGTGTCACGGCAGCCCAGGAGCTCTGTGATAGATTTGACTTGCTGCTCTCCAGGCCCCAGGCTGTAAGTTAAATCTGTCAGATCTCTTGGTCAGCTTTCTCCTTGTTTCCACGTTCTCTGCCGCCGGAGGCTGAAGCCAGCAGAGCTGGTGGTGTCCGCAGGAGTTACATCTCCTGCTCGCTGGGGAAACGCGACTGAGCATCCCCTGCCGCTCAGCATCAGCCGCCCCGGGCTGCACGTCCAGCCCCGCCATGCGGCTGGGGCTCCCCCAAACGCCGTGCGGGAGCGATCCCACCCGGGACCCGCGCTCCTGCTTCGGGGGGTTCCACCAGAGCCCCCATATCGCCCCAGCACCCCCGCACCCGAATTTCGGTGTGCTGAACCCAGCCTGGCAATCAGTGAAAACAGCCCGTGTCTTCCAAACCCTCCTGAAGAGAAACAGATGAAAGCTGACTTCTCTACAAAGGTGGATTTATCATTTTGAGATGCACTACATAACTACTACAGAACAGAAAACACCATCATTCCCTGAGCAGTGACACGAAAATTAATAATAAACACTCACAAAATGTCAAATGTTAAAAATGTTTCTCCATCTAAAACACAAACATAAAAGCTGCTAGTTTGACTATTTCAAGTATTTCAAAATGCTAAATAGCTCATGACAGTCTGCCTTACGTTCGCTTTTGCTGTGGGAGGGAAGTGAGAAAGTCTTACTTTGCTGCAAGAAGCAAAATATAAAGTTAGAAACACTTTAGTACTCTGGCAATGAACTAACATCTGACTTATTTCTCGCATGCAAAGCTTTTTATTCATAGCTGCATTTAAACGGCACCCAACTTTTTATCATTGCCACTCTCCAGGAACCGGGAACTGAGTATGAGAACAAGAAAGTAACAGAGCCACGGCAACAGGGAACTGGGGAAACGCCGTTTTCCTCAGCGGGCGCTCGTGGTTCAGCGGCAGGCTCCAGCTGCTGCGGGGCAGGCTCTGCGCCCAGGCCTGAGAGCACCTCAGCACACCCCAAACGCAGGCCCCACACCGGGAGCCAGCCCCACGCTGTGTCACAGACACGTGTGGCACCCCCAGGGCTCCCAGCACGCTCAGGGCCGGCACAGTCGCTGCTCCCTGAGCACCTGAAGCTCTGAGACTAAAAGCTCCCCAGTGCCAGCCGTGAAGGACCGGGAGGAAAATCCAGAGGAAAAGTGCTGGGTGACTCTGCAGGAAGCCCAGAAAAGCGCTGTGTCCAAAGAGCACATTTCTGAGAACGACTGGAGAGCAAGGCGGTGCTTACTAACGAATCCCCGCGGCTCAGCCCCATCTTCCAGATCAAGTGTCTGGACGAGCTGCCGAGTCCTTGAGCTGCTCTTTCCCAGCGGTTACAGCTGGAGAGCCCATCGCGCCGGAGCACACGGCGCCGCTCACCCAGAGCTGGTCCAGACGATGGAAAATGAGAAAAACACAGGGAGGCTGAGCCCTCCGAGACCACGCTCCTCCGTTAAACAGGGAACCACCGTCTAACGTGACTCCCGCGTTCCCTCAGGCAAAGGCGATAACATTTCCCAACATTTCCCTGGTGAAGGACAAGTGATAACGATTGCATCACCATCTACAATCTGGAAAGCCAAAAAAGCAACAAAAACACATGCAGAGAGCCAGCCCCCGTTATTTAATCACATCTAGGGTTTATGCACATCGTGGTAGGCAGGATGTAAAACGCACAGGTAAATTTCTATTCTCATCTGACCGAAGTGTCACCGGTAGTGACACTGAAACGCATCTGTCAGCAGGAGAACTGCCCAGTTAGCAGGAGGAATACTTTGTTCGAGCATCCTCTGGCCTGGTGAGCACAGAGGAAGTTCTGTTGCACGGTATATTAGTGCTTTGCAGGGACTTTTTAGTTAAGCAGACAATAAGACGGTTAAAATATCTGATTCCAACATCTGACTTTTTAGATGTGAAAGTTAATAGGCTTGCACTATCGGAATCACAGAATGAATACCCATCTGGGCAAAAATCAAAAGACAATCGATCCAATAGTGTTCAAAGACTAGATTTCCCTCTAAGGTAAAAGCAAATGATATTCTGTACAGTAACACAAAAAGTTTAATAAACGTATTGGCCGAGCTGTCTAATAACTTTTGACCATTGAAGCGAGGTTTGGCTACCGGTGCCCAGAGCACGGATCATCTCCCCCAAGCCAAACCGCCAGCAGCGCGGAGCCAGCGCCGCGGCTCTCGCAGGGAGGGCGGCCCTGGCCGAGCCACGAGCGGAGCAGAGCAGAGCAAACGGCGTCGGCGGCGCGCAGAGGTCGTTACGGCAGCGCCGCAATTGAGGAGCTGCTGCCGCCCCCTCCGCCCGGCCTCCCCGCGCGGCCCCCCGCCCCTCCCGGTCCTCCCGACCTACCTGTGGCCTTTAGTGCTGGCTGTTCACCCAGCAACAGCTTTAACCTCTTGGCGTGGATTTTCCCTTGGTAATGCGATTCGGCCACCACCGCTGAGGTAAAGGACATGTTACAAAGCGTGCAGCATTTGTTCTTATCCACCGAGTCACCGTCACTGCCCTGGGTGGAGACAAGAACACAGACAAAAAGACGCGTGTAAGCCCACCAAGCACAGCCACGGAGAAAGAGGAGAGAGGATGCAGGTTGTTACACCAAGGCCCCGGTTTCCAAGGGGTTTCCCTCCCTTGTCCCCCCAGACTCGGTCCTGCTCCCAGCCCTGCTCCCGCTGGGATGGCAGCGGCTGTTCCTCGCAGTTTCTAATCACTGCATCTTTAGTTTTACAAGTAAATCCCAATTTAACGAGAATGTTGTCTCCGGCCTTGGGAGAAGAGCTCACCAACAGCCCCTGGGCTGAACGTCTGTCAGCAAAACACCATTGCTGCTGCCAGCAAGTGCTTACGAACAAACGGCTTCCACAGACACCAGGGTAAGTGTACAACTGGCAAATAAGCAGGGGAAAAAGCACATTTGCACCATTAATCGCAATGAATTATTCAACCCATTCCACAAAGGAAACGGTAATCACATTTAGGGCCATAGACGCATGGCCTTGCCTTTCCGAAGATCTCAGCACATTGTGTCGGCCACTGAGCACAATTTATAAATGACCTCTTTTGAAAATACTCCTCTGTGCAGAGCAAGACCTTTCCTAAGCCAGGAAATGGCCCGCTGCGTGCGGGCAGTTAGCATCCCGCTCCTTCCCTGGACAAGATGGTCAGAACCGGCGCTGTGCCAGGGCAAAGCTCCCTCCAGTGACGAGCCATCTGGAGACAGGAGCGCAAGCTTCATTTTGCCTTTTTTTTTCATCTTTTAAGCAAGCATTCCAACTGCTGTTATACAGTCAAAACAGAAGAGAAGTCTGCTGTAGGAGCTGCCACCTTCATTTCACAAGCAGCTGTAAATGCATCCTGCAAAGATTCCAGCACTCGCGGGGCTGCACCTCTGTGCAAAGGACATGGCACAGCTGGAAACGGTGACACAGAGGCCGAGGGAAAGTCAGGGGAAGTCCAGAATCCAGCTCCTTTTTTGCAGGTATCACATCCATACTCAGAACAAAGGGCAAGCGAGGGGCTCTGCAATACCCGGGAGAGCAAACCAACCACACAGTCTATGTCCAACCCACTATTTAAGGTCATTTTCTCCCCTAAAATAAGCACAATTACAAAAAAAGACTGATTTTCATCACTTTGTTGTTGTTGTTAACTATAAATCAACTTAAACCTTAGGGAGAAATCTCAAGAGGTGATAAGTACTGTTCTGAGTATAATTTGCACTTCTTTTAAATAGGTTTCTCTCAAGATATTTTATGTCTTCAAAGGGAAATCACTTGAAAGTTAAGAGCAGAGTAAAAAATTCCTAGACTCTATTGATCACCAGCGGTGGTAACACACAAAGAGCCTCCAACAGAGCCCGTTTGAAAAGCTGATACACTTCAGTGTTTACACACCAGGGTCTCTCCCTCTGCCTGGTCTGCTCCTCAGTGACATTTTCTCCTTTCTAACCTACTTTCACAGACAGACTGCAGTTACAAAAATGCATATTAAAAAAAAATTAAGGAGATGCTTGGGCTTGAGTGTTATGAAGCATTCGCCCAAGCCTGTAGAATCGCTCCCTTCCCTCCAGCACCCAGACTCCCTGCACGGAGCTGCCCGGGCGCTCGAGGCTGCTCCAGCCCTGAAGGGTAATTATGCCTTCTCATTTGTCAGCGGCTGTTTTACCTGTAACCAGATGGGCTGGGGGGAACCCGACCTGGGTGTCTTTTGTCACCTGTTGAATGACACCGCGTTGACAGGATTGTGCAGCCAGCTGGTAAAATAACATCGCTTCTTGCTCAGGATGCTCTGTGTGCCCTCCTGCATCCCCAAGGATGCTCTGCACCCCCATTTGCCCTCCTGCACCCCCAAGGATGCTCGGCACCCCCATTTGCTCTCCTCCATCTATCCTTGCCACTTCCCTTGCTCCCGCACCCAGCTCGGTCTAAAGCAGCAGCAGGGAACAGGCACTAACATCTCAATTTAGTTTCCGTAAAACCCACACAAGAAACTCTCTAACCCCATGCTGCATAAAGCCAGCTGATGCGCAAGGAGTATTTCTACCATTTGTCTTTGCAATCTTCTCCAGCTGATCCCGTCTCGCTGACCTTTGCGGAGATGCAGCACTGCCAGGGGTGAACGGCCTCGCATAAACTGCAGCACAACAAAACACACCACGGGCTGGGAGGTAAAGCACCCGTTTCTCAGTGCTGACATTGCCCGTCTTCCCCCACTCCACAGCTGTGCCAAGCCAGCCTAATTTAGAGAGCTTCTTTTTGTAATATTATAAACTTCAAAGCAAGTCTTGTACATCCAACAGAATTAACTTCAGTTATTCAGACGCCTGTTAACAAGCTGCTAAAAGGCATAATCCTCACACAGGACCAGGCAGTTGCAGCCCTTTGCTGGATGTTCCTTCAGCAATCCTCAGAAAAGTAGGGGGTTTTATCCCACAGATACCAATCTGCTGTCTTCATTCCCTAGGTTTTACTGAGAAGAAAAGATTATACGAACCCTTGAAATATAGCAACATAAAACACAGCACTCAAGGCACTGCAAAGTACCTTCTAAATTTGAGTTAATTTCCTGCACATGAAGGTGCTGCTGCCAAAGAGCTATTTTCTGTAACGCTCTGTCTGAAATGTGGACCACTGCCGTTTCAGAGCCTGTTTTCTCTTGCGGTACAAGCAGAGAGCAAGTGCCGTTCGCATCTATCTAAATCCGAAACGCTCAGTAAGCCTTGGAGCATCTTAGGACCTACATGTCCCCTGAAGAAAAGCCAGCCTTAAGTTAATTAAGGGGTGTGTTTGACACATCAATAATTTCAGAATTTAGGTCTTGCCTAGCCCACCGTTCCCCCAGTGTGTAAGGACCTGTTAATTCGTCCCTCACTGGGGCTGCCCTGGGCACAACCATCAGCAAACAGAACCACATCCCTTCTCACTGCTGCCTTTCACCGAAGAAATGGGAAGCAGTTCAGCTTTGGCTTATTTGAGGTCTGTTTGGTTCTCTGCCACCGTATCCACGCGCCGAGGTTTATGTGCAGCTATGTGGTTTCTTGCTAGATGTTATAGAGCTCGTTAGACGGCCACGTTCCAAGTCTATGTGTGCATGTCCACCGTACCTTTCACATTCTGTAATTAATAACTCGGTAAAAATACTGTGAGATTCAGTTGTTAAGGGGTAGATTGCATCTGCAATTACCCTGTGTGCAACATAAAAGTTCCACTAAAATTTTAATTACTGTGTGAAGGAGCTTTCAGAATCCTTTGGCAAAACTTGCGTGCTTCTCCTTTTAATTAGAAGATATCTCACTAAATATTGATAGCATTAAGTCACAGTCACACTCCCATAGATGTGAAATGGTTGGGATGCTGGGAACCTCATCAACGGCTCTCACACCAGCCCCAGAACATGGGAAAGAGCTGGATGAATAATTCACTGTGAATCAGCCCCTTATAAATTTAGTCTCCTTTTATTGCCTGACGAATGGCTGTGAGCTGGTCTAATTTCCTCAGGTTTGTTTGTTTACTGGAATGCAGTTGAGGAAAACGATCGCAATTTTGTGAAACTGCAGACTGACCACAAAGCTCTGTGAGGAACCTTTTGTGCCCAGCGGTCCCTTCTCATCGACCCGCAGAAAAATGAAAAACCTCACACGGCACTGGGTGCACCCAGCAGCCCCGCACACGGCGGGGCTGGAATGGAGTAAATGCTGCATGTTTGCTATCAGCATATTTTTTTTCCTATGAAAGAACATTTGAATAACTAAAAATGTAATTACTGTTGCTGATGCACATCATATTTCTTGTGTAGTTCATTGAAAATTATTTCCAGTTACTTAGCATTTCAGCTAAACTAAATGTTACCTCTGGGTACCTGATCATCTGTAGCTGAAACAGGAAAAATGTTGTAGCACAGAGTCAATGACTCACAAAGCAGCTGAGTAAACAGGGACTTAAATTATACCCACGTTTTCTGACCGGAGCTTTTTAGCTGGGCAGCCTCCGTCTATGGGATGAAGCATGTAATAGAGGCGAACTTTGCTGGCATGTTTCCGACTCTGGAAAAACAAAGAAAAAGAAAAGAAAACGCAAGAAATGAAGTTATAACAACAAGAGGCTCTATTGCTGTGCATACAACACCAATCTGCAATAGGATTTCACATCCTCTTGATATATACATCCACCAGGGAAGGAGAAAAGGGGAAAAGACCCAGGTGAGGAACATTTGCATTTCACGGAGGCTTCACAGAGCTCTCTGCCAAGCTGAAATGAACTGGGGAATGGTTATGAAACCTGCCCTTAGCAGGAGAAACGGTCACCTCATCGCTCTGTGCTCCGTCCTACAGCCCCTCGAAGGCACGGCGGGAATAAAAGTGGCAAGAGAACAGCAACGTTTGTTCGCAGACCATTTCCACAGCGGGAGAGATGGAAAAGGTCCGGGTTATTGAGCTCCAGGCAGACAGGACGGCATCAGGAGGGATTGGATGCACATGCGCAAATAGAACTCCACAGTTCCTACGCTTACGGAAGAATGGATTGTGTAAGGGGTATAAAACCTCATTTCTAGGAAAGAAGCCCATTCGGGGAGAGCAGAGGGATGCCCAGAGGAGACCCTTCCCACGAGGGACGCACTGGGCAGGTCCCACCCTGCCTGCCCAGCCAGGGAGGATGAGGAGGGACGAGAGGCGTCCTGGGCATGGCAGCACCAACCAAGCAATCCTGGTGACTTGCGAAACGTGAAGGAAGATTTAAAAGCTTCTGCAGCAGGAGCACAGACATAAACCTTCAAAACACCAACTTGCAGTCAGCTCTTGTCTTCAGTAGGCGGAGGGAGGGGAAAAGGCTGCAACTGCTGAGTACCTGCATCCAGAGCCCAGACCTGCACGGCAGCTATTATGATGCAAATGTTTTCTCTGAATCTCCATTTCTGATTGCCTCACAGAACAATGGCACCATAATATTATAATTTCAGATCACAGATTTGCAATTTTAAAATATTAAATTATAATTACGATGTTCTGGAACACTCTTTTTCCTGTGGCGTGAACCTTGAGCTAAATTTGCAGAGAGCTGTATTTGCATGCATAAACGTGACTATGCAATAATTTTTTTAATAGAGCAAATCAGTCAAGACAAATAATGTCAAATATCTTTCTCTAACTTGCCTGCCTGCATGCATTTGGAAAATGTGAGTCAGAGCCAAGCGCAGGAAACCCCAAAAGCTTCAGCTACCAGTGATTAGCAGTCCGGACAGCGACAGCGTGGTTAAGAAATGACAAAATAAACGTTGGAGATGCAGCGGGCAGATGTGTGCAGTCAGCCTGGGGGCCGGGCAGCACCCCGCTCCGCCGGGCAGGATGGACGCCAGGGAGCCCCCGGCAGGGGACAGGACCGGCCACCGCGAACCCTCACCGCGAACCCTCATCATGAACCCTCACTGCGAACCCTCACTGTGAACCCTCACCGTGAACCCTCACCGCGAACCCTCACCGTGAACCCGCGCACACCGTGGATGGAGGGGAGTCAAACGCACAGCAAAGGCGACAGGGCCAGAGATTTCCAGCTGATCCCTTCACCAAACATTCGCACCCCTTGGCGCAGCCAGGCCAGCCCCAGCCACCCTCCCCAGGCCCTTCCCTCGGCTGAGCTGCCCCAGCGCCCCTCAACGCCGCTCGCACACGGGCACAGCCCGCTGAACGCAGGGGTCAGAACGTCCCTGCAGTTTTTTGTTGTCTTTTTTGCAAGATGAAAAGGCAAGATTTTAACAGTAATCATTTCTAGTGTTCTTTTCTGTGGCGCTCAGCTGTGACATAAATGATATCCAAATGTCAGCATTAAAAGGCAGTGAAGCTTCAGCCTTCTGTAAAACACCTCTCACCTTTATTTATGCATTTGTTTGGATTTATGAAAGCTAAGGTAAAGACATAACTTACGCTTGGCATAATTTAAAACTACATGGTTCCTCATGCAGCCTTATTATACCACGGTTATAAAAGTGGAGCTTAAAATCATCCCTGGCCTTTGCAAGCATGTAGTGAGCATCTCATTCCCTCTCGGGGAGCTGAGGTAGCGCAGCCCATTTGTCACCGATTTTATCTCTGGTATTTTCTACATTTACATGTGTATTTATCATCCTAACAGCGAGGCAAGAGCAAAGTGATTATTCTTAGCACGCTGCTCGCAAACAGCCCCGCGGGCTCTCCCTTCCCCTCCACAAAGCAACTGGAAATCCGCAGCTCTGAGGCGCGAGAAGGGCGAGTGCCGGGGTGGCACAGCACGGCCACCGCGGGAGGGACCCCGGAGCTCCCCATCAGAGGTCCCCAGTGTTCGCAGGAGCCCTGGAGGACGTCTGGGAACAGCGGAGATGCGGGTACGACAAGAGCATCCCTGCCTCTTAGAGCCTGTTTTCACACAGCAGCTGCAGACTTCTGCACTGCAAGCTCGAGTGCTATTTATTGTAAGGAAGCTCATCAATAAAAGTAAACAAATGGATCATTTCTATCTATATCAAATCTACTTGAATACAGGGGATTGTGGCAGAGGCAGCAGAGCCCTGGCAATTCAACCCTGAAACATAAAAGGGCAATGCAGAGCTAAATTGTGCCATGAAATGCAATTTGATTTTGCATAAATCAAGTTGTGCGGTGCCTTTCTGCCCAGGGCGAGCAGCAGCACGGCAAGAACAGAGACAACTCCACGCTGCGGGAGCCGCGGCAGCTGGCAGGACCGGGCGGGTTCCCGGGGCAGCGGCCCCGCTCGCCCGGCCGCGCAGACACGGGGACCCCTCTCTGTGCCCTCTTCTCCAGCCAAACCCCTCTCTGTGCCCTCTTCCCTTCTCCAGCCAAACTCACCACACCGGGGAGAGGCCCCACTGGGAGCCGGAGGACGGGGCTGTAATGGCAGCCTGAATGGCTGAGGCTTCTCTTGGTTTGTAATAAACCCTTTTTCAGAAGCCTGTTGGTTGGATTATTAATCCTTTTAGTGAGTACTGTGTCGATTTTTTTGTACACTGGCAGTTTCTTAATTAAATTGCCATGAAGCACGCGGTCACACGAGTACACCCACTTTATCATCTGTATTGGCCCCACTTGTAATCTCATCAAAAGAGATAAAGTTATCTTGGCCAGACCCAGTTCTCCAAACCTCGTGCGGAATACCAGTTACATCGTTCTCCTGAAGCCCCGTCCCACAGCCCCTTTCTGGGGCGTTTTGCTCAGGACTGTGCTGAGCTGGGGGCTCCGCTCCCCCTCCTCCTGGAAACTGCCCCGCTGTCCGGTCCCACGAGGGGTCCGCGGTGACGACGCCGAGCACGACGCCGAGGACGATGCCGAGCACGACGCCGAGGACGACGCCGAGCACGACGCCGAGGACGATGCCGAGCACCTGCCCAGCTCTTGTCAAGCACTTGCTTGCAAATTACCGGACCTGCTGACTCAAAAAAACCCCAACGTTCTGGATTTCATAATGGCTGCCTAACAAACTTCCATGGTTCTGCTGGAACAGAACCAATTTATTCCTCATTCTGTGATATAACAACATCCTCTGCTATTTTTTTTTTTTTAAATAGAGGACAGAAGTATTTTCAGCAAACGCCTTCCCTTTTTTGCCTCTTCTGCCCACACGACCAGCACACACTATTGTTGAGATCCCCGTTGTTCGCTGCAGAGACAAACTCCCATCTGTTATTCCAGACGCTGCTGGGTGCCAATGTCCTTTTTCTCCCTTTGTAAGTTTTGCAAAGCTTCATTTATAATTTATGGTCATTTCTATCCACTTCCTCTTTTTCCTCCGTGACTTAATTTTTTAAAAAGCATCTACTCATGCTTGTGACTTCCTGGGCACACAGATACGTGTCCGTAATTCCCAATTGCACACAGCTGAGTTTTCACCCCCATGGAGCTGGCTTCTTCAGAGCAACAGGTAGACGTATTACAGGTTTGGACACTGATTTGATTACACATAAAGGCGATTACTAACGACCTATTCAGCCAAGCAACCACTAACTCACTTAATTTTCCCTAAATCCGTTACCATTTCTCCCTGCTTGCCAAGCCACCCCCAAGCGCGGGTCCCCTCACCAGGGATGGACACGAACCGCCGTCCCGTCTCGGCTGGGAAACAGGAGTTAACACACCCAGAACATCCCCGCACAAGCGCAGAGCAGCACGCACCAGCAGCCGCTGCTCCCACCGCATCCTTCCACGTCTGAAACGAATCAGCCCCAAAGCGCACCGGTGCCAGGCAGCGCTGAGCGCCGCGCACCCGGCGCAGCGTGGCGGGGCTTTGTACAACACGCGGCGATAACGAAAGACTCTGCTTTAAAACACCCGGAACCCGCATCCGAACATGGGCTGTGAGTTTAAAACATTAAAGGGAAGTCAGAGCGAATACCTGGAACACAGAGGCGCCCTCCAGTGCGCCAGGAGCAGATGGGAGCTGCAGGGACTTGTGGGGGCGGCTCGGCTGGGACGGGCTGGTCCTGGGCAGCAGAGCAACGTTTCATCACTTTCATTCCACACAGGCTTAATGTGACGTCCCTTGTGCCTCCCCATTACTGCTAACCCCAGGGTCTCATTCTCCATGCATTTCACTACTGTGCTGAAAGTACCTTTGAACTTTCAGCTATTTTTAGCCAGAAACGGGACTCTGCACAGAAGTGCAGGAAGGGAGCTCTACAATAGGGCTTCATCTGCTGTTGCTGCTATTTAGCGATAGATTTTGACACTGAGAGTGCATTAAAAATAATGTTTAGCCATTAATGTTGACAACAGAGTAGTAACACAGAGCCTTGTAAAGTACCGCTGAATCTGCACTGGTTTCCCAAGCACAGCGCGGTCCAGCAGCTCGTGCTGCACCAGTGACTCCACGCTCGCCGCACCAGAGGCAGCACGAGCGCCTCACCCCGACACCGGCACCCACCCATCTCTTTCACACACAACGTGTGCCCACGTCTACCTCAAAATACCTTAATGGCTGCTGTCAGCAGGACACGGGCTGGGTACCAAGACAAGGCCTATGTGTGCACAAAAACCAGAGCAGCACCTTCATCATCTTCGGAACTGAACCACAAAAAAGTTTTCCTTAGCCTGTTGTTTTTTTTTTTTCTCCTCAAGCCGAAGTTCTCCTACCAAACATCAGCACAACCTACAGAATAACACTAACATTTGAGCAGGCATTAAAAACTGTACAGCACGTGTGCACCACGGCAGAGCAGATTCTCAGCAAATGTGGGAAGGACACAGGAACAACAGGTAGGACATCCCCCCCTCCCTCATCCCCCGAGGTATTCACACGTCACTGTCACCAAAGCAAGCCAAGAGCCGGCGGGTGAGTGGCAGCAGCACACAGGAGAGCATTGCCGGCAAACGCTGCGTTCCCTTCGGTAACCCACCCAACACCAGCAGAGCCCCGGCCCACCGACCCTGGGCAGCCTGCGCTTCAGCCGAAGCTCGTCCTCTCCTCTCCCGCACCCTGGAAACACCTCAGCATCTCATGCAAGGAGCTGGCACCAGACAGAATGTTCCAGCTCCTTGTGTTCTAGTGCAGCATTTTTGTTAAATAGAGTATGTGCTCTTGCACTGCATTAATATTTTAGACACAGGATTGCCTTTCTGAGCACACACATCTCGATCCTTAAGGCGCTAATGTGCCAATAGTAAACAATGTTTATTATTCCTTCAGACAAGCCATCATTTCATGCAGTTTCCCAGAGAAGGGCAGCCCGACTGGAAGCAGATTAACCCGAGCATCATTCCAGCCCTGCGCAGACGAGGAGTATTGATGAGGATGTCGATACCGCTCACCCGCTTCGCTCCGCAGACAGGGTGAGTGATTCCAAAGGGCGCTCAGCTCCGGGAGGAGCCAAAGGGCACAGCACCTGATTCGTTCTCCCCAGTCTCCTCTGCATTTGAATTTTAATAAACTTTGCCTCTGCCCTCTCCCAGCAACTCAGGCTCCACCACAAGCACCTCAGCATCATTCCCTCATCTCACAAGGTGAACCAACATCCACACAACACCTTCCTGGGCTTCTTTTCTGACAGACCCCACGTACCTCTTAATTTTAAATGAAAAAGCAAAGCACCACCTGAACACCTGAAGCAATAAAGACTACAACAGAGAAAAGTGTTATAGCAGCTTAAGAAGCAAATGGGGTGATGAATATGCAGGTCAGGGTGGAACCTGAGAGCAACTTCGCATATTTGGTAATTTTGCTGCAGGATTTTCAAGGAGAAACTTGAAAATAAGTGTTAACATCTTCCTAATGGCTGTAAACACTTTATACAGAGATGAGGACTCAGAGCTAACTAAGAAAGCTTAGCTTTTCAAAATTACACAGCCTCTCTCAAAGAGCGGGAAGGAAGCGTTAAATGATGGGTGATTTAGAGAGCATCCAGCAGCAAAGAGGCTTCCCGCTCCAGGGGAAGGTGAGATGCAGAAATACAGAAAAGGAAAAACTCATCTCTGCAGCACAGACTTCCAATCGCATTGCAGTGCACTATATTTTCTTCTCCTCCTGTTCAGCAAGCTCTGTGGCACCGGCCGCTTCCCCAGTCAGCGCCGCCCTCTGACCGTCCCCGCTCCCCGGGCACGGCCAGCGGCCCGCAGACGGCTGCACGGCTGCGAGAGCTGCTGATCACAGGGCAGCAGCCTTGGTTGTTTCTCTGCAATGCCTTTGAGGGGCGAATGGCATTTGAATAGCAATGTTTTGTTGATAAAAGTCACAGGAACCTAATGCAAGAACCCCGTGCTCCGAATCCCGGGCTTTTGACGGGCTCCCCCGTGTCCTCAAAACAGGCTCTGCCTGAAGGTGCAGACTCCGGGTAGCTGCCTTCTGTTCTCCCACCCACAGATGTCATTTAAAAACAAAAAAATTCAATCTTTGCATTTCAAAGTCGTGCTTGAAAGGCACATGCTGTCTGTGCCATCAAAGTAGAGCAGAAAGGTCGACGGCTGCGAGACGCTCCCGGCCCCTGGGGCTGGCGCAGAAGGCGGCCCAGGAGGAAGACGTGTCCCTCGCCACCTTCACCCACACTGCCGCCCTCACCCACCCACAGCTCTGGGAGGAGGTAGCCAAGGCAGAAGCGTCGTACACATCTGGGCATCCTCCACCAGCCAGCACTGCACATCTGGCCACAATCGCATGGAGCCGACCGCACCCCTCTGCCCTTCTCTGGGATGCTTTATCTCATCAGTCATCCCCCTCTTTGTTCCTCTGCAGGGAAAAGGGAGAGCCGATGCACACGAGGAACGCTTGGCAGCACAGCGAGCTACTACCTAGCAGGGATTTCATCAGGCATCCGCATTTGGATGCTTTATTCCAGTAGGAGAAACAGGAAGGGAGTTTTCTGACACTTCAAGGGACAGATTAAGATATTAATTTGCTTTAAGAACTAAAATATGTAAACGCACAATCTTTTGGGCATTGACAACAACCAGTAAGATCCATCCCATCTCTTTCTTACCGCTGCACAGAAGTGAACCGATATCTTTAAAGCAACCTCCTATGACACTCAGCATCCCAGCGCAGAGAGCCTGTTATGGCATTTTCTCATTTGGGCTCCTGCAATAACTGCAAACTGCATCAGCAACCCAAGGCCATGGGCCCAGGCCAGGTCTGCCCAAGGTGGACCCTGGTGCTTTCACGGGGACAGAAAGGACAGCAAGGCGCAGCAGACCTATCGGACCAAGCCAGAGACACGG
The DNA here is from genome assembly GCA_013399365.1 of Pampusana beccarii. Taxonomy (NCBI): domain Eukaryota; kingdom Metazoa; phylum Chordata; class Aves; order Columbiformes; family Columbidae; genus Pampusana; species Pampusana beccarii. Next base: position 93,610 of record VWYH01011089.1, on the reverse strand, counting down.
CTGCACAAAACACATGAAATAAGGACAGTATTTTGCTGTACGTCAAGCTGGAAGCAAAAGCGTGCCGCAAATACTCTGATTCTTTTGTCATTTTTCCACTACACTTGCCCTTGGAAATAATACCACTTAATATTGTGTGACTGACATCAAAGTATTTTTTATTCCTGGCAAAGTAGTACAAAAGAAAATAAGAGTTATTGGTTGATGATTTGGAGAACGAGACGAGACAGCGATTGGAACTGACTATTCCTGTTTGGCAAGATAAAAACACCCCCCTTTCATACACTCTTTCCCTCTATTTTCTTACAGAGAAATGTCTTACTTTGCATGCACAAAGCAGCCAAGATTTCAGTGCCTGGCACAAAGGCTGCAGATCTGATTCGGCTGCGCTAGCGAGGCAGCAGACAAATCTACTATTTACTGACTTGCAGCAAGGGCTGGTGGTTCGGGATGGGATGGAACTCAGGTACGTTCAACACCACAGTTTCATACCAGAAGTCATGTTGCGAATCTCGATGGTATAAAACAGAATATTCTGACCACAGACACGACCTGGTCTCCTGGCCAGGGAAGATAACCACCTCCTGAGCAGGTGTCAGGCAGAACAAACAGCCTCTGCGTTCGCGGGGCAAATGCTCAGACCCAACTCCTTACGCAATAGCATCAGAGCAAGAATTATTTGCAGAAATTATTCTCCAATAATTTTCCATGATTAACGTACACGGGAAAAAAATCACATAGTGCTTGTCCCATGTCTGACTAGAGAAAGAGGTCAAGCTCACCTAACGAGTGCCTCACTACAAATTATCCGCTCGGGTCTCTGTCCAGCTCCGTCAGGAGGAATCCGGGAGCGCTGCAGAGCGGTTTCCCTTCGCATTTGCAGTCAGAGCACACGGCTGGGGAACCTCCGGCGAGGCTCGATGCTGCACCGCGCTGCCGGCAGCCCCGCGGCTTCCTGCGCCGGCTGCACAGAGAAAACACCCCGGTTCGGCTCTGCGAGAGCCCTCGGTGCTGCCTCTGCCACCCAGCACCGCCTTCCCCCTGATGCCCCAGGGCAGATTTTCAGCCCCTCATCGTGTCTGCAGGTTTCTCGGGATGGGGGCACGAGGAGAAGGTGTGTGACGCTCCGGAGCGGTGAGCAGAACAGACACCGCAAGGCACCGAGGCTCCTGTCCAGAGCAGAGGTGGCCGTGGGGACACGGCACAGCCGCGGGGAGACGGCACAGCCATGGGGACACAGCACAGCGTGGGGACACGGCACCTTCCGTCCCTGGGGGCAGCAGGGGAGCCCCGGGAGGGGCTGGGACAGCCCCCCCAGCTCGCTATCTCCATCCCTGGCACCGCTGACGCAGCCCGGCAGGCACAGCCCGGCAGGCCCGGCCCAGCCCGGCAGCGACGTTGCTGTGCCAAATGTCGACAGCGCCTGCTGGGATCTCGCGGGGGATGACAAATGAGCACAACACCTCGCGCTAGCAATGTACAACAGAAAAGCGCGTTGTTTTCCACATTCCAAAAACATCTGCTATGAATTAATGATTCAGCTCATACCTACGGTTACAGGCGCAGAAGAAAAGCGATTGGCTGAGCACCCCATTGCTCCCCAGTCGCTGCTCCTGTTTCTGCGGCAATGCTTCTGCCTCCTGTAGACAAAATTTGGCATCTGCATCACCACTTATCGAGACCTGGAAGATGTCCCTAAACCTGCAACCTTAGACCACTCCACAGCGGCTGCCAGGGATCTCTGCTGCACCGCACGGGCAGCGGAGAAGCATTTACAGGAGACAACGTAGGAAATTCACCCAAACAGACATGTAAAGTGCCTTACAAGTAAATGTGCATTATCGCTCGCATTGTTTATTAATGCAGCACAGCATTCTTGAACACTGTACATTGATTAAGCTGCTTGTATGTCTTCACTGGCCACTGAGACAAATGTCTCCCCATATATACATCACTAAATGCTCGAATCAGACCAAAAGTTCGGGGAAACCTCATCTTCCAGGTCTGTCAACACAGACTCCGATTCAGTTGGAATACTGCAGACACTGAGCGTCTTGGTGTAACCAAAACGGGTGAAATGCAGCAAAGCCACGCAGAACCCAGGAGCGCCAAGTCCTTCATCCCCCACGCATCCTCCTCCCGGAGCCCCCAGCAGGGCCGCGTCCCCCGTCCTTCCCCGGGGAGCCGCACCCGGGGGCAGCTGCCCAGCCAGGAGCAGGCACTGCGGACACTTCCTCCAAGGGTTTTTCACAGCACCATATCCCTCAGTAATCTCCTCCCTTGTTTAATAGGAATTTATTTAATTTTGTTTTGAAGATATGCAGTGCTGTTAATTGCTGTTCTAACATGTCTCTTATACATCCTAATTGTTCATGGCTTGCCTGCCTCTTAAGTGCTTAAATACATTCACAAATACTAATCTATTCTCTGCACAGTGATTCCTACTCAGCAAAGCACAGTGCAGCACATTTAATATAAAAATTGGAGTTTGTTTTGCTGAACTCTTCATTGACGTCCTTGCTAACTACGTTTCTTTGAAAACCAGCTTTTAGTCATATTCAAATCGCAGCCTGACCTTGCAAATTCAGACAGCACTAAAAACCAGACATGCAGCAGACAATGTTGCAGTGACAGCATTCACAGAGTAAGAGGGCACCAGTAAAAACAGTCTTTCGAATATTGAGTTTTCAGAGGGGAACTTCACATGCTGCTGTAGGTACTCACTGGGAAGGCAGCAGCCGATGCCACCCTGCAGAACACGAGTTACAAAGTGAGCCGAGTTACCCAAGAGCATCCTACCTCGTAATGGGCCACGCGCTGGGACTCGGAGATGAGCTGGGCGCTGCACACTTTGCAGTAACTTTCAGTGAACAATTCCTGGTCGATGTCGGAGGATTTCATCTGTTCACAGCAGAGAGAAGAGACAAGAAGCAGAATCAGTTACAAAAGGTGGGCAGGACAGGATGTGTTTGATGAGGGCCCCCGTGGACACACATCACTTACAGCTTGAAACACGCTTCACCATTTGTTGTGCAACACGAAAGCTGATAAACAGCTTTCTATAAAAGGCGAACACCACTACAACCTGGAGGAAGGTGTTTTTAAGCTGGAAAGATGCTCTGCTGTATTTTTCAATTTAGACATGGAAGGAAATTGCTTGGGTGATTTACTGGGCTGTGCTGTTCTCGAGCAGCTGTTCAAATATTTGTGTGTTGCCCACAATTCCTGATGAGGCCGCTTGCACTTAAGAAAGCAGCTCAGGCTCACAGGAGCTGTGCAGTGCTCTGCTCACACTTCCCTCGCCACGGAAGCAACCGCAGGTGCCCAACTCTGAACCGATACCCAGGCTGCCCAGCAGCGAGGTTGGGGTTTAGAGAAGACTGAACCCAGGCAGAGCCAGAAAACACCAGGAGTAGCTTCACAGACAGGATATTTGAAAACAAACAAACAAAAAAGTGCAATTCAAGAGGGACGATAGACGCCAATGCCTTCTGACTAATGCCGAGAGAAAGCCTATTAATTCACAGTCTCCCAGCCTGGAGAGACCGCCTTGCCCCCAGCTCCAGGAAAAGGTTTATTCGGGTGTTTGTAGTCTACGAGACAAAAGACACAACTCTCAGAGCTGCTCTGCTGGTGCCCTTGCTCTCTGATTCTGCAAAGACATTTGCTTGTTTTCGCTTGCTGTCTGCCTAGGTTTAATCTCCATTTACACTGTCTAGAGAAATGCGGCATTGAGAAACTTTCAAAGGCACCAAAAGACGATTTTAGGAGTACAAGAAGTGTTGCAAAATTGCATCAAAGGCAAAATAAAGTGGAGAAATCTCACTTAAATACAACAGACTGAAACATGGCAAACTAAAGAATCTCATTAAACCTCAACCCAGCAACCAAGACAGAGGCAGGTAATACCACCTTCATTTGCATGCAGTTTGCCACGCTCGCAGTACAAACTCTCACTGCAAAAATCAGAGTAAATCAAAAGCCGCTCAGTGTTAGCTTAGCCCTTCATGCTCTGATAACAGATCCCAAGTCTATTCTCCCTCTAACGTATGTGCATACGAATGGAGTTGCTGTCCCCTCTTTAGAGCAGCAGGGGCTAAACAGCCTTTTCCAGGAACAGGATTTAGTGTATTTTCTCCAGGCAGTAACTTTGGCGCAGGTATAGGATTTGTTAGCCTCAATACTGCCTGTTAGGTTTTATTTGCCATTGTCACTACACAAGGATGTAACGCACCGCAACAGGTGAACACAGTCATTATGCTGACGATGTGAATGTTGCGCAGCGCGATTCATGCACAGCTATCCGAGCTACCTAATCAGGTCTCTCTGGGGTGTCAGACCCTCAGGTGAGCACCAAGAGCACAGTTACGGATCCGAGGCAGCAGGAGCATCCCCAGAGTGACGTCCCCACAGGAACCGGGGTCCCACCCTACAAGACCATGGAAAGCAGTTTTGGTGAGCAGTAACTCCTCACCCCAACACAGCTCCTCACCCCGAGGGCTCGTGGCCAAAGGCACTGGGCAGCTCCGGCCAGCGCTGGCACGGCCACCGCTCTGAGCCGGTGCCGACGGCACCTGCGCATCGCCGCACCCTCTGCAGCACGGGGCTGACTCCAGACACGAAGCCCTGGAAAAAGAAAACAGCTTTGTTGTGCGGGTACTTGACCTACAAACAGGGCTTTATCCTGCTCTAAAAAAGCTCATTTTTTCCCCCTCTTTTGTCTCAGATACACTCTGCATTATTATTTAGTGGGTCAGTCCTAGCAGTGATTTATTAACTTCTTCCGCCTGCAAGTGTCATAAAGGGAGTCCATAAGCAATTAATATTTATGTATTTCTAATCACTTAATTCCACTCTGACTCTCCCTGCCTACAAGTGCCCAACAGCTCCTAGAACTGACCGGCCTGTGTCCGACCCTCACTACTCATCCCAGCCCACCAAAAGCAGAGGGGAAGGGGTTTGCTCCACCAGCCAGCTGCATGCCGCGGCTGCAAAGCACCACGAGACGCTGGAGGAGAACTGCACGTGCCGAGCACGGAGGGACACGGGCCCTGCACACACTCAGGGGCTTTTCTTGCTGAGAGCTGACGAATTAACGTGTGCCCGGCAGCCGTGCCAGGGGACTCGACCCGTCCAGCTGAGCAGCAGCTCCTGGGCTGCACACCTAAGTCTAAAGAGCTAAAACTCTCGGTCTCCTCCTCAGACGGGGACATGAACAGCGTGGTCTCCACCGCAAACGCTTTGTCTCCTTTCCGGGGGGTTTATCACTGCCTGTTCCGCTGGCGCTGAAGTGCTGACGTGCCCCATCCCCATGTCAGGTCAGTGACCCCTGCACAAGTCAGCTCAGCATCTCCAGGAACGGCAAAACGTGTCATCGGAGACCTCATTTGAAACACCTTGTGCCATATGGCTCCGATTCTTCCCAGCAGTTTCAGTGACTATAACAGCTTAATGAAAATCAATGTGATGGGGCTGACTCCGGTTTTTCGCAACTGTTTCGAAGATGTAAACTAAGTTGCGCTAAATTTTAGAGGACAGCAATCCACATCCTGACATCAGAAACACATTCAAAGCCAAATTCCTTCTTAGGGATAGTCTTTGTACCAGCTGAATCCCCCTGGACACGGACACGTGCTGGATGTGGACCAGAAAGGCGATGGGACAAACGCTTTTGCAATCCAGCCCTGGGATGTCGGGCTGGCGCTGGGCAGGGGCGGCCGCGCACACTTTGCTCCTTCAACCACCCGTTGGTGGTGAGGCGCCAGGATTTGCTGCACAGGTCCGTTTTTCCTGTTGCACAATCAAGGACAAGGAGCGCTATCGGATAAAGCACTGAAATTCAGCAACCGGCTTCTTCCAGTCAAGAGGAAAGGAAAAAAAAAAGTGGTCCCTTATCCAATTTACTCTGAAGTACCTTACCCACCTTGCCCAGAATTAACAGCTTCCGAAACCTCCATATTGGAGCACTGGAGAAGTGGCAGCTGAGCATGTGCACAAATGCCAAATGCAAGCAACAAGCCAAAAATTAAATGTCCTCATTTTCACATGACGAATTATTTGTGGCTTTTGCTGCTGTCACTCTCCCATGGATCAACATCTCATGTAACATTTCCTGTTTTCTTCTCTTGTTTAATTTGTCTTGCAATAAAAAGAAAAAAAGTCTTTACTAATAATTAGTGTGCTTTCAGCAACTCTGTCACTGCACTTACAACAAGGCATCTCAAGAAATGCACAATGCTGCCTTTCGAAGTGCCGTATTTCCCAGCACCATCAGCATGAGGGACACGGCCCTCGCCAGCGAGCGACGTGATGGAGCCCGGATGATCCCGCATCCCAGGTGATCCCGCATCCCAGATGATCCCGCATCCCAGGTGATCCCGCATCCCAGGTGATCCCGCATCCCAGAGGTGATGCTGTTGAGGTCCCTGCCCACAAGGTGCCCACTACAAGCCACATCCTTAGAAGACGTGCGCGCTATTTTCAATTTTTCCTGCTTTCCTGCCAAACCAAAGGTGCTCCATGACCCTCCAGCTGTGCTGAACATCTGCCATCGCTGCCACACTTCACCTGCCCTGCAATTCCTGCTTGTTTTGGGGTTTATCTGCCATCTCCCTACTCCCTCCATTCCTGAAATCATCTCCAGAGTCAATTTGCTTCACTTCTGCATTCAGCCTTTGATGCATTTTGACACGCTTTATTGGAGCCTTGAAAATCAGAACAAGATTGTGTGTGGCATGAGCTGGGGAGCAGGAGAAATCCTGCACGTGTCTGCTGCATGTGTCAAAACACAGAGGAGAGGCTGCAGAGAGCAAGGCAGAGGAGACGGAGCCTCAGCACAGACGAGTCTCAGCCCGGGCATCCCAGACGCCCAGCTTCGCACAGCTTCCCCTGGCGCAAGCAGCCACATCGCTCCTCTGCTGGGAACTACTTCATAGTGTTCGCCAGGACCAGGAAAAGGACACTTAGTGTCACTTAGTGACGGAGCAGGGGAGCTGCCAGATGTTCCCACCTCCTCACCGGGGCGCCATTTATAAATAGCAGAACTAAGCAAGAAGAAAAAACTATGAACACATCAGGAAAAACAGTGGCCTCTGGCCAGAGGGAAGCCACGAGGTGCGGATGATGTTTTCCAGGCAGAAAAGCAGCAAAGTCAAGGCTTGGTGTGCGTGCGATGCTCTGCATCCCGCCACGGCACAGCACGGCGCCTGGCAGGGGAGCAAGCGGAGATGCAGTTTGTGCATGGCAGAAAAATCCAGCCGGTGCCTTTCTGACCTGCCGCCTGTCTGAGGCGGGAACCAAGGACGAGCCAAGGAAATTACAGGCACGGAGATTTAGAGAGCAAAGGAAAGACCTGTGTGTGCAGCAGAGAGCAAGCCCTCCCTGCCACAAACCGCCTCAGCGGGTGCTGGAGGAAGGATGCTGCCAAGTTTAACAGGAGCTACGCTGCAATCCTGAGAGTGGCACCATCCCTTCCTTACAAACATGCGTACTGCTTATACACATGAATTGTTCTAATTATTCACACTACATCAGGTGGCAGGATTTAATTGCAAACGTGCTGACTTGAGTAAAAATATATTTTTAAAAAGAGATTGATACATTGTGACTGTTTTAATAAAGTTTGCAGGAACTGAAAGAAGAGCAACCGCATTTCACGCCTCAGGGCATCAGCTCTGCATCCTGCACACCTCAAGGACTGGGCTTTGGCTCTCGCTCCGGCACGGTCGGGCAGCACAACTCAGCCCCTTAGCAGCAGGGACGGCCCAGGAACGCCCCTGAAAGAAGGGGCTAAAACAGACCGCACGCTATCTCCGGCACAGGCTGCGCTCCGAGACGGGTCTTGATGTGCTCGGATGGCAGAGGGGAGCCCTGGCAGCTCCCGCGGCGTCCCCAGCCACGAGCACCACACTGTCCCAGCCTCTCTGGGGACCCACAGCCCCCGGGCCCCCCGCAGCACCGGGGCGTCGCGGGGCCGGCAGCACAGGGTGCAGCGAGGCGCCTTGCGGGCTGGCACGCTGCAGAGCCAGGGTGACCATGTGATGCTCACGGTTGCTATGGAAACGGCGGTTTCTCAGGAAAAGAGGCATAAATAGGCTCGCGGGCTCCCCGGAGCACGGTCCGCGCTGCCAGGCTGCTGACACCCCCAAAGTCGGGGGGTCGCTGCCGCCCTGGCCGGTCTCTCCCCGCGGTCGGCGCCAGGGATTGCGCCGCGGCAGGAGCCGGCACGGGGGAGAAGCCGGGAGCGGCTCACGTGCAGCCTCTCTGCAATTACAATCAGGACACCACATTTATTTTTGGATAAGCAGGACCTACTTTTTCCTGTGGCTCCCTAATAACGTACAAAACAGTGGGAAGCGAGTCAAGCCGAGTCCTGCGCCTGCAGCTCGTAGCCTCTGGTTCTTTGCATAATCAGAGCCTGTCGTTCCCCATCAGCTTCAGCTCAGAAACCCAAGAGGCAAAGCCATGTAAGGTGGCAACGAGCTCAGAAGAAGCCTTCAGAGAACAAATCTGTCCATCACTGATGGGGGATTATTTTGGTATTGGATTCTTTGATAACAGTCTGCACTCGGGTACAGCCAGCCAAGCTAAGGCACCTCTTACCGGAACCAGCTTCAGCGTCAACAACACGAACCCCACATCAGTTTAACATCACCGCTCGCTTGCTGACGGCGCCACCGGATCCCTGCCCAGCAGAGGTTAACGCAGGCAGCAGCAGGAGCAGAGCCGGTGCTGGTTATCCACAGCGGGCTGAGCTCCCCTCCCATCCCATCCCATCCCATCCCATCCCATCCCATCCCATCCCATCCCATCCCATCCCACGTCTGCCAGCCCGAGCTGCCTCACCCAGTGCCACCCAGCGAGGATTTACAGGAGCCCAGGTCTCCCCAGGCAGCCAAGCAGTGCTGGCCAGGAGCCCTCCTTACTTGGAATGGTGGATGCGCTCTGTTCTCTTCAGCTACAGCTCCCCTGCTACAGCAGAGCTTTTTGTAATCAATGAAATTATCTAGAAACAAGGCATTGGGAATGCAAACGGTTTGTACCTAAGTCCCCTCGTTAGCACGGCACAGCTAAACCCCTGGCTCAACCTAATTGCACATCCGAATTCCACATCCTCTAAAGGGTATCAGCAGTTTTCATTAAACTTCTTCATGTTATCATGTAACCTGTCAATTACCTTTGTGTGCAACAGCAAAAAACAGGGACCTTTACCTTCAGTAGAACAAAAAACATTTACATCCTTCCTACAGCCTTTTCTTTCTTTGCCCATCGATGATTTAAAAAAGAAAAAACACAACCCTCCTTTTGTTTGCGTTTGTGTTACTCTAGGAAGCAGAAGCACCTCCCAGGCTCACCCACATGGAGCAGAAGCATGCTGGGCTTTTAAGTTTTATGTCAGACGTGCCTTGTATTTGGGAGCGTTTCAGCAAGCCGCTTGGATAATAATGCTTCACTTTCCCCTCTGGAAGAAAAACCACAACACTGTTCTCTCTTGAGCAGTGAGAAATGGTTCATCAGTGCCCATCGTTGAACTCCAGCTCTGCATGTGAAAGGGTCTCCAGAAATGCAAACTGCTCTATTTTTATCAGTGAGAACCCAAACTCGCTGTTGCAGAAGGGCTGGAGCGGGCAGGGGCTGCTCCCTCCGGAGATCGGCTCTGACTCCGGGGCTTGCAGAGGGCTTGCTCTCTCTGTATAGTCTGGGGACTCCTATTCCTACAGCATTTACGAGGCATCCCCTGCAGTGCCGAGAAGCAACAGAAAGGCATTAAAACAAGTGACTGTGTTTCATACAACATCAGTTTCAAAGCGGGATTTGTAAGTTATCCTTCAGTCGTGGCCATCAGCCCTCCTTTCTGGCTAGAGAGGGAAAAAGGCTGAAAAATGCTTTTCATATATTCTGCAAACCCCCCAAAAAATCTGCATTTTGCCGGGGTGGGAAAGTACCTTTGTGTCCTATGCACACAGATCTAAAACTCCTAAAAAAGGGCAGACTTCTCCAAAAAAGCAGACTGAAGAGATGTCTTAGTTTTACAACCTACCAGAAGGCAAGAGGTCAAGACCCGGTGATACAGGATTTCTAGAAACAGGAAAACATCCATCAGGTAACACCAAAATCCCAAAGTAAAGCATCACCTGGCACAACCAGAGCCGGATGAGAAGGAAACCCTCATTCTACCATGACTTCTTCCCAAGAAGACTGGATATAACGGGGCTCACCACAACCTGTGTCAGCTGGCAGAGATGACACGAAACGGCCCCATGACCCCCTCGGCACAAACAGCGACAGAGCTGGCTCTGCAACCAGAACAGACCCTGGAAATCTGAGAAAGCCTGGAACAGCCCGCAGTGCAGAAAGAGACTGTGAAACTCCTGCAGAGCCCCAGGACCCAGGATCGGGCAGCGCTGCAGAGCACCGGGGCTGCAGCCGGTGCCCGTTCACACCAGCGCGGCACGCGGAAATCACAGCAAAGAGTCTGACAGTTAAAGGGAGAAAATGACAGGTCCCCACACTCTGCGTGGTTCCTGTCCCTGCCAGGCTCCTGTGAACTATAGTCGTGCGCTTGAAAATTAGATGGATTAATTATTGCTACAATTAGTAGTACCGTGAAGCATCTCTGGTGGCAGGAATAATATTGCCATAAACTCGTATAATGGCTCAATATTTTCAAATAAGCGGTTGGATCCACAGTTATCATCTTGACACTTCCACCAGTGACACTGCAGGGTGGAAAACAAAACTGATTGATTAGTTTTCATTTTAAGTCGAGCTGAGCTCCGCCTGTCTCTGCCACGCGCCGTCACCGAAGCCAAGGCTCCGTAAGCTCACGGAGGGGTCAGCGTGGACGTGCAAGGCGCCAGCGTCCCGTGGGGTGTGGGCACGGCTCAGAGCAGACGGGGTGCTCCGGGGCCCAGCCCAGCTCTGCCCACAGGAGCACAAGCGCCGCTCACCAGCGCCCGGCGCACCCAGCGTGACCCGGCAGCCAAGGCCGCGCTGGGCAGTGGCCCCGGCGCTGCCAGACCCGACCGGAGCCGCGCCAGCCCCAGCACCCCCACTGTGCACAGAGCACACTCAGGTTTCTGCCTCTCTTGCTAATACCATCAGCTCACACGTGCTTATTATATTTCAAATAATAGAGGAGCTTGCACAGCATCTCATACAACGGGGATTTAACTGATTAATTTACGGCTTCGGAAGCAGTGGGTGTTCAATTCCATCCTGCTCCTGAGGTTTTTGACAAGCCACCCTGGGTGCTGCGGATCCAGCGCTCGGAGCTTTTCCCATTTTCTTTACGCAATTTTGAAACCCGTGTGCGCCCCATGTTCACAGCTAGTTGCTGGGTGTCATGTCTGTGGCTGCATCCTTCAAGACAGCTTTAAATACCAATGTCTCACTTTGCCACCAAGTCCACCCACTGTTTTTAAGCAGCTGGATCGAATTTAGGAGCAGTTTTAAGTTCACAGTGCAGTTCCCTGCATCTCCTAGCACTGGTACTGCTTTTTGAGAGCCGTGTGTGCGGCTGCATCACACCCAGTCGGTGGGCAGCCAGGGCAGGTACCCCGTGGGATGCACACACAAGTAATACGGATGCAATATGTGAGCGAGTAGATCAAAGCGGGGGGCAGGTGACACCTCGAGGGCCTCACACACAGAGGCTGATAGCACTGAAAAGGTTTATTTGTATTCCCACACCTTGAGGATTTGTTTCCCCAACAAACATATATCAGCAAGAAGCAGGTCCAAGCTTAACTACGTCTTCTACCCCATTTCCCCTTTAACAAGACAAATTAAATCTATTTCTGCTTTGGCATTAAGAGGAGCAATATTCTTCTCCCCTATGGCTTTCCAAACGAAGCTCTTGAAAGCCCTTTTTGAAGCTTCCCAGTTGCATTTCCAGACCTGCTCCCCCTCCGGAGAAACGGATTAAACGAGCCCTTTGAAGCGCTGCTGCCCGGGAGCCGCTCCGGGCTGAGCTCGGCTTTCGGTGGTGTCCTGGAAGGAGGACGGCAACCGCCGCTCGCCTTCCAACTGCCCTCTCATCCCACGGACACCACGGGGTGACGGGGCTGGAGCCGACACCCCCCAGGTGGGACACGGGGGTCCCCTCGCAGCCCACCGTGCACCCCCTGCACCCACGTCCCTCCGAAAGCGACGCCCGGCTCCAGAGCGAACCCCTCGCCCCTGGCACGAGCCCCCTCCCTCCTGCCGCGTCCCCATCCTCTGCTGGGCAGGAGGGCAGCAGGGCCAGGGACCCCCCGCGACGTCACGGCCCGGGGGGCCCGGCCCCCCCCACCCGCAGCACAGCAGAGCCTTGGCTCGGTGTCGCTGGATCTGCAAAGTGGCGCAAGGACTCGCGGGGCTGAACCTCGCAGGCACGGGCACAGCGCTGTCACGGGGCGAGCGCCGCGCTGCACGCGCGAATTCCCGCGCGGAGGGGACAGCCAGCGCGGGCTGTGCCACCGCGGCCCCTGCCAGCACATTAAAGGCCTGAAATCTGTCAAGCATTGCACAACAGGCAAGTTTTAATATTGAGAATATTCATCTCCAGCCATTTCTAGTTAATGGAACAAAGCAAACTGTCGAGAAAAATGGGAACATTACAGTAAAAACAACAACAAATTAAACTCTAATGCAATTAGAGAGTAATTAGGGATCTATCCTCTGGGAGCATTTGGGAACTCTGGGTCTTTCTCAAAATCTGATCTCTCTGCAACTTTATTTCTTTCTAATTAATAAATGAAAAGCAAATGGCATGCCTCCCCCAGTCCCCTGCAAAATGCCAGGTCCCTGCTCTGCAAGAACAGGAGGTGGTGGCAGGTAGGAGCGTTCACACCTCTGGGCTGAGGAGAAATGCAGCTGTCAGCAGAATGGGGCGCAAAGGCAACGAGAGCAGAAATCACAGCCTGTGTCTGGTGCAAGGTGACCAGAAACACAAAGACCCAAACGCTCCTGCACCAGGCAGGGCAGGCGCGAGCAGACAGCAGAGCACAAGCGACCCTGGAAGCGCCTTTGTTCTCCTGTACACAGCTCCTGCAAAAGCCAGAGCCCAGAAAAATACGTATTTAATTCCTCTTGACTTCTGCAATTCTGTGACTTTTTAAACTTAGCCCTGTATATTCCTACGGATAAGCACCCACTGGAGCACACTGCCCTAGTGTGCTGCAGAAAGGAGCAGGATGCCCTCTGGCCACCGGTGTCTGCTGGAGGAACTTTCAGCAGCCCACGGTGACATGGGTGCCCTTGGCCTGTGCAATGCCTGGGTTCACCTCCCCAACACCCCAGCAAGTCTGCAAATGAGAGACTGGGATGTCGCTCTCCGGAGGGCAGTGGACACTGAGCATGGGGCCAAAGGGCCCGAGAAATTACAGAATTGAAACAAAGGGGCAAAGCTGCGCCATCCCAGTAAGCCAGAACCTCTCCAGCCTCATCCACAATCTGCCTGAAGGTCAGAGCTGCAAAACAAATACAGCAAAGCCTGGCTCTGTTAAACCTTCCTTCAGCGGATGCAAACACAGTAAAGGCTCTGCAGAGATGGCACGGTGCAGCACAAAGCCTTCCCCCTTGGTTCCTGAAGCTGCTGCTGTCCTGGGGCGGCCCTGTCCACACTACGCAACTCCAGACTCTTCAGCAAGGGCTGTTTTTCACACTTTGTAAGGAATAATAAAGCTTCCATGTGTCCTGCTACCTGCCCAGCAGCTATCAGGGGATGAAGGCACCTATGCAATGGAGGGAGATGGGAGCCTTGACCTTCAACTGGTTCTGTACCCAAATCCACCCTTGGGAACAGCAGCAGCCCCGTTTTGGCCTAGAAACTGGCCCAGTTCTGATCTCTCAAACCAGTTCTGGATCTCAAGTCACACCTTGGGAACCTAACCCAGATAAAGAGAGACACCCAGATCTGACAGCGCCTGGGCCACCGGTGCAAGGAGCAGCCAGGACCAGCCCCTGAGCCTTGCCTGCCCCTCTCAGACCCTGCAACAACTCCTGAGGGGCTTCTGCAAGTGCTCCCGACCGTGGAGAACACCTTGCAATGCAAAAGGGTCTGATTCCTGGTTAAACCTCTGGGCAGGGGAGGAGGAGGCAGGCAGTGCAGTGCCATAAATCCCCCAGAGAGAGAAATCCAGGCTGCTCACTGGGAGTAAGGTGCTAAGTCAGCAAGGATCAACTGGCTGCACCAACTCCTTTGCAAACTGGAAACAGCAAATAACCCAGATACAGGTGGACATCAGCAGAACATCTCCACACACGGACAACACCTTTCCAAGAAGGGTTGGTCACCAATACTGTGAATAGCTGTGGAAATACAGCAGCATTCCACCTGCTCTGGGGTTTTCAGCACAGGAGAGGGCAGAGCAAGGCAGAAGAGCCTGAGGGAGGAAGGCTGGATGCAGAAGGAAAGACATTGCAACTCAGAGCCAGGGGAAGTGACTTCTGAAACATGCACACCCAAATCAGACGGGTACACACAGAAATGCCACGCAAACTGCTCTATACAGACAAGGGTCCCTTATTGGAGTGACTCAAGTGATTAAGAACGATCAGATAAAATCAACTGGAGGGGTGGAAATCAACCAAAATTTTGGAACAGTCCCACTCCAGGATGTGGATAAAGGGCACGATCCTCCCCAGGGAAAGTGATGCAGGAGATGCCAGAGCAGGTACAGGGCCCTGGGATTAGGAGGTTTGTAACCAACAGGTCTACGCTGATCTGGGAGTAATGACAGGTTCCTGCCCTCCTGTTTCTGATAAAATCAGGGCAAAAGACACATTTTTACTCAGAAAGCTCCTGTGCTGCCCCTCCCTCCTGTCCCTTCCTACAGTAGATGAGTCACTGTCTAACAACCTTTATCAAGATACCTCTTACAAAATCGTTTATCAAGACCCAGCCATTCACCAGCCCACAGCACAGTGCAACAAGAAGTGGCAAGAGATGCTCCAGGTCACCGTCTCCTTCCTGCGGAATAACGAGAGTTTCAAAGCCCAAACCCTTCTGCTCAGTGTCCCCTTTCTGTGCTGCCCTCTCCAGCAGAATCCTCTGCTCCCCTGGGCTCACCTCTTACATTCCAGAGCCAGTGTTTTGTGTTTTGCAGATGGATATTGCACATGCTCATGCGAGAACCAACAGCACAATCTCATGCAGAAGAGGCAAACTGGTGATTTTTAACTGTCTCTTCAAGGCTTTGCAAACCTTGTTCTTCACCCAGTACTACAGGTTAAGGTCACTTCTACAGCAGAAGAGGGCAAAAGGAGCACCTGCTGCCCAAAGGGCAGCCGTCGGAGCATGCTTTACATCAGGAACTGATGGGGCACTGCCCAGATCCGGTATCACTAATCAATGGATAAAGATCACCAGCAATGGAGATGGTTCAAGGGTCAGTTACTAGAGATCTTTCATGAAGCCCAAAAAAGCCATCACCTCGCTTGTGCTTCAGCAGGGACAGCTTTTCCTTAGGCTCTCAGATCTATGGACGACTCCAGTGCAACACGTGGGGGTCGTCAGCCCTATGGAGACACACAGGCCGATCCCCTTCGCCAGCTGCACAGGCTGGCAGCCGCCTTCTCGCGGGTAATGCAGTGAGCGGGGTCGGGGCAGCCCCCCGGGACCCCAGCCCCAACCCCTGTGCTTGGCCACCTCCCTGGAAACATGCTTTTGCTCTCTAAGCGGTGCTGACTTGGGAAGTTCTCCAAACTTCCCAAACGACAGAGAGAATCGCCTTGTTTTCCTGCATCCGCAGACATCCGTGCTCGCACCCCGCGGAGCTCCCTTTCTCCCGCCGGGCCCTGGGGACGCAGGCGCAGTCCCTCCAGGAAAAGCGCCCCGGGATCCCACCGCCCGCCCGGCACAGGGGCTGCCCGCGGGGGATGCTCGCACCGACCGCCCCGCCCGGCCGCGGCTCCCGGGGGGGCCGCGTTCAGCAAAGGCTCCACCGGGAACCGTCCCGGAGCCCGGCGGGGGCCGGGGCACAGCGCACGCCGGTCACCGCGGGCCGGGCGGGGGGGGTCACAGCGCCCCGGGCCGGAGCGCCCCGCACCGGAGCGCCCCGCACGGGTCGCCCCCGCAGTGGTGTTGGCACCGCCGGCCCCGCATCCGGCAGCGGATCAGCGAGCGGAACAGCCCCCCTCCCACTGCCCGCACCGCGCCGGGACTAAGCACCTCGGGTCTCCCCGTAAACTTTCCTCCAACTCGAATCAACAGCCCCGAGCACGCAGCCCGGCGCCGGCGGGGCCGGCGGGGCCGGTCGGTACCTTCGCGCCGGCGGCGGCTCCAGCGATGCTGCGGGACGGCGCCCACCGCAGCTGCGAGCGCGGGGCTCCTCTCCCCGCCCGGCTCCTCCGGCAGCCCCGGCAGAGTGTGCCGGGAGGCGCTGGGCGATGCTGGGAGGCGCTGGGCGATGCTGGGAGGCGCTGGGCTGGCGCTCCGGCTCCTCCCCTGGCAGCATCATTGGCTCCGCCGCGCTCCGCAGGGCTGCGCCGCCCCGGCTGCCGCCCTCCGCATCCACCGGCAACAGCCTCCCCAGGACCGGCTCCCAGCGCCCGAGCCAGGCCCCGGGCTAGGCAGGGCAGGCGAAGGCAGAGCTGCCCGACACAGCCTAAACCTGGGCGGCTGAGGGGGGTTTACTTCCCTGTGAAAGCACAAGGATGTGCAAATCTGATTTTCAGGGCAGAGGCTGTGAAGGATATCACAGGTCCAGGGGGAACGTATTTTCTACTTTTGCGGATGACGCATTTATTTTAATACTCTGGATTTACGGAGTGAGCACCCACCGCATGCAGCACCAAGGGACAACAGGAGGCAAGACCCCATGCAGGGATGGAGGGCAGAACAGCTTTTTCTCAAAGCCATGGCCAGAGGAGAGCAGATACCAAAGGGAACTGGGCAGGCTTTCCAGACAAAACACATCCTGTCAGAACTCTCTTTTGCAGAAAGTAATGGTGAGGAGTTAATTTGTTGCTGCCCTCCTTTGTACCAAAGAAAAAGGCTGCCCCGTTGCTCTTTCCAATAGAGCTGGGCAGCCTTGGCTTTGAACAAAGCACAGGAGTGGGAAATGCAGCTTTTGCTCCATCCCAGCACCCTGCAAGGGCTCAGGAATGTGTTTACTGGTACTGAGCTGCGCTTACTTTGGAACAACCTGAAACACATCAAAACAAGGAGGTGTAAAGCAGCAGCTGTGATTGATTAATCACAGTAGTGAAGCTGAAGGGTTTGATCATTTTCAACAACTCTTTAACATCTTATTCTCTAAAGAAGGAGAGGTTACTGCAGCCGTGGAGCAAAGCAGAGCACAAGCCAGAGCGGTTTCCTCCCAGAGAGGCTCTGGACAGGCTGTAGTGCCTCATACGGTGCCTCTGAGAGATGGAGAGAACTCACTGAGCTGGCACAGCTGGGAAGGAAACGGTCTGACTGACACCTTGCGCTGGTTCCCAAGAGGTTCATGTGCCACCCGCACAGGGACACCGCTCACCAGCTGTGCGGCCCCATCCTGCACGGGCTGCCATCCCTCGGTGGCTGTTCGCACACCCTCAGCCTGACGGACACAGCATTTCACCCCGCAGAGCTGCCCAGCCAGGCCAGGTGCAGCCCGTTCCTGTTGGAGGGCACAGCCTGGGAGACTCTTTGCTCTCACACCTCGTCACCACGTGTCCTCGCTGCCAGAGGGCTGCTGGGACAGACAGGCCCTGCTAGAAATCCCAACCTGCAAAGGGCATTGGTTCCTCTCTGCCTTGAGAGGGAGGCACAAACCTTCCCCTTCACTTGCAGGGAGATGCCAGTAGCCCTGCAGCTGAGTGAATAATTGAATTTCCCAACCAACCTCCTCACCCAGAGGAAGCTTACCCTTTCTCACACACATTACAGCTATGAAATATTTCAGATTCCTTGCATTTTTATGGGAACACTACATTTTTCCCTTCCAAAATGAAAAAAATTCATTTCTCTCTAATTTGACCCTGGTGGGCAGTCACATTGATTAATTTGCCTCTTCCACCAGCCCTGCTTCCTCCCAAAGGCTGAACTAAGCACTGTCCACAGCAAGCACATCAGTACAGTAACTATCATCCCACAGGGCTGTTCAGCAAAATATTTTTCAACCACCAATTAAATACGGAACTGTTATCTGGTCAGCAATTAATTGGCATAAGCGTCAGGGTGCCCAGGGAGCCGAGCCCGGCTGCCTTGGGTGCAGCGAGGAGCCCACCCCTCACCCACCCGAGCAGCGGCAAGAAACCCCCTGCACTGGGCAGTGCCTGCTCCGTGGAGACAGGAACCACCCAGATCCTCGTCTGAGGCGCGATGCCCTTTAGACTTCTCCTTCCCTGACATTCAGCAGTGAAATTAGAGCAGGCAGCAGCAGGTTTTTTGCAATACAAAGTTTGCTAAGGATGTTTGAAGTACTACGTGCTTCTTCACTGAGGTTTTGGGCCCCTCTGCCAGCTCACGCTGTTTGAAACAGCCTGAACTGGCGGCTGACCCCGGCTCCATCACTCTGTTAAACATGCCTGCGGGATGTCCCTAGACGGGTTACTTTGATTTCCTTAGCTCATCCTCAACTGCAGTTTTTAATCCTCGGGATAACAAAAGGCTGAACTGTTGCTGCCTTCCAGGATCTCAGACTCTGGCAGAGCATCTTTAGCTCTTTGCATAAGAATTGCAGCACCCAGGGAGCTTAAACAAAGAGCCCCAAGCACTCTCAGCCTGAAACACTGGGAACGATGCCATCCTTCACACATAGAGGAAGATGTTTGGAAATGCAATTTCCGAGGTCACCTTTTATCATCCAGGCAAACCATGGGCACAGCGCTGCTTCTGTCAGCCAAAGCCAGCACAGGGGACTTCCAGCAATTACAAAACAGCGGTCACCGGGTTTTCAACAGGTTCTGTCGCACCCCCAGCAGCTGAACCCTGCAGCGGGCAGAGCGGAGCCGGCTGCCCACCAGCGCCCTGCTTCCTGTCCTGCCCCGATGATGGCGAGGTTTGGTCCACTGATCTCGGAGGCTAAAATAATTTTACGCTTTCTTCTGAGAAATCCTCACAGCAAAGCCTGGAAGATGCAGCGAGCCCAGACAGAAACATATTTCCCCTGTGGTTACCCTGGCTGCCAGCACACAGACATGCAATTTGTGCCTCACTAGGCAAAATCCAGTGAAGTGTTTAACTTGACAACAGGAGCATTTCTCTGAGCGCCGCCACCTCACCTGACCCCAGCACAACCCAGGCTCCCCCAGCATCTCCCCAGCACCCACCCCTGCAGCTGCCTGGACCCTCCTCTTCCCGCAGTCGTCACCTCCACACCGGTTCTGCAGGCTCATCACACGCTATTTAACATCCATCAGTCCTTCGGTGCTCCCCCTTTTTGCTGCTGGGGAAGGTTTGGAGTCTCTCCAGGGGCTGTCTGAAGTGATCCCGTGTGTTCACGTCCAGAGGTGACACCTTGGTGGGAGCAGACGGTTTGCATCAGTCTGCATATGGCCAGAAAGGGAATTTCCCTCCCAGAAGCAAATTGTTTTCTTTGCTTTGGGCCCCACAATACATACGGCACCAGGAGTCATTGCCATACCCACCCTAGCCCAACATGCAGGGTACCAGTGCTCTGTCTTGCTATAAATAGTTTCTAGCAAGGCTGAGCAAGGATTAATGACTTTTCTAATTATACCACCATCAGTTGGTGACAAGGGAATGATACTGTGCAGATGTCTGAGCCCACTCACCCTGTGCACGGCTGGATTGCTCTGTGCAAAACATACCTGTATGTCATTCCATAATTCCAGGGAGTATAAAGTCACAAGTGCAGCAAGGGGAAAATATTAAATAAGACACATCTGGAAACTATATCTACTCCAAGTTATTAAAAGAAATCCTATCTGCTTTGGGTGGCATCTCACTGAGCTGCATTTCCATGTATACATTACCTGTGATTTGTACCACCTCACAGTACCACTCCTGAGTTTACAGAAGACTGTTCCATATCAGCTTCCCAATTAACCCTTGATTTTAAATTGGCTTGCCTTATTTACCAGGGAACTGCTTGCTTTCTCCTGCCGGAAAGGAACATTTTGCACATGCCTGCACTACCCAGGCTGCAGCAAGACTGAGCCCTGGAGCACCACCCAGCCGTTCGCGTTTCACCAGCCTGTGGCAGCCTTTGCAGTCCTGAGCTGCAAAACCACTTGTCCTTTGTCCAAACGCCCCTTTGCCACACGACTTGCTAATAGTGCACACAAGGATTTCTGTAGAAGGGCTCTTACTTTGAAAAATACCAATAATAGCAAAGCACATCTTGCAACACCTGGTGGTAGTTTCAGTCCACTTTCTGCTTTTTAAGTTTTCCTATTTTATGAGTATGAACAAGATGCAGTTTCAGAGAGGAGTGCAGTATTTTGGTGCCAAAATAACTCTCCATTTTCTGAACCATTGATGGCTATGGCCAAAAGTGTTTTCTCCTGAGGCCATGTCAGGTGGGTAATTTTCCTGAGAAGATTACTGGAAAACTTAAGAGCCAAGGAGCACTTTGTTCAGCAACTGCAGTGCTGGAAGTTCCAACACGCAGGTCCCAGGGATGTGGCTGGGGCAGATGAGTCCGGTTTCCTCCAGCAGGATTTTCTATCCACGGTGCCAGAGGCTGAGCACCGCTCGCAGCCTCCGCTGGGCTCCGAAGGAGAATTCTTTGCAAGAGCTATCAGAAGGGAATGGAAGTTCTTTTGCCCAGTCACTTGGAAACAGCACAAGTCACGCCTCGCAGCAGAGATCCTGCCCTTCGTCAGGTCTAATTTGAGGTGATAACAATTCTATCAAGTTTCACGAGGCGACACCTCAGGTTCTGCGGCCCAGGTTGAAGGAGTTGCCGAGGGTTTGCAGGTCAGCACAGAGAAGGCTCCAAGGTGAGCAGCAGGCCGGCCGCCCCGCAGCCGGGCAGCACCGCATCCTCCGGCCCCTGTGCCGAGAGGGACTCGGGCCCTGCCGCCACGTGGCACCTCCTGTCCTCCAGCTCCGAAGGTTTGCTTCACTCCTGTTCCATTGCCAACCTTGTCAGAGCGCCCCGGGAAACCACTGCCGCTGTTTTCAGAGGGTTAACAAATACCTCTAGGAAAAAATAATCCTCTAGTACACGACTCCCTTTCAGTCCAACACTCAAACGGCCTCAGCATCAGTCCAGTAGCTGTAAAGATGAAATGCCAACTGATGAACTCCATCTCCCCTCATCCACCTGCCCATAGCGAATGAGCACCAGAAAACAAGTAACCTTCTATTTGGTTGCCAAGGTTTCTCATTTTTATGTATAACTCTGTATATTTATAGTGCCCCTTGCTATCAAAAACGAGCAAAGGGAACAGCAGATAAGACAGCCCGGCAGAATTGTTTCTCAACAGAATGCTTTTCAGTTTTCCACAAGGCGTCAGCATCTCTTTAAAGTCTTTTTATTACATTCCGCGTTAGATGCAAAACCATATTTCAAAGACACTTTAACTTTGAAAAAACAAAATGCAGATTCTGTACTGTGCCACCTGCAAACAGCAGAGGCATGACCCACATTAGAGAGAAACTTGTAACGGAGGGAGGGCGCTTTGCAGACGAGGCTGGGCCATTTAAAACACTTTAAAAATAAAAGGTCACAGGGAAATAGCTGCCTTCCTAATTATAGCATTCACTCTAGTGTTACCATGCCACAACTCAGGCTCCTAATTTAAATTGTCATTAAGCCTTGCTGCAGGCCCTATAACTTAATGACTTTCGGTACGATACCCTGTTCTCCACCAAGGAGATGGAGAGCACATTCCTGCCAGAGATGGGCTGAGGAGCAACAACACATGGAGCTAAATAAGGATCAAAATCACAACACATCTCAGGGCCTGCCCTCGCTTTTTCACAGGGTCCTCATTTGATGTATAATACTATACCCACACAACAAGCTTTTTTTTCTTGTCTGCGCTCATGGGATGTTGGAAGAGCACGGATGCTCAGGCACATCACCCAACTACACGGCAAGCTTTGCAGGGACAGGTGGCTGCAGCGTTCCCCTCTCCCGAGGGCCGGATCCCTGTTGGGCATCCTGCTCTTCGGGGCAGACCCCACCACTTCTTGTCCCTTTTCTCAGCTGCCCACACGCTGCAGCAGCCCCGTCCTCCCCTCCGGGTCTGCCCTCACCACACAATTAGCATTTATAGCCATGTAGCGAAAATCAACCAACTCGAATTTACTGTTGGATGTTAAATAAAGCCAGAAAGCTTCCATTATTTTTTGTTCCTTCCTAATTAGTTTATTAGACCACAAATTACAAATCAAAAGTCTTCTCATCTCCATTCCTTCCAGCATAGAGACTGTTATCAATTTGTTCTGGGGATTGACTTTTACCTTTTTTTTTTTTTTTTTTAGTATGAAAAGCTGTAACAGCCGCAAGCAATTAGTGAAATGAATAAAGCAGCAGCTTGTATGTCCAGATTGGTTATGCCATAAAGAGGCACCATCCTAATTGGACCGGAATGGAAGCTTTTGACTGCTGCACCTGATAATGCAAAGCAGGAGATGTGCAAAATTCAGAAGTGATTTCTCACCAGCATCATGATGCTCTCAGCATAGATTATTTTACACATTATTATCTAGGCAGAGGACACGCGAAGAGCTGCTTCTAGCATTTTGACATATTATTTTTAAAAAATGCGGTATTTAGGGCAAATGAATCCTGCTGAGATTCTCTCAAGAGCTACAGTCAAAACCAATAATTACAAAAATTCCGAAGGCCTGCAGCTGAGCGGGACTGAGCCTCCCCGCGGCCGAGCTGCAGCAGCAAAAACCGCGGGGACAAGGGACAGGGGACAGCGGGCGGGACACGAGCGGCGCGGCCCCGCGCCCGTTCCCGCGACAAACGCGCCACCCCGCGGCGCGCGCGGGCGTGGGGACAGCGCCGGGCGTGGGGACAGCGCCGTCAGCAGGAGGCACCAGAGCCCCGAGAAACACGGAGCGCGGGCAACCTCTGCTCACCCGCGATGAGACGGCGATCAACGCACGTTCCGGAGCGGGTTCCCGGTCTCTCCGCTCGGGCCCTTGCGCAGATCAGTGAGATCCTGAGCGGGGCCTGTGAGAGCCGGGCTGCTGAGCGGGGCTGCGAGCGCCAAAGTCCTGCTGTACGAGGGATGTGAGTCAAAAGCTGCAGTGTAATAAGGGCAAACCACATTTGACCGCTTATGTGCTTTCCAGCTGTTAAAGAATTCATCCTCCTACACGCCTTCAACAGGGAAAAATTGCATTTTGGACTTTCAAGCACAAAGCAGAGAGTTCGGGCCATTCCGCTTTAGTGCCGTTTATCGGCTGCACGCTGCCCGTTCCCCAGCAGCTCACCCACAACCCAGCGCCTGCTCAGCGCCCTGCCAGCCTGGGAGGAGCATCTCCGAGCTCCAGGATCCCGCTCAGGCCCAGTGTGCAGCACCAGGAGAGTTCCCACCTGGTTTTCCTCAGCACGGGTACTGCGGGAGCAGCTCCTCTTATTCATAAAGTAAGGTGATCTGCAGCTGATTAATTTTGGACTCTGTCACAAAGCTGAAAGCAGGAGCAGATCAAATTTTGTACCACTCTGGAAGGCACAACAGTGCTTTTCTGAGACTGAACTGAAGAAATTTTAATATCTGCAGGCAAACAATGAACCTGGTTCATATTTTATGTGCCGCTGTCTGTCTTCCCTTTAATTCAGTCATGTAATCACAGACAATTAGGTTTCTATACTGTAATCTGATATTTGCACAGAAGTGACACAGGTATCCTGCCATTAAGTCCCTTTTACTTTGAGGAAACGTTTCGGGTATTATAAGATGCTTATCAAAGAGCAGGACCTCCGGTTCCCAGCTAGAGCTGAGCGTTCTGCCCCGAGGAGCAAGGGCCTTGCTCAGGTGGGGAAGGGCATTTGTGTGCCTGCCTGGACAAGCAGAGGATGCCCTTCTCCTTTCCAGAAGGATCTCGACCTGTACCAGACACGCACAGCAGGAGCCAAAAGAGCAATACAAGGGCACTTAGGAGAAGCCCCAGGTAAGACAGGATGACTATAAACAACAGAGAATTAGGAACTTCAAGGATCAGATGTATCTTGTGAAATACACTATATGGATTTTGGAAGCGAGTCAAGTTCTCAGCTGGACCAATCTGTCTGCTCCTGCTACATTTCTGTTATCAGACTTGCTATTTCGTCACTGAGTGGAACAGAAGGACCACTGAAGAAAAACAGGGTGGAAAAACAAAACTGGGTTTCAGTTCCCCCACTGTACAGCCTTCTCAATCTTGCAGTTTTTCTAAGAAGGCAAGCACCAGTTTCACAAGAGTAGAAAACTATTTTGAGCACAGAGGTCAGCAGAAACAATGCAAAACTTCACAGCCGTAAACAGAACAAGAAAATCCGCAGCCCATGCTGCGCTGGGACTTGCACAGCCATTCTGTCAAGGAGAGAAACAATAGCTCCCAACTTGCCAGCACAGAACGAATTCCAGACTGCCACCTGGGAACGGTCACTGTGCCGCCGCCCGCAAACAGCTACAGCGCAAGGCTGATCCGCTGGAGACTTTCACCAGCCACCCGGGAGAACAGGCACGACGCACAGCTCCTCCCTGCGGGAGGGAAGGGGCAGAGAAACATCCATTTTCATTTGGTCTGTTATTCAGTCATCTCCGGTCATATGTTCCAGGCCACAGGAACTGTACTGGGATTAGATGGGAATTCCTCCTCAGCTACAGCAAGGACGGGGTGCTGGCCACGGCTTCCACCAAGAAAAGCCCACTGCCTCCCTCCTCCTCCAGCCCTTCCTGCTGCTCGACCCCGATTTTGGCGTCAGCTGGAAGCCAGTTCGTCATCCCAGCCTTGCAGGGTGGGGATTCCACACCTCAGCACAAAGGGGATAAATAGGATTCTGCCCAGGACACGGTGGGTTTGGTTATTGATGATGCACACTACAGCTTTGGGAAGTCTTTGGAAGCATGGTGTTCATATTTCAGTTGAGATTTATGTCCAGGAGAACAATGCTCTGTTATAGGAGGGCCTTGCTTCCCCAGCCACACCAGTAATTCTCAGCAGCTTTTCCTGAGCTCTTTCCTGACTTCCCACTTTGACTCATTGTCTATTGTTGCACATCTGTCAAGCGTAACAAGGAAAGCCGTGTACCCGCCTCATCCACTGCAAGGGAGTTTCTTTATGCACTGAAATTTCAGTGCTCTACTCTCTTAACCCCTACAGTGCCACGCATACGCATAGGAACATCACGGTGAGACCTGGAGTGGGACAAGCAGATATTTCTTCGCCTCCTTTTCACAGCCCTTGCTTAAAGACGAAATCCTTTAAAAGGCATTAGTGTGCTCATACCCCACGGTACCAGCTTAGCCAGAACAACGCGGCAGAGTGCAGCACATCTACAGTCTGAGCCTCACCGAGCAGAGACCTCTGTCTGCTCTGATCCCAGACTCCGAACTCACCAAATGCAGCGTCTGCTGCGTCTTGCCACACCTTTCACTAATCCCAGCCAGAACTTTGTTTGACATTTGATTAAACACCAGCTTGCTCCCATAGTTTTAGAAACAACCTGGAGACCTCATCTATAATAATTGGTTTTCAAGGAGGGAATTACGTACAAGCAGTAAAAACTCAGCATTGAGTGAAACCCCAACAGAAGTTACCAAGAGCCACGACGAGAGCCAAGCTATTCCAAACCAAGCCAGGGCAGCCTTCCAGAGGGCATGCGGTCATCCTTCCTAATTCCAGCCACTTACAACAAGAGGATGCAAAGCCACCGCCAGCAGTAACTCCAGAGCCAGGACACTTCCACCATCCACCCACGGCCGGACCCCGCCTGCCCCCGCACCCCGGTGACATTGCTGAGGGCACAGAGTCCCAGGGGAGTCCCCCGGCACGGCCAGTGGCAGCAGGAGCCCACGCTGCCTTTATTAGTGACGGACCACGAGAGAGTGTAATTATTCCAATGCTGAGACTGTTTTACAGCGAGCAAAAGGGATCCAGGGAAATATTTTGCTGTGAGTAAATAAGTGTGAGAAGCTGGCTGTAAACACAGCTCTGGGAGCCCAAACAGTACAGAGCCGAATGTCACCTGTCACAACAAACGGCAGCCTCGGCCTGCACTTCCTGCCAGGAGCAGGCACCTGGGTGCTGGTGTTTGGGCAGCACAACTGCGTTAATTCTCTAAAGGAGGGGAGAGGCTGCATCCCTCTGCTATTTGGAAAGAGCAACACGCAGACAAATCACAGAGCTTTTCTTAATGCTGCCATGATATACAAATAAGAGGCTTAAGTATAATTATAGGTTGTGTAATCAGTGTGAATAAAGAAATATGTAGTAATTGATGCCATATTTTATAAATATCCTAACTGTTTAAGAAACTGAAAATGTTTTCAAAAGAAATGCTTTAGCATAATGATTATAAAGCCCTTTAATGTGAGTGAGCTGCTTTCTGAAGCCAGTTTTAGATTCAGTCTCATGAACACAAATAGAGTTAATTGCCCTTCTGTGCAAGCTGGATGTTAGCGCATTCCAGCAGAGTGTGCGTTTTCCAAAGTGCCAATTCCAACACATTCCACCCCATGCAATTTCTGCCTTTTTATGCACAACACATAAAATGCAGGCACATCTGGGCAAGGGTAAAGTTAAGTACTTATAGTAGTGAGCCTTGAAGATGGATTGAGACATCAACTGCTTGCCCGTGTGTTATTTGGATATTCAAGTGCAAATGTGACTTTTCTGAATTCACCCCACATGCGAGAGGACATTGACGTGCAAATGGGGACAGTGGGCAGAAGGGACAGGGTGGCTCAGAGGGCGCCAATGGCTGGTGCCCTCTTCCCTTTTGAAAATCAGCAGCTGCACCGTAGATGCAGAGCAAGGGGACGATCCTCACCAGGGAAAAGGGAGAACCCTTCACAGGAGGCAGCTCCTCAGCTGGACTCCCCAGGCATGGTGCGGGCAGGCGAGGATGCTGAGGGGAAGCTGTCAGGTGCAGGCTCTGCCTCTCCCCTGTGGATTCATTCCCTCCCGCCCCAGCAGGCAGCGGCGGCACCCATGGGCTGCCAGTCCCGCTCCGATCCCATCCAGACCGCGGGAACATCCGTGCAGGACGTTCCTCCCCTCAGGACACGCACACTCTCAAGCACAAAGCTCGTTTTCTCTGTATGGCTCACGTACCGAGTTATACATGAAAAATGCAAATGAAAATACAACACAACTCTATCAAGAGACCTTGCAGAAACAAAGTGTTTCCATTTCCATAAGTAAACACCACCTCAGATTTGGTCCTGCAGGACAAAGATTGGGGATACTTTGCAAATAACGCTAAAAATAATAAAAATGTCCTGATTTGGACATGGCTTCGGGGCACAGCACAATGCACGTTCTCAGCTGCCAAATCGCAACTGCAGAGGAGCCTGTGCAGATGACCTGGTGCACAGGGCCGTCCCGGGGCACAGCGCCTCCCTGGGTTTTGGGTTTCTGCCTTTAATGAGCTGGTGGTGAGCGACCCCCCCGGGCCCCCCTTCACTCCTGCGCCTTCTCCCGGCAGCCAGGCAGAACAATTTTAAATCCAATTACCTCTTACAGATTTTTCTGAGACTGGGGGTAAAGTGCACTGCTGAGCAAGCACGAGTCCTGGCTCCGCACTGCAGCCTCACCACCCCATCCAAGCGTCTGCCACCACGCGGGACAGCCACGCACCACGGTGTAGTGGCATTTCTGCCCCCGTTTCAAATTCCACCACCAACCCAGGGCCCTGCAAAGGTCACGTTTTCCCAGAGACTGGGGCAGCAACATGGCAGCGCTGTCCTCTGCTTCCCTGCAGCTCCGTTTCAGCCCAAAGCTGCCACCACCATAACCACCAGACCCACTACAACCTGCTGCAATTCCCTTCACTCTTGCAAATGAGTTATCCCAGCCCCCAGGCACCTCCCTCCCAATCACCAGTGCACATCTCCCACATGCTCTGCCACACTCAGGGACACGCTGAGAACAGCCTTGTGCCCACTAATTGTTTTGGCATGTGGGCAGCGGGAAAACAGCCAGGCTCTGCCTTTAATTAAACCATTAGTCTTCTTTCCTTGGAATCACCCTCCTGCCTCTGTGCCTCTACAGTAGCCTTTCTGCAGCAATGCATGGAGGATTCATCACTGCATGGTATATCCTAAGTGCGAAGCCTGGTGTTCATCAAGACTGAGCCAGTGTCCCTGCTCCTAAAGGTCACGGCATAAGCTGGGCCTTGGTGCAGCGATACAGCTGCTCACAGCAGCCCGGGGCTGAAAGTGTCTGGCTGGTCACAGTGCTTGTTTGTGCCTTTGAGCACCTTACTCAGCCTTTTTAAACAGACAAGACACAGTTGGCCTATTCCTTGGCCTGCAAAAACCCTTCACTTTGGGAAGGACAACATTACATTTGGCTCCGTGCCCAAGCCAAACACTGCCCCATCCATCAGCAGTTTGGCTTCACATCCATGTGATGGGCTTGCTCTTGAAACCATCTGTTTTCCCTCAGCTTGCACCCAGCTCTCTCTTGAACAGCAGAGCCCTCTCAGCTACAGCCCTGGCCGTGAGGGTGGGAAAGCCACTTCACCTGCTGCTCTCTGCAGCTAAAAAAAGTTTGGCTGGAGACGCACACCGACGACCCTTTTCTTGCAGGTAGAGGTGAGACTGGCAGGACTTGCTGGACCAGAGGAGTAGGCCTGGGACAGAGCTCAGAGGATGTGGTTGGGTCTGCTTGGGCTGGATCCTTGCAGCAGAGCAGATCCCATGGGTCTTGGAAACACTCAGCCCACACTGACCCTGCAATGCACAGGAAAGGTCTCCAAGAAATAGGTGCTTGGTCCAGTCTGAGACTCCAGGAGAGAAAGATGCTCTCACCAGTGGGAAGAAACCTTCAGCAGTCTGAGAGCCTGTGACGAGTAGTTTCCTTCTTGTAATATTTGTTTTAACCTGTCAGTGTGTTTTCTGCTCCCAAACGAACGCGGTCTGGACTCTGTCACCAAGAGGCTCCGAGTGCACTGCTTGTGGCTTGGGGCTTTGTTTCTTTTCTGGGGAGCAGAACCAACGTGAACTTCATTGAATGGGTCCTTCACCTCCTTGGAACGCTTTTGCTTTATTTCAAGGCTATTATTAACTGACAGGTTGGTGTAAACACACAGTTTGAAGGGCACTAGCAGACAACAGTGCCTCTCCCCACCGCACGCGCAGCACTCGCTGCAGGGATCGCAGCGACGGTTCATCGTGTGCCCCGGTCAGCAGCGCACGGCTCCGGCATCCCGGTGGGGAGGAAGGAGCAGCTCCGGACTGCACCTCTCCAGTGGGAGACCTGGGAAACAAGTGGCTGCCAGGCATGCAGAATGGGTCATGGGCAGCGTCAGGCTGGAGCTTATCTTAAGCCCCAGCTCCAGAAGCCACGCAGCAAAGCACAGCAGAGGGAAGGAGCTGTGCACATCCACCAGCCAGTCTGCTGCAGGCCAAGCAGTTTTACCAGCTAAGCTGCACAGGCCAGCTCAAAAATCCACAGAAATGAAATACACGACCCTGTGCACTTCTAATGCTGCAGGAGGGAGGAAAGAGCATTTCCTGCAGATGTTTCCCATTCTCAGGGCCAAACCTAGACCTGGCATAAGCCAGAGAAATGCACAGAGGAACAGTACTAGAAAGAGCCTCCCGTGCTGACACCCAGTGCGGTAACTCCTGTCTAACCTGGTGGGAACACCATGTGATACTCCTTCAATCCCTCAGTAGCTTACGGTGCCAAGTTTGCAGGAGCAGGTGAGGTACCACATAGTGACGATAACAAAAACCAGCTGCTGCGGAAGTGTCTGGAGACAGCAGCAAACTGTCAGGCTCAGGATAAGTACTGTCTCCTAGAGCATCGAGACAAGATAGCTGCATCTCTGGGAGGGCCCTGCAGAGGTCATTCTGCAGGAATGGATATGGAGGACATTTTCACATTAACCCTTCAGTGGACTTGAAACTGCACGGTTAAAATCCTGATCATTGCTGCCGAGGCATTTAGAAGTTCAGTTGCTAAATAACACCATCCACCCGAGCCCTGTCCCCGCTGCTCGCCCCGGAGCGGTGCGGACTGCATCCCCCCCGGCCGGGGATGCAGAGGTTGGGGCCCAGGGATGCTCCCGGCCCCCCGGCCCGTTCTCTCCATCACTGCCAGACGGCCCCCGCGCTCCTGCGGCGGGACCGGCCCCCCCAGACCCCAGCGGGCAAACCCGGGGCTGGCAGAGGCTCCTCTGCGGCGCTCGAAGGAGCCCCCGCGCCGGGGGGGCCGGGGATGCTCTGCGAGCCGGTGCTGGCGGGGAACCGGCGTTTGCTTGGCACCCCAGCGACGCTGAAATACGTTAAACCAGTTCTGCCATGCCTAACCTCCCGTTGAGATGAACAATGACATTCGCATCCACTACGAGCCAAGCAAAGCCAGAGTCTGCTGGGAAAGGAAAAAAAGAAAAATTGGAAAGGCTGGGCTGTATTTTGGGTTAGGGCTGAATCCCTCCTGACTCACGGCCGGTACAAACCTGTGCATGTTCCCAAGGGGCTGGGAAAGGGCTGCTCCTGAGGACACACTTGGTGCACGGTGCCTGAAGGGAAGCCTTTCTGACTCTGCTAATGGCACAGGGCTCGTGGGAATCTGCATGAAACTTGCCTGTACAGAGGAACGGAGATGCTTAAGCCCAGAAGGCAATTTACAGGGAAACAAACTGAGCATTTTGGAAAAACATCATGTATTTCCAACAGGATGATAACACCCTATCTAGGTCCCAGCTCCTAGGCTGGTTAATGATCTGTGCAAACAACATGTCAGGCCCTCTCAGCAGCAGCATGTAACGGGTCTTGAGGTTGCCGTGCTGCACAAAGCCAGGCTGAGCTGCATGCCCAGCTCAAAGCCAGGGATTCAGCTGCTCCCAAGACTCACATCAGCACCTAGGAACCCAACTGTGCATTTCATGCCTCCCCATTCCTTATGTTCCTAGACTACTGCAGGAGGGCAGAGGAAGCGCTTCATCCCCTTCAGCAGGTTTTGCCCTATGCCACTGAAAACTCCTGCAGTTCAGGAAGAGTAAGATGTTCCCTTGTGCATGTACCTGGGCACCCAGCACTGAACACCCGACTTGAAGAGCTGACAAGCAGCCAGAGGCCGTGCAGAAAGAGCAGGCTGGCAGCTCATCCATCAGTCAGAGCCATCCTCTGAGCCCTGGTGGCAATTTATGCCACTGACCCTTGACTTCAGGGACCAAAGTTGAGCAAGATCAAATCATGGAAAAAGAAAAAACAAAACCAACCCACAAACATCGAACACACATTGCTTAGAGTGAACAACAGGAGGAGAACTACCAGTCATCAGCTAATTACTACAGAAAATGTTGTGTGAAATTACCAATGAGAAGATCAAATGAACCAACTAGGTTTGTTGCTTTGGGGCACTGTAGGAAGCTGGCCGAAACTCATGCATGCTCTCCATATTCTCCCTTTGTATCTTGTTTTAAAAAAGCATTAGAATATTTTTTGGTGAACAGGGCAGTGATGCTGAATAGAAATAATTATGACTCGTGAATCACAAATCAATGTAGCGTAGTTATTATACACAAGACAGCCCAGAACCCTAATGCTTCTGCTCTCATCCGAGTCCTGGGGAATTTATGACTCTGACAACACAAATAACATATTCCTTTGGGAGCTCAGTCGAGAATTGTCAGTGCTGCTGCTGGGAAGTCTCCTCACTGGCTTATTACCACATCATCTATGACCTGTGCAATTTGAAAAGGTCGAATGCAGGCAGCGAGGAGCAGAGCCTGCACCAGCAGGGA
Organism: Pampusana beccarii; assembly: GCA_013399365.1. Taxonomy (NCBI): domain Eukaryota; kingdom Metazoa; phylum Chordata; class Aves; order Columbiformes; family Columbidae; genus Pampusana; species Pampusana beccarii. The sequence goes on along the minus strand of VWYH01011089.1, from coordinate 61,808 downwards.
GCTTGGGATGCTGCAGGGAACAAGGGCCATCGGAGGACAACATGACGTAGGGGACGGGGCCTGGCAGGAATTAGCCCCTCCTCATTCGTCACCTCTAATAAGAACAACCCTTGGTCAGCACGAATTCTTTCATGTTCACTTACAACATCTATTTATAATATCAATGAAACCGCAGGACATGCAGCCTCAGACGCGCTGAAGAGCTTCCAAGAGCTTGAGACAGAAGAGGGATTCCACCAGCAGCAGTTCCCCAGCAGAGGGAAGAGGTTTCTGCGGTTCGGGGGTGCAGCAGACCCGGCTCAGCCCCCGCACCACGGTGGCCCCAGCCGTGCTGTGCCACGAGGATGCACCAACCACACCGGGGACACAGCTCAGGTGCCACCAGGCAGGGACCGGCGCGAGGGACCCGGGCTCAGGGCCAGGGCCGGGCCCACTGTGCCTCCACCTCCGCTCACACCCTCCCCTGCTCTGTTTCACTGGGTCCTGCACCAACAGCTTTTCCACTTCTCCTCCCCCCACTTTTTTTTTTTCCCTCTAGAAATAAAGTTGTAATAGTTTAAAAAATGTCTCCTCCTGCTTGGAGCCAGAGGTCTCTGACTGATGACTGGGTTTACACCAACTCCTGTATCTGCCAGAGCCTATGGAGCACCCGGACCTTTTCAAACGTCTTACCAAAGCTAGAGCACATAAAAGGGAATTTAGTCAAAGAAACAAATGTTTCCTTGGAATCCCTAAGCCCAGACAGAACAAAGTTCCTTGTGGGTTTTAGGCCTGGCAGGATTCCCCCCTGCATTTCACATTTTTTAATCATAATATCCCGTTGCTTTGGTACGTCAGTGGATTTCCAGTGTCTGCCGAAGCCACGAGCATTCATGGAAAGGCATTGCCGTTTCTGCTCTAGTTTTGCAGCAGCTGCTGCCTTTACAAGACCAGCAGCCTGTCTCCACGTCAGGAAACGCTTGAGGTCAGTCCTCTGCAGCAGGTTTGTCTCTGCACAGGGGCTCAGCAGAGGGACGCGGGAGGGGAGGGAACGCGGCTCCAGTCCGGTCCGGCTGCGCCCACGTCAGCGGACGGGCTGCAACATGGGACGCGCTCTTACTGCTGGAAACCCCGGGCCCGTCCGCAGACCCTTCTGCTGGTTCCTCTCTGGTACCTGCACTCCAGAGCTGGCGCCCGATGTCCCTGACCTGTGGTGAGCGCAAACAGCCCCCGGGACACCTCGGGGTCTGCATCACCCGGCAGCGACGCTGGGCTTCCCCCAAAACACACATTTAACCCCCAGATGCATTCGGGATCATCCAAGGGGCTGCAGCTGGCGCAGAGCCGGGCAGCTTGGCAGATACAGCTCTGAAGAAAAAGAGAGGGGAAAAACTGGTGGAAAAATGTCCCCTCCAGCCCTCTTGTTGAATTAAACCACATGTATATTTTTAAAATACAGTGGAAAGGAACGACTCTCCAGCACATGTTCAAGAGCAGAGTCTTATTTCAGAGATTTCAAAAAATTAGTGGCTGAATGCTGAAACAATATAGCCTTCAGACGAGGGCATTTGGAAGTGATTAACGAGCCTGAACTCATGCATTCAAAATAAAAAGTTAGTACCTCACGCTGGTAACAACTGTCAGCTACTAAAAGATCCGAGGAGGGGGGAAGAAATCAAACTCAATCCTGCATAATCGAATGCTCCAGATCAGCAGGAGACCACTAGCGAGCCCACCAGCCTGCAGGTATGCTGCCTCCCAACCTCACACTTGTCCCTGCTGGACAGACGGACATCTGGACACCCCGGTCCCGCTCTGATGTCCCAGAGCAGGATGCCGTGGGCATCCCACCAGACCAGAGCCTGGCTGCTTTTGTGTTGGGAGCTGCACAAAAATTAGTTTCCCCATGTCTCATGTCTGAGAACTTAAAGAGAAGTAGATGTTTTGAATTTGCTTCAGTAAAAAGAAATGTTGGTAACATAACCAACATCTGGGAGCTTAAAATGAAACCAGACTGCTCCTCCTCTGCAAGGAGCAAGCCCACCCTCGGCCCAGGGAGCCCGGCAGCCCCGTCACACGCGGCTGGTCCCACTGGGTGCCCCAGGGATGGGGGTTGAACAGCTGCTGTCCCCCACCAGACATTCTCTCCCTGCCCTAGCGAAAATTTGGCTGTTTCAGCAGCACCCAGAAATTTGTGGCATTTCGGAAATTAGCCCAGGGTTTTCCACTCCTCTCGTGTCTTTGTTTTGTTCCCCTGTCTGCCTGAATCTCACGCTGCTCCGCCGGTTCTTCCCGGGCTGCAGCAGCGTGTGTGCTCACACGTGTGCGCCGTCGCGCCGCCCGCGGAGCAGTCCAAACCTTCCCCCTGAAGAGTCTCCTCCTTCCGGCACGAGACGTGGCCCAGGAGCGGCTCTCGGGCCTGTGCTCGGTACCTGTCTGCGAACAGCGAGAGCAGCTCGTACCAGCCAGCACACCGGCTGCGGGACGGGCCTCAGCACCTCCCCTAGCAGCCATCTGCGTCCCTCCTCCACACAGAGCAAAGCCCCCCCCATCGCTGCAGCCAGACGCGCCCCCCACGTCTCCCCAGAGATGATTGACCAAGCAGAAGAGCGTTCGGCGGGGAGCAGGAGCTGGTGCTGCCGGGAGAGAGAGCAGAAAGCTCTCAGAGCTGTGGGCACGCAGCCCCGTTAATCGGCTGAGGCTGAAGCATGAAGAGCTTTCTTAGCCGAGAGGCACTGAATGCAATCCTGCCTCCGCTCGGGAGCATTCCTGAGCACAGATCATTATTATTATTTTCTTGTTTCTTTAATGATGTTGAACATGCTCTGAGACCCTTAATCACAGAGGAGATTACAGCAGGCTCCCGGAGGGCTGATGAATGGGCTGAGGAAGGCCAAGAATAGCTGCACCGACAGCACGCGCTGCCAGGAGCGGCTTTCGAGGGAGGGCGGAGGGGCCGGGGGAGCAGCCCCGTCCCTACCCCGGGCAGGAGGCTCCCTGTGCACCCCGGGGGGCGGAAGGAGCCGGGGTCTCCGTGGGTGCCCTGTGCTGTGACCATGAACCTGTCCACTGCTGCTCAGCTCCCCCGAGCCCCTTCCACGTGCACAGGCCCCGCACAGGAAAATCGTTTCCTAAAGGATTTTTCTGCCCGGGCAGCGCGGGAGCAGCCTCAGAGCCCCCTGCTCCCCAGAACGGCCCTTCGTGCAGGAAACCCCTGCTCTGCACGGAGCACAGGGCATTTTCCCTTGATATCGACCTCACGGTTTATCCTTTAATTTTGTAAAACAAAAAAAGATGAATATTTCAAATGAAGCATATTCCTTTGTACGACACAAGGAATTAGGAATTGATGAAGATTTCCTCTTATCTTATAAAATCTACCACGTCAATCCTTCAGCAAGGCCGTGCCCGTAATTGCAAGCAGATGTCTTTCTCTGCTGACACGTTAAATAGAAGCAGAAAGACCCGCTGCTATCTCCCATCAACAATTTGCACTAAAGCGGAGAACAGATTTTCGCAGAACGGGACCCGCCGGAGGAGAAGGGAGATTAAGTTCCTGCAGACCAGGCGTCTGAGCATTGCAGCAAAACAAGGCAGCTTGGGGAAACAATGAACTCCAAACAGTCCCTAATCCCAAAGTAACGAAAAGCTTTTGTGAAGGAAAACGAATTTGCTGAAACTAATACTGCCAGGGCCCAAGGCGAGCTCGGGGACCGAGGTAAATGCCACGAGGGCAAGATGGTCCGGCCGACCAGCCCTCACGTGCACCGTGGGCGCGACGTTGGCTCTCGGGTGTCTAAACCAGCAGAGGCGAGCCAGGCGGGGCAGCACGCGAAGCCCAGGGCGGCGGAGGCTCCGTCCTGCCGCGCGGCTTTCGGGCAGAGCCCGGGAATTATCAATAGAAGTGGAAGTGACAGGGTGTTTAGCAAACATTAAACCCAGGAAGCTTAAAAAGGTCTTCCAGAATTATTAAATAAACATTCAGGGTGAGTGAGAGGAAAGAATATGAAATGGGGAAGAAATTGTAAACACTCTGGAGCAGGCAGTTAGGGGCTACACTGATTCAGCTGGGCAGCACAGCATTTAATAATTGTAGTATCACCCATAATTGTGCCAGGCAAGAATTCAAGGGGAGGGACTTTTATAACCATTTAGTCTGATACTAACGTTCTGTTACGACCATTTGACACACCACCCCAGCTCGCCTGCAGAGCGGGGTCAGACCCCACAGACCCCATTGCTCCCCACCAGGAGCCTTAAACCTGTGCCGTTCAGTAACTGAGGAGACCATCTGGGCTGGGTGTGATCACCCCCCCTTCAAGATTTAAAGGCACCATATTTGCATTTGCCTAAAGGGATTGCAGCTCATTATTTGTGGGGTTTAGTGTAGTTCTGAGCACAGAGACTGCGCATGGGCTCACTAGCCTGCCAAAACAAATGTCCTGATCTCTTCATTTCTTTTCAAGTAACAGCAGAGATACCCTCCACCATCCTTCTGGGCCTATGATTTATTTATACACAACACTACACCTCCTAGTAAATTAACCGCTCAGCCACATTAATAACTCAAGAGTTTGGAGGATGTCAGAGTGAGGTAGCGAACTGCAAAAGCGGAGGTTTCTAACAGCACAGCGTGCCCCGTGCTGAACCAAGCAAAAGAAAGAGCAGAACAGTTCTAGTAGTTGTACCGAGGTACCTTTGCACTTGCACAGGATGGTGGCCGTGGGGCTGATCGGCCCAGCCCAGCCCCCTCCAGCCCCACAGAGTTACCCAGGGAGCCCTGCGTGCCCCTGCTCCTCCCAGCCCTTTTGTGGCTCAGACGATGCTGCCACATCAAGCGCAGAGCGGCACATCACGCGTCCACGGCTCAGGGCTTCCTCAGCCAGAGGTGGGACCTTCGCACCCGTGTATCCTTGACGGATCTTTTTTCCACAGAAGTGTCTGAAAGGAAAAGAACCATTTCTCTCCTGCTTCCTGCTCTGTTAATCATCTCGGGACATCACAAGCTCCCTGCTCGCACTCTGTACACCTCTCCTGGTCTGCACTTTGCGTGACCACACACAGAAGGACTCCCCTTGCTCTGCAGGGGTTTGTCTCCATATTAGAGCATGAACCTCTTCCCTGGCTGCGAGGCCGATCTGCAGAGCTCTCTGCCCCTCCTGGAGGTCGCCAGGTCCTCCGTCAGGAGCGTGAAAAGGCAGCCAGCATTCTGCAGCACCAGGCTGCAACAAAAATACTTCAAGAATTGCCAGTTCCATTTCTAGGCAGACATTACTAGAGGCCAGTAAAGAGGCTGAGTCTGTAAACACATTGACTGGCTTCCTGCAACTCTTCAAACCCACCTGCTGCCCATGCTTTGGTTGGTAACTACAGGGGACCCAACAGTAAAACACCAGCAGCAAGAAAGCACAAAGCAAAGCGCCAGCTGTCACCCCAACATCTGGAGCACCCTAGACACCACAGAAGACCCCAAACAGCGACCCGAGGTGCTGATCTTACCGGTTCTTATGGTGATAATGCTGCTGCAGCCACTACCTCCAGCTGAAAGCGCCCCAGAAAAAGACTTTGCTGCTTCTCCCCAGCTGTAAAACATCCCACGAGCAGCTGCAACGCATTCACACCACCCCCCATTCCTCACCTGATGGGTGGGTAAAAAAATTACCCTGATCAAAACAACCTGAGAGCGGAAGCGGGCAGTTCAGTTCTCTGGGAAGCGGGCAGTTCTCTGGGAAGGGTGCTTACTCTTGTAATCAGCCACAGCCACAGCCACAGCGGGAGGCAGCAGGAGGGCAATTCCTGCAGACAAACTGCTGCGAGGGCTTCGCCACTTCCCCTTCATCCCATCAGTGCGAGCTAAAATGAGCTTCAGCTAGCTGGCGTACAACAGGGGTATTTAGTGAGGATCTACCTAGTTGCTAAAATACTGTAATCTAGCAGTGGTAATCTGACAGTAGACTTTTCTGTCTCTGACATTGTGGATCTAAGATTTGAACTTTTACATTGCCCCTTGCCTGCGACACTGGCGAGATGCTGCCTCCCAAGGAGACAACGTGCGGGGGCCCGGGATGTCAGCACCACACGGAACGAGTAATGCGATTGATATGGGAAGGGCGATCATAAAAACAACTTTCAAAGATAAAAAGACGTTTTATTGAGGGGTTTCTTGTTCCAATCATAGAAGAGAGAAAACAGAAGCCGTAATGTGTTTATAACAACCACAAGTTTAAAACAAAGTAAAACAATCAAGTACAGATTTCTTCACCAAAATACACTGTGAGAAAAGCAAGCGGGGCTCCGCTCCCGCGGATGTGTTGTGCAGAGGATCCCGCCCGCGCCCCTCGCTCCGCTCGCCTGTCCCGACACAGCGGTGCTCCTCACCAGGGCTCCATCGCCACTGGGCTTCAGGTATCTGCCCTTCAATACTTTGCGAATAGCTTGAGCTGTTCTCCTCGTGTCTCCCAGGTAAATGAGCTGAGCAAAGCCCTCAAATCAGAGCAGAGCTCTGCCAAGCACCAGCCGCCCCCCTCGTGTTCCTGATGCCCATCTGTATGGACCGGAGGTGTTGTGGGGAGCAGGGCTGTTCCCACACAAACCCGCGTCCTCATGCCCTCCTGCCCATCTCTCCCCGCTGTTATTTTTATCAAAAGCCTCCACACACCAAGAGCACTCGGGGGAGTGGAGCGACGACTGCTCAGCCGGGTCCAGGCAGGAACAGCCGGGAGACCACAGAGCAGGTTGGCAAGGGAAGGGTAAGATCACCGCAGGTACGCAGAAATGTCCAAAATACCGTGTCTGAAATACCGTGCGACAATTTGCTCAGCAGCTCTGATCGGCTTCTCAGGGACAAGTGTACGGGGTCTGAGGGTGTCTGAAGGAACTGGTAGAGACTCTGGGCCACGACCTGTTTGTGTCGGGGCTGGGTTCGTTGGCCTTTCCCACCGTTTCACCTCATCAGTCTGTGATGTGAAAGCCCTTGGTTTATTCATTTATTTAACTCACTGATAAAGCACATTACCTACAATGATTAATTTTGCATCAAAGAAACAACACTACTACAAATGCTGGTCTAAGACAACCTAGTGGGACTTCCTACAGAGCTCACGTGCTAAATCCACCTCTCTGTTAGCTGTGAAACATCATTCACCAGTGCGCCTGGCTTGTTCACGGAATTCCTCTACCATCAAGTCTGCAGCTCTGTCCCCACGCGGGGAATTAACAGCACTCCCAGGCTAAAGAATAATTAATTTACCAGCCTTAAGTGGGGCTGGTTTAAACCTCAAAAATGAGGATTTGTTATTTCACTTAACTGCAACACAATGGGATTATCTCAGATCGCAAGATATTCATTCTCTCAGAGTAATCGTGATTGATGAGAACACTGAATGGAAGCAGGATAGTATAATTAATGTGGAGCAATGTGAGTCTATGGAAAAGAGAACTTGTCCAATTAGCGGAATAATGAATTTCGGCTTGGTCGATAAATGTAATCATTTGGATGCAATATTCTTTGTCTTTCATAAACTATTTGACCTCACACTAACATGACATTTTGATTAAGGAAAAAAAAAAACACCGGAATAATACAAAGCCAAGTTGTCACACATCAAACAGACAAAAACCTAGAAACTGACAGGTCTCACAGTGACTGCAAAGAGGGAAAGATGGAGACGATGCATTGCCCGCGGCGCTCCATAGGGATCAGTTCTCAGCCTTCTCCAACCTGGTATTTTGCCAGCAGCCTGAAGAAACTATAAAAATATCGCTGGTGAAGCCCGGGAGGGACACGAGCAGCAGGCCCCGGCTCCGGGGACACAGCACAACGCGGTCAGGGACACTCCGCATCCGGCTGATCGAGGCACCACAAGGACCCCAGGGTTAAGGCTTAAACTAAGCAGTTCAGACTACAACGGGATTTTTTTTACACTGAAGGCAATCAGCTATTGGGAAGTTTTATCAGAGGTTGTAACGGGTTCTCCACTACTTGTTTATTAAATTTATGGTGAGGATGGGATGTTTTTATAACTGTCTGGCTCTGGTTCAAGCAGGAATTAATTTAGGACAATCCTGCAGCCGTGAAGACGGGAGTAACATGGTCACAGGGGTCCTTTCTGCAACCACGTGATATCTTCGCACCCCTCCGCTTGCCCTCTTTACCCGATAGCTGCTATGAAATGAACGCACACATCCGTGCAGGTCTTTGGATACCGCGGGTGAGCTCGGTGGCTGTCGGGCGCACGCGGGCCGCGCTCGCTCGCCCGGCGAGCAGGGAAATGCCGGCAGCGGGGAGCAGGGGGCGGGGGGGGCTCCGAGGGGCCCGGAGGAGCAGGGGGTCCCCGCGGCCCAGCCGCCGCGCTCGGCCGCGCCAGGTCCAGGGGCGGCTCCCCCGCCGCCCACCACATCACTTGAAGACGGACGGAAACGTCGGGCAGTCGGGAGACTTCATCTTCTTCATGAACTTCTTGAACTCCTTGTTCTTCTTGTCCCACTTGTAGATGGCCGTCAGCAGGTACTGGGTCTTCACCTGGCGGCCCATGATGAGGAAGTGGTGGCCCAGGTTGTCCAGCTGATGGCAGGGACAGTCGGCCCCGTTCTTCAGGAACAGCACCAGCTTCTTCAGGTTCTTCTTCCGGATGGGGCCCAGCTTCAGCGCCTTCCTCTTCCTCGGGACAATCATCTTGTCCCCGTTCTCCTTTTTCACTTCCTTTATGGTCATCTTAAGAGCTGAAAAACAAGTGAAAACAGAACGACTCCTGAGTAGCCCGGGCTGGCACAAAGCCTTTGCCAAGCCAGGCTGGGCAGGCCGGCAGCAGCGCAGGCGGCAGCGGCCCGCTCCACCGCCGCTCGCCCGGGCTCCATCCCCACATCTCCCCACTCCCACACCCCCTGGCTCCATTCCCATGTCCCCCCACTCCCCTTGGCAGCATCACCCCGGCCACAACTTTGCCCAGTGACCGTGACATGAAAACCCCCGTGCCCAAAGCAGAGCCACCCCCACGGCCAGGAGAGCATCACAGTGAAACACCGACATCTCTGCTTCCCTTCACACAGCAAAGCCAGGTGCTTTTTATTTTATTTTTCATTCGCTCAGCCAGTGACATGCTCTTTGCTAGCAAAATGTTAGCTAAGTAAACAAGGTGATTTCCCTGCTCTACACACATGGAGAGACTCTTGAACGGGCCGTTTAGAAGGTCAGCTTGGCTTCTCAAGCATTTGTTTGCAGTCACTCCAGCCCCCAGGCTCCTCTGGACCAAGTTTCCAGGCACTGGACATCTCCGTGTTACCCGCACAGCCACGCGGAGCAGCCGCACGCCGGCACCTTCCCCAAAGAAGGGGAGTTAATCCCACACAACTTCCACGGAAAATATTTTCCTCTCTGGGTTCAGCATTTTCCAGAATTAATCGCAACCCAAATAAAATTAATGTTCCTTTGCCACAACCATGAAGAGGAATTTAGTATACATGGGAAAAATGATGAAAATGTGTTGTACATTAAAGTATCACTTCTGTGCCATTTGGCTCTGCATCATTTTTGGGGAAAAGCACATATGGCCAAAAATTACTAACATATTTCCATCATTTGGGAGTTTACTTCAGAGCTGCAGACAAACAGTGCTGGGATAGGTGATTAATTGTCTGCTGTCCCTTCTCGTTTGACTCTGGGAGCCCACGCAGCAGCCGGCACGGCGAAGCCCCTGGCTCTGGCAGCGAGGAGGGGTCTCCGCAGCACCGTTCCTCGAAGTTCTGCTCCGCTGGGACTTGCAGCAGTGAACACACGTCGCCTTCGGGCCGCAGCTCTGCTCACCGGCCCAGGCACGAGCGGCAGCAGCGCAGCGCGATGACGGTCCCGAGAAAGTCCCTGCGTTACCCTCGTGCTCCCAGCCACAATACGGGGAACGGTATTTATCTGCCCCTGTGCCAAAAACGCCTGCTGCGCTTGCCAAGAGCCCTGGTGTGTTGTACCGTTACTGCACAAGAAAGTAATCCGGGACTGGAAACCTGAGTGAAATTTTCATTCCGTCTGTTTTTCCAAACTCAAGATGTTTAAGGAGCTAAAGAGACACAAGCTTTAAGGTGCTAAAGACACCGAACCAGATCAATTTGCAACAAATCTGGGAAATGGAGCTCTGTGACACTGACCAGGCAGCAGCAGCAACCCCCAATATGAACCTCAATTTCCTTATCCGCTCTGACTGTGAACTCTCGCTCTAAGCACCGTGGTTGCCAACACAGGAGGAATGGTATAATACCAGTAATAAGAGACTTTTTCAAAAGGTCTTGTTTGCAAATTGCTTTACTGTGATTGCTGTAAATTTAGATCCTTGTTGCTAGAGGAAGAAAACCAGCCGGCAGCGGGTGGAGGTGCTGTTCTGCCCCAGGTACGGCAGCCACGGCACACACAGCGGGCCCGGGGGGCTGCGCAGCCCGCAGCTGCTCCCCCGCGAACCGTAAATCCAGACACGCACTAAAAACTCATGCAAACCTCACTCGTGCAAAGCAGTGCAGACGACACCAGGTAACACCACAAAGGACCAACGGGGTGGCTGAGCAGGGGCACAAGCGGTTTGTGTAGGACTCTGCTCTTCCCAGCAATGCTGCTGCGTCGCTGCAGAGGAGCACACCGGCCACAAGCCCGACCTCCCCTTGGCTCTCACACGATACACACACGATCCAGCACGACCTCTTTATCAAACTCCTTCATTAAACTGCAATCACGTCTCCTCACCTAACACACAAAACCTTCCACTTTTGCCCAAGCTCCTGTCAAGTGAAGCATCCACCACGTTCTCAAAGATGCTGTCAAACTCGCTCATACAGAAAAGCCCTCCCATCCGCAGACCCGTGGGACCAGGAGCCGACACCCGGCCACACCACGAGGGAGGTGATGGCAGAGGAGCCGCGTCCTCTGCTGCCCCAGCAGCTGCTCCCCAGCTGCAGCCTGGACCACACAGCAAACCAGGAAATCCCTTTCCAGCCAGGCATTGTCTCACTTTGCTTGCGACATCAGCAGCACCGCTGGGACGCAGCGCTGGATCCGGCACAGCACGGTGCCGCGACTGCAACCCCTTGGTGCCAGGCTGGGAGGAGAGCAGCATCCCCGGGGATGCCGCACAGCCCTGCGGGACAACCTGCACGTGGGTGGACAGGGATGACCAAGAGGGTGGCTCTCCCCTCTGCTGCCCCGGGCTGTGCCCCAGTGGTGCTCAGGGCAGAGGGGACTCCTGCACGGCACAGGCAGAGGTTTTACTTTCGTGCCACACGTGTCCCATCACCCGTGAGCGCTGCCAGTCCGCCTGCTTGCAGGCGAGTTGTGGCACGAGTCCCCTCACACAAGCCAGCGTCCAGCTGCCTACTTCAAAGGCTCTTCCCAGAAAAGAGAGAAGTGAAAGCATTAGTCAGGCTGGGAGGGAAAAAACAAAACACAACAAAGGCAGATTTCAGGATTTAATTTGGGACTTAACAGCTCTCAGCCAGGTTGTGTTTACAGCGGCAGAAATCCCCCCCGGGCACTGCGCCCGCACTTGCCCTGGCTCGGCCCCAGCGTCCAGGAGCTGACACCTGCCCAGGCCGCTCGCTGGACCTTTGCCGCAGCCAGGGAGCCGGCACAGGCACCACCGCCCTCACCAGCCCCTGCCCACGGGGAGCTGCCAGCACCGGGATGGGACGTAGCTGCACCATCCTCGAAGAGAGGACCGCACAGCAGCTGCCAGCCGTGCCCGCAGGCACCGACAGCTTTCCCGCAGCATCCTCGCTCCCGACACCGCACCCCAGCCTGGGGTGATGCGTCCCCTTAGACCAAGCCAGGAATTTGGCCCCAGCCAGAAATGACTTGTATCAGATGGCAGCACAACTCTGCTATCTCTAATGCAGAGAGAGTAGGGAGTGCTGGAGATATAAAAATGTCTTTTTTTATTTTTACTAATATGAAACAGGGTATATGAAAGTGTTTGCTCACTCCGAGTGAAATTACTTTTGGCAGCAGCAGTTCCAAGAGCAGCAAAGGCCCCACAGAGCTGTTTGGGGTCCAGCCTGACAAAGCACAACTCACATTTCATCGCTTGAAACAATTCTTATCGACATCCCTACAGCTCCAGCTTTCCAGTCCCACTCCCAGTGCAAGGCAAGAGGAAACCCAGTCTCCTGGGCAAACTGGGAGCAGGGGCCCCACTCCAGCACCTCCGGGGCAGGGAAGGGAACGTGAGAGAAGGGAAAGCTCTGCTGTGCCTTCAGCCTCATTGCTCTTTTCTAAAGAAATCACTCAGAAGGAGGAAACCTGCCAGAAGACACATTAGAGCTGTAACAGGAGAAGGCTGCAGGCAAGGAACTGTCAGTCACGGGAAAAAATAAACAGTGTGTATTGATTGTACTGCAGTCTCCAGTGCAGCGAGAGCCCGTTCAGCAGGATCCCCTCGGACCCCAGAGAAAGGGCAGAAACAATAAATAAAGTCACCAAGAGAAACAGAGACAGGAATGAACTCCAGGGCCAGCCCAGCCTGCATGAGGAGTAAGAAACAAGCCAAGGAGTAAGAAACAAGCCCTGGCTGCAGCCCAGGGAGCGGGAAGGCGGCTGCGGGGGCCCAGGAGAGCAAAACCACGCTTATCTCGCATGGAGCGCTGCCCCAGCACACCAGACCTGCGCGGCAATTAGCAAAGACGCACATCGTTCCTGGGCTGCGGCACAGCCACCTCCTGCCCCGGCACATCTCTCTGGGCAAAGCGCTCCTCGGGTCCCGTCTGCACCAAGGCGCGAGCGAAACCCGCAGTCACATCACTGCGGGAATAGGCGCTGGACCCACCAGCAGCTGCCCCGAGCAGCACACGTTAATTTAAACATTTATTGTAGGTGTCTGGCTTTGATGAGGATCTGTAACCTGTCAGCTGCCAGTGTTTACCTTGGTGAACACGGATGAGAAATCTCAGTCTGAAGGCTTGGGGATTTATTTTAGTGCCAGATAAACAGCTCTCCTTGAGAAATCACCCCGTGACAGTAACCCCCCAAGACTAAACAAAGACCCAAGGGCCACGTGCTGTGCTTTCAGAAAACTTCCTGAAGCCGCTGCCTCCCCCGCAGGCTCCTCTGCGCGGAGGGACACCCACGGGAGCACAGGTAGGACCTGAACCACATCTCCTCCCCAGCTGGGCACAGCTGGGCACAGCTGGAGGCAGCGCTACCTGCGCCCACAACCCTGCTGGATGGGGAGGAAAAACAGCGACAGAAGGAACAAAACACCAAATGCAGCTGCACGAAACCTACACCATGGAAAAGCCACCGCAGCGAGCTTCCCACCGCGGTGGGGTCTGGGGACAGGGAGGAGCGGGCAACACAAGTAAATCCAAGACACGACCAACTTTCCATCGTGGAGACAGCGGGGCGGCTCACACGCAGCAGACACGAGCTGTGTCCTGCTCAGCTGCCTTTGGACTTCCCTACGGTGGGGAGGTGATCTCGTTTTCAAGTGAAAAATCTCTTTCTGAGACAAAAAGAGAAAACAGGAGTGGGAAGAAAGAAAAAAGAGAGCAACTGCAGCATCAGCAAGAGCTCTGACGCTTAAAAAATAAAGTTACATGTTGGAGCTGTGCTGGTCCACAGAGCAAAGAATGATCCCAAATTCCCTGCGATGCTCAGAAAAAACATCAGCCTCTGCTTTGGCAGAGAAGACAAACGACTTTATAAAAAGCTGGAGAAACCTGGTGGTCTGGGTGCCCCGATGCAGCTGTGATACCCCACGTGATGACTACGGCAATCTCCGCTGCTCGTGGTACACGGTAACACCAGACCTGGCCGCTCGCCACAGCCCTGCCTGGGAGCCGCCTGCCATGAAATATTTCCATCCTCTGGACGCTGTCACCACAAAATTTCCCAATAACCAACCTACTTTGTGGGCAAGTCAGTGTCTCAAGCCGCTCCACCAAGGCTGTGAATGCTTCTGGTTTGGCCTCTGCTCCCCATTGTGTAACTGTCCCGGAGCATGGGGAGGACATTCAGCAGCACAGGCTGATGACAAGCCTGCGGTTAAACGTGTCTTTCCCTTCCCAGCGCCCGCCCGCAGCGGGACGCCACCTCGGCTCGCTCCTCGCCTCCCAGGTGACAGCCACCGCAGGACCCACGGGCGGCAGAGCCACCGCCACCACCCAGCCTGGCCTGCGGGACAGCTGAGCCAGCGCGGGGCCGGGCCGTGCCCCGGTGTCACCGCCCCAGGAACGCAGCCCCTGCCCAGACCAGCCCGCGGGCCCCAGAGCGAGACCTGCGCGCATTCCTGGGAAGCTGTGACACGGGTGTTCCTGTTGATGCCTTTCCCTATTAGAAAAGGTCTGCGCTGAACTTAGGACTTTTGGCATACCAAATCTGCAGGAGAGTTGAGAATTCATTTCCAGCAGAAAGGGTAACACGCCAGCATGCAGAGCAGGTTTGGGTTTGCATAGTGCTCTCCGGCACAGGGCACATTCAAGTGCTAATCCCCAAGGAATGCACACCTTGTTCAATATGCCTTTAATAACCTTCTGGGAAAGTTACATACACCAGCAAGGATGTCAAAACAAGTTAATTCTGGGTTTGATCTGAGAAAGCTAATATTTTTCCCTGCAATACTTTTTTAAAAATGAAGTTCTGTTTACCTATGACTGTCTGACTCACTCAGCCATAATATGTTTAGGACACAGCTTTCAAGTAGCTCTGCATTTTTTAGGCTCGCTGCTTGGCCCTAGCTAGACAAGGACTGGCTTTGGACTTTTACACCTGGATTTTACAAGAGCAGCACAACTTTGCTAAAAAGAAACCCAGCAGTACAAGCAATGCGGGGTAAGGGGGAAGCCGCTTTGCTCCTTCCTGATCGCAAGCGGAGTAAGGGTCCATCCCACGCACCATTCCTGCAGGCACACAAGAGTGTGGGAACGCCAGGGTTAAGTTACAAACCCCCGAGCTCACCAAAGGCCACGTTCTGCCACTTCTGCTCCATCCCCAGGCTCCAGCCGGACACCATCTGGTTCTCTGCTCGCAGCTGGTGACCCCGCGCAGGGCGGGAGGGACGCTCAGCCCCGCTGCAGCCAGGGCCGTGGGGGAGCACAGGCGCTGCTGCCAGGGCCCCGCGGCCCCGCGTGTGCTCCGCTGCAGGAGCCGACACATCCCTGACGCCCAGTCCCGCCCGTCCCGCAGCCGACACTGACATCTAGAGGCATCTCGCCTGGGGGAAGGACCACAGCTGCCCGCGGGCGATGCGGAGACCCCGGCCACGCCGCGGGCTGCACGGCTCTCAGAGCGGGCAGGGAAACACGGCAGTCCAGGAGCCACGCGGCCCGGTGCCCCCCGGGAAGCTCCCCCGTGCCCCCAGCTCCCCTCCTTACCAAACTCGCTGGCACACAGGTGCTCCACGATGGCCTCCGACTTCATCTCGTTGTCACACGGGGGACACACAGTCGTTCCTGGCAAGAGAAGAGGAGAGGCGGTGAGGAGCCGGCTCAAGAAGTGCCACAAGTGCCAGGCTGTCCAGGTGCTGCCCTCGAGGGGGACACGCGCCCGGGCACCCCCGCCACGGGGTCCCAGCGCCACAGGACAGCAGCTGCCGGGGCCAGGAGCCGTCCGCCGCCCACAGGACACGGGCAGCCCCTGCCAGCGGCCCCAGGCACGGGCACTGCCAGGAGCGGGAGGACGGCGCTGGCAGGCAGAGGGGTTTTCAGGGCCAGGCGCTCGGCTGCAGGCAGCCGCTCGCCGCAGGGTACGGCCCACAGCCCGCTGACCCTGCCTCCCGCGGCATGCCAGGGCGGGCAGCGCCCGGGGGATGGTGCCCAGGGTCGGCCCCGCAGCCAGGCCGGGGCTGAGCGCCGGCACAGCTCAGCACAGGGTCCCCACAACGCTGGGGACCGCCCGCAGCCCACGGCGAGCCCCCCGCCTCCTGCCCTGCCCCAGAGCAGCGCTCCTCGGCCACAGAGCCACAGCTCTCGTGTGCGCCAGGCCCTCCAGAACCACCTGAGCAGGGACATCTTTTCTGGTTTTGGCCCAGCAAACCCCACAGGACTGCGGGACAAGCTCACAGCTGCAGGACAGCAGAGCCGGCCCTGCCTGACAGCCGCCGGCAGCCGGCATCCTCCTCTTGGGAAACGCCAGGCCGGGACATTTTGCTGGGATCCATCCCGGGAGGAAAGCTCACTTCATCCAGAGAATAAAAATCTGTTTCCAGGTTCCTGTCTCCAGCCAGAGCAGAGACCACACAGCAGCACAGACGCAGATTTGTGCTACTGGCAGATGAATTTATGGAGCTGGGAGATGCTGCTTCTGTCCCTGGTCCAGCAGAATGGAGGGCTCTTTCCCACACAAGGGAGTTATTCTCGGGGACGGCGCTGCAGCACAACATCTGCCGGGCCCGGCGCGAAGATGCGGCGCTCACCCCTTCCAGCCCACAGCAAGGCTGGCAAAACCCACAGCATTGCTGGACAGAACAGGGAGCTCTCCCAGCAAGAGGGGTGCAGAGCCAGAACAGCTCACAAGGGCAGCACAACCGCGACCCACGCCGACCGCAGAGTCGAGTCTCCTCAGGCACAGATGCCCCACGGGGATCCAGGCGAGACATTCGTTTTCTGTGGCTTGTTCTTTCCCTCTCACCTCCCCAAATCTGTTCCGTGCCAAATGCTAATTCCTGGGATCGTGCACCACGTCTTTATTAATCGCACATGCAGAGCAACTGGTCTTCCAGTCGCCCCGACATGCAAGTCCCAAGGCCACCTCCGCAGCACCAGCCGACTCCACCAGCCCGGTCCTGGGACCTCTGTACCCACGAGAGCCGCCCATCACCTGGGCAACCGCCTCTTCCAAAACCCTAATGGGCAATCGCCACTTTTACCATCTTAACTTAGAGTGACGAAGGCAGAAGCCAGCCTTCAGGGACATGATGACATTCCCAACACTATTTTTAAAATCAGCAGTCACAATATTTCCATCCGAGCCGCACACTCAATGAGCTCACGGCGAGCGAGAAGGGATGCTGGCGGGAGGGTGACAGCCCCAGCGCTCCGACTGCCGCAGTCCCAGGAGGGAGCCAAGCCCCAGGAGCACACCCAGGGCCTGGCAAGGGGCAGCAGACACCGGCGCTCACCCCAGCTGCCTCCCGGGGGGCTCTGTTTCGGGAGCATCCCCTGGCCCTGCCTCCCGCCGCCCGTCCCAGCACAGACGTGCCTGCACAGCCGCCCAGGGACACTGTCCCGTGCTGAGGGGAAGGGAAACGTCCCTCCCCAATGGGACACCCCGTCACGCCAAGGTCAGGACCGCGATGGCCAGGGGTCCAACCATCTCCTGCACAGCTCTGCGCCCCAGGAAAGCCCCAGCCCGCTGCTGGCAGCTCTGCTCCAAGCACAACCTCTGCCTGCTTCCAGCTCGCTTTCTCCCTGCTGACCATTTCCTAATGCCTGGCTTTAGAGGCGGCTTACTCCAGGGGCAGGAGAAGGAATGTGTAATGCTATATTAATCTGCAACTCCCCTGATGCATCCTGTGGGCCTGCAGGCTTTACCGCCTCATGCTTAAGGAGAAAGGAATTCAGCAGGTCAGCTCTTTGAGAGGCAGAAACAAATTCCAATTTTGATGTGTTAATGGGGAAAAACACTGAAAGGACTCATTCTTATTAGTGCCCAGAGAAAAAGGGGGGACACTGCTGGGTCCTCACCCTCTTTGAATCAACAGGAAACACACCCCAGTGCCCAGGACAGAAGGGGCTCCGGGAGCCGGTGCTCACAGAAAACGCACCCAAGGGTCCCTGGTGGCAGAGCCCTGGGCGAGGGAAGGACCCATCAGGCACAGGGACCAGGGCCGAGCCGCGGGGGCACACGCACCCAGCCGGACACGCCGCCACCAGCACGAGGTGGCAGCACCAGCGGACAAGGCGTAGGGCACCTCGCCGGGGTCCCCTCCGCCGCAAACCAGCGTTAAACGAGAGCTGGCACAGCTGAGGGCAGCAGGCCCAGCCCAGCACATCGCCCAGGGGCTCAGCCTTCTCGCCTTGACACGTTTTCTAGCAAGACTGCTCGTCCCCTCACAGCGAAGGGCCGCAGCCGCGGGCCAGCGCAGGGCCGGGCGCCGCTGCTCAGCTGCAGCACATGCGAGGGCTTCTCCCAAAACACTTCCAAGCAGCCAGGGGGTGTGAAGAGAGCTGCTTATACTTTTCCACTGAATGCTGAAGAAAGTTCACACTTGCAGAGTTTTTAAAGACTCACTTTCTGTAAACATCCTTCGCAAACAAATCACTCATTCAAAAGTGCTTGGGACATATTGTGAAGCCACTTAGCAGACAGTGGTTTATCTGAGCGTCTGCAATACTTCCTTGCAATGTTTGCCCAGCTCCGATTTACAGTTCACTCCAAGAACAAGTTAATACACCCTAAAACTTGTGCAGAATGAGGTCTCTGCATGCCAAACAGGACCAGCAACAGATCCACAAAGGATTCAAACCTGAGCTGATGTAATTCATTGTAATAACGTCACTTTAGTGATGCCTGTGAACAACATGATGCCCAAATCCTGTGCTGATGGGCACTGTAGCAGCTCCAAAAGAAGGCAGTAATGTCCCACCCCAAAGCTGCTGTCAAAGCAGGTCTGAAAGGTGATCAGAAAGTTAGTTGTTAAACTACACAAAGGAAAATTTAGCAGACAGTGCTCACCTAGAAAACTATTCATAGGTCTTGGGTCACTAATGTCTCTAAAATTATTGACCTGCAAACAGCTCAAACTCCAGCTCAGAGCTGGGAAGGAGCAGCTCTACAGCGAGCAGCTCAGACCAGCCCCAGGAACACGCTTGGCTGCAAGTCCCCGGGGAATAAAAGCAACCTTTGTACCTGCAACGCAGGACACAACTGCGGTCTTGACCAAGGGTCTAGGTTCACCCAGGACAGATGATTTTTGAGCCTTCCTGGAAAACAAAGAGCTTCCTCCAGCAGTCGCACCAGTAAGCAATTCCTGGCAAGGAACGCGTGGCTGTGGGATGCACGCCAGTCACGAAGGGCTCCTGAAGTAACATTCCCACTGGAACGAGTAGGATAACGCTGCACAGTCCCAAGCAGCCTGAGCAAAGGTTCACAGCTGAGGAAGTTGTAAAGCCTTTGTCTGTAAAGGTACCTGCACCAAAGCGGCGGCTGCAAAGGGCAACCTTCCCTCCAGATGCCACAGCAATCGCTCAGCGTGGTTCCCCCAACCCCAAGCTCCTCCCGAGCGCCCGCACCATCCCCTCATGGAATTGGGAGTGCCCATCCCTCCCTGCGAAGCTCCGGGTGCAGTAAAGCACTGCACTCTTTTACAGCCTCCCTCCACAAACACCCCTCCTGCCAGCCTTGCAAAGTGCTCCGATGCAGAATGACGATGTTACACCAGGATATTTACTTTAAAAGTTTTCAGCAACAAGCCAGACTCACTGCAACTCACACAAACAAGCCAGTCTGGCCCCAAGCACACCTGCCAAACATAATGAAAAACAAGAATCACATCTGCTTTTCCCAGTTGTTAAGTGTCTGGCCCCCTCGCCAGCACACAGTCCCACCCGAGGCGGCGGAGATGGAGGGATGGATTTCCACTGCACTTGCAGCCTTCAGCTGCCCAGCACCTCACCCCAGGGTTCGGGGAATTGAGGTTCCCCGCCAGGATTACTGTCACTATGTACTCCCATCAGGCAGCGCTTTTTGCCATGTGTCCTATTGCTGCCAAAAATGGCCCCACTTGAATTTGGCTCAGCAGAGAAACTGCTGCCAGGGTGGTGGAGCACCTGTGGGATGGAGGGTCGAAGCCCGCAGGGACCAGAGCAGCCACGTGCCCCAGCTCAGCGCCCCCGGCTCAGCTCCGGGACGGCGCTGGCAGGGCATCCTGACTGCTGCGGGACAGGAGCGCTTGCAGAGTGCTCAGAGGCTGGAAGAGAACTCCTGCTGAGAAGCAGAGTTCAGCTGAGCCTCCCCCTGCCCCACGACCCCTGTCAGCCCCACACAGCCCCTCCTGGGCTAACACCTGCCCCATCAGCTCAGCCAAAAGCACCAGGAGCAAGGCTGCAGCGCTGGTCACACCTTACCTTTGGGCCTGGAGACCTCGGTGGCATTGGGAGCTGTCATGGCAATGCAGACATCGTCCTGGGGAAACTGGTCACACTTGAGCATCTCAGGCCAGAAGAAGCCAAAGAACTGCATGACGGGCTCACAGGAGTCACGCACGGCCTCGCAGAGCCAGCGGCACGGATAGACCGGCCGGTCCAGGCACACGGGGGCAAAGAGGGAGCAGAGGAAAACCTGGGTGCCCATGTGGCAGTTCTTGTTGAGCAGCGGCACCCAGCTGCTGGCCTGGTGCTTCACCTCGGCCATGGTCTCGTGGTCCAGCAGGTTGGGCAGCACCATCTTGTCGTAGCCCACGCTGTGGCAGAGCCGCAGGTCGGCGGGGATGGCCACGCACTGGTGGGGCTTGGCGTAGAAGCGCCCACCCGGGTAGGGGCCCAGGTCGGACTGGTAGCTGACATAGTCGTACTCGCTGGCCCCGCCGCACGCCAGCAGCCCGGCGGCCAGTGATACCAGCGCCCGCAGCGCGACCCCGCGGGGCCCCCGCACGCTGCCCATCGCCGCGCCCGCCGACGGCGGCCCTGCCGGG
>VWYH01011089.1:17458-41068 GCA_013399365.1 Pampusana beccarii | reverse complement strand
GCGGCCCCGGGCCCAGCCGGGAGCTGCGCGCCCCGGGAGCGTCCCGTTACGGGCACCCGCGTCCTGGTGCGGCCCCGCAGGCTGCGGCACAGCGCCCGGCGCGGCCCCGACGGTCCCGCACAGCCACCTGCAGCGCCCGACCCGACGGGGTGCAGGAACGGGGCCGTGGGCGAACAGCGGGGCTCCGGAGGCACCGGGAGAGCCCCGGGCTTGGGCGCACCCCAGACCCCGCGCTGCTGCTTCCCCCGTGGGCGGCGGGGTCGTGCCGGGGAGCCCGCTGCCGCCTGGCACCACAGGCACCAGAGCCAAGGCAGCTCGGGGAGGCCCAGGCGCTCCTGAGCGTCTTTTCAAAGGCTGTAGATGTTTCTGAGAACCTGGACTGGACCACGCAGACCTCATTTCCCTGTGGACAAATTCCAGCAAAAACTATGGCATTTGCAAAAAAAAAAAAAAAAAAAAAAACAAAAAAAAAAACACACCACCCACCAAAAAAAAAAGGAGAAAGAAAGAGTTGGTCTGTTTCTTAAAGAGGTATCGCGCCTGGGAAACCTGGCTGCGGTCCTGCCAGGGAAGCAGAAACTGCACAACAGCAGCATCCACTGTTCCCCCAGCAGCAGCGCCAGCCCCTCACCACCGTTTGCAGGAAAAGGGCGCGTGTAAAGCAGAGCAGCAGTGCTGCCCGCTGCAGGTCCAGGGCTGGAGGATGGTGGCCGTGAACCTCCCCAGGTGCCAGCACAGATGTGTGGTCCGACGGCCGCTGCATGGCAGAGCATGCATGGTGCACGCGGAGCAGAAGGAGCTGCCTCAGTCCCTGTGTGCACAAGATCTGGCCGTCGAGCAGCTCTGCCCCACGTGTGCCCATGCGTCCATGTCCAAGGGAGCTTTCCTGAACTCTGCACTCATACAAAGCTCTCATTACTGCTGCTGCCTTTTGCTTGAACAGCTTGTGCTATTTAATACAGGAACTACACCTCATTGAGAGGTAAATGGAAGAGGCTCTGCAGCCTGAAAGCGTGAAAGAGCCACTTTCACCTGAGGGCCAACAGAAGAGAGAAGCCAGTTAGCACCACTAATGAAGTGGAGAATTCAGCAGTAAACAAGAGAAATCTTCACCATACGGTGCCAGTGGCTGAATGAAAGAGGCAATTGGATGGAGCAGGCCCACTCCTGCTGCTTGGGCTTGGGAAATGGTAGCAAAGCACCGAGCACTGTTTGCACCAAGAAATAGCTGCACATGGACTTTTCATCCCTCGGGAAATCCTGACAGCCTAGAATTTGCTTTTACCAGAATCAGTTTAGAAACATTGAAATGTCTATTTCTGAGAAAACAGAGAACACTGCAATGTCCTACTAGTGTGCTATGATGGGATACACAGAACAGGGCACTGGCCGTTTGGCTGAATTTCTCTCAAGAATCTTTGTTTGCACCCAAGTCTTACATCCTCAGGTACAAGTCTCTGGTCTGGAATGTGACCCCTGCTCATCTGGAGCACTCAGAACCAAGTTGTGCAAGTAACTCTCCGTTTTCAGTTGCAAGGTCGTAAGATGGTCTCAGAGCCTCTCGATTTTCAGAGTGCCAATCGGCATGTTTTCCTTGGCAGTGCTGTAATCCTTCTGTTCCAGGCTGAGCAGCGTGATAGAAACACCACAGGTAGGCAGGCAAGATGGGGACGCAGGGAACTCTTGTTTTAAAGTTAGGGAGCTCTGCAAAAGGCAACAGCAGTAACACTGATAAAACTACAGTCAGGATTCTGGTTATCCCCAGCTCAGCAAACACCCCATGGAGTAAGGAAAATGTCCTGTCATGGTGACTCCAGAGATGTGACGCCATGTACCTGGAGCTGTAAACTGAAATACAATTGCCCAGCAAACAATTTTTTCTTTTTTTTTTTTTTCCTTAAAAAAAGGAAAAGAAAAAAAAGAAAGAAAAAACCAACAGCTCTGGTCTAGACCACTAAATTGCTTAATACATAGTATAAGGTCTCTTAAATAGCAGCTGTCCAAGAAGAGCTGCTCTTCCCGCAAACCTTTTCCAAATTGGGTATTAACTTTTCTGAGTGAGGCCTGTGCAGCCATTTCCATTCATAATTATGTAACCCACTGCTTCTTAAATCTCTGCATAGTCTCTAATGCCATCATTTAACTTTGCCTTATAGCCATTTATTGCTGCCTCTCCCACAGGGGCTAACATGTTCTTATTGAATAATGAGAAGCTTTGCCACATGCACAATTTCGGCTGTCCCCAGCCCTTTCCTAGGCTTTGAAAAGCCCAGCCCAATTAATGCTGCTGATTTCTGGTTTCATTGTTGGTCCCCGCAGGCTGTGGAACCATGCACCCTGTGCCCACTGCAGCCTCCCCCGCTCGCTGTGGCTGCTCCCCCGTCCCCCCGTGACGGGCACTCGCGGGAGGGCTGGAGGGTGACAAGCCCCCGCGCCACCGTCACCCGCCTCTGCTCGTGGAGCCCCCAGCCCTGCCCAGTCCTGCCCGCCGGCAGCGCCGGGGCTGCCGGGCACACCCTGCACGGACGCCCGGCGCTGGAATGCGCAATTCCCTGCACGCCAACCCGGGAAAACAGGCAGGCATGGGATAATAGAATATATTAGCCCTGAGCCCATTCAGCCCCGGGCTCTTTAGGAACAATGCCTGCTAACTGAGCTGATTTTTGCCAAATGACTGGCTTTCGTGCATGAGCAGCAAAGTGGAGCTCCCAAATAGTCCCGTGCAACAATCCAGCAAGCGTTGTTGCCCAGGGCCCTTTGTTTTAGTGCTGCATTCGAGGGCATGGAGGAGTCATGGCCTTGCCTGCCCTGGCATTTCTTCCCTGGTTTCCCACCGCCGCGCTCGCCCCGTCTCAGCCCTGACGGAGGCAGCGGTGATGGGGACGGTGACACCAGCGGCCGCAGGCACCCGCTGTCCCTGCCCCGAGCGGGGTGACACAAAAACCCCCCAGCTGCTCAGTGCCAGGGCTTGGGCTGCCCTCGGTGTCTGTGCCCCCCCTGCATGGGGATACCCCCATGCCACCAGCTCCCACGCCACCTCCTGCAGCAGGACACGTCCTGGGAACCCCCTGGGAAGATGTGCTTTAGATTAGACACCCCCTCAGCCAGCCGAGGGCTGATAGCCCCGCGGGGCCAGCCTGTCAGGAGGATGTTAGCTTTGCCGTGTTTGTTTTCTGGCTTTCCCAGCGGATGGCTCCCAGGTGCCGATATCACCAGTGCAGCCGGGAGCGCTCCCCAGCCCCGCGACACGGGGATCTGCACCGGGAGGTTTTGCAGCCGCCACCCGCCCCAGTGCCCGGCCGGGCGATGCTGCACCGGGAGCCGGTCGCAGCGCGGCCAGGATCAAGGCACGAACAGCTCCAGCCGATGTCTCCTCTTAGTGTGAAATTAGCACCATTAAATGCCATAACTAAACACAATCAACAAAGGGTTTACTAGCTGGATAACATATAAAGAATACAACAGCTAATGCCTTCAGCACTGCTGAAACTCTGACCGTCTGCCCCTCGTCCCAGGAGGGAACTGATGGCAAATATTTACAGGGGCTTATAAATATTTATCCTGTAATAACTTGCTGCATTACAGCACATTCTTCTCTATGAGGCTCAGCTTTGCCCTGAACCAGGTGCAGGCTGCTGAACGGGTCTGTAGCATATATAAAGTTTGTCTGAATAACATACAGCGGGCGCTGGCGTTCAATAAAATATCCAGCAGCTGAGCCGCTTGCGTGAAATGCGCTGCAAGTCATTTCTTACCCAACAAAAGAAAAATGTGGCTGGGGAGCACAGGTGTGCAGGCACCTTGGTGTGGGTGCAAACCCATTCTGTGTTGCCAAAGTAACCTGGGGAAATGCTGCAAGTCCCCGGGGAGCTGTAACTCACACCGACGTGACGGGGCCTCAGCCGTGGAGCAGCCGCCGTGACCGAGCACACGGGGACCCTCGGCTGCCGTGCGGAGGACCCCGAAGGAGGGACCTGGGGACCTGCCCACCGCAAGGAAACATCTCGTCGTGCATCTCGGTGGGAACTTGACTCGCTCAGCAGCAAAGAGAGCCTGGAACCAGCATTTTGTTGTGCTGTCATTTCACTTGTTTGGGGGACAGACATTTATCTTCCCTCTAATAATTTTTTGAGCCATCCATCCACTTATTTATCTTTCTCACACTTAGTGATTTGCAAAAGCGTAAGCAGCCTGTGGTTTGGAAACCATGCAACAATCTCTGAGCAGCCCCCGAGATGGAGGTCTGAGCTACTTTCTAACATGAATAAATAAACAGCGTGGAAAGGCTCCATTGTGTATATGCTAGGTTGCTATTTTCTTAACCCTGTCTCATTAAGATGGATGGAGTTTCTGCTTATTAGTAATTTGGCAAGTTCCTCTTTGTGTACACTCTGCACTTCTCACTAATGATGCTTTGCTTCAGTGATTAACAAAGGAGACTTCCAGCATAGTCAGTGAAAACACAGCCACGCACTTGGGGCACTGGGACGGAAACCCAGTGTTCGGGAGATGCCGTTTGTGGAAGACAAGAAACTGCAGGGAACCCAGAAAATGAAAAGCTGCTGGTCATAAAACCTTTCCTGACATTCAAATAATTTTGACCTAAGGACACTGGTTCTTTGATTTACACGCACAATTGCAGGGCTGACAGAGCCTATAACAAAGTGATTCAGAGCCCTTGCACTGCTGCTCCTAAAACACGTCTGAGGGAGATGAAGCTGGCACTGCTACCGCCTGGATTTACAGCTGGCCATTAAAGTATGTTTACAAGCCTTTAGTACAGTGTACACATCTGGTAAATCATTGATTGAACAAATAGCTCCTGGTGTCATGCTCCCTCTGTCAACTTTTTCCACTACTACGTTACCCGGCACTGAATTGTCTGCTCCAGACCCATTTTCCCTGGTGTCTGCCACGCGTGAGCGCACGTGCCCGAGCAAACAGCCACGCACACACACCAGCCGTGCACACACCCACACACCCCAGCCGTGCACACACCCACACACCCCAGCCGTGCACACACCCACACACCCCAGCCGTGCACACACCCACACACCCCAGCCGGGCACACACACCAGCCATGCACACACGCACACACCAGCTGCCGTGCACCACCGCGGCACCGACGGGTGACAGCCAGGGCTGGCAGGTCCCTGTCTCTGCCGCGTCGGCCCCAGCACAGCGAGAGGGCCGCGGGGTGCAGACGGGGATGGGGAGCAGGATCCACCTCCCCTGGTGCCGCGGCGGCACCGCGCGCAGCCCGGCACAGGAAGGACCTGCGCCAAAGGCTTCCTCGCAGCAGGAGAAAAACGCCGTGTTTGGTGTTTTACCAAACGTGCCAGTGCCTGGGGAGCAGGAGGAGCCGCCAGCCCCCACCACAGCTCATTGTGCTGTTGTGAGAGCATCTGGCCAGATACGCAGCGATCTGCGGCCAAGCCCGCTCCCCTGGCCAGGGAGCTGGGCAGAGGCCAAAGGGTAAAGGGCAGACCACGGGAGCAGAAACAAAGCTGGATCAGCTCATTCATGCAAACCTTTTCAAGAGCTTTTGGGACATGGGACTGGATCATCTTTAAGGTCCTTTCCAACCCAAACCGTCCTATGATTCCACGAAACAATCTTAAAACAACAACAAAAACATGCAGTCAGATTTAATTGTTAGCAATAACCTCTTAAAATGGCAGCTCATTAGCCCAAGTGCAAACAACTTAAAAGTGTCGGCGTGATTTGTAGGATCCTGTGGGGTCTTCTGGGATTTTCTGGGGTTCCTGTAATACTAATGCAAAGAAGAAACACAGCCCCTGAATCCTGAAGGGAGAAAAATGTCGTTCACTTCACAATGCACCCAGCTGGTGCTGCTTCTGAGGGAGGCTGGGACACGCTGGCTTGAGGGTGATTTCCTGGGGCACAACAGCTTCTGAACCACAGGTTTTTATAGGGCTGGTAGGGCATGCAGGAGAGAGGAGAGGGAAATGGACTTTTCCTTTCCCCATAAATAATTTTATGGAAAATTTTAAGAGAGACTTGAAGAAGAACCTCTTCTCCCCTTCTAACCATACTGTGTATTTTAAACCACTTGCAGAAGGGAATTAACGCAGGCAGCAGAGCCCAGCGCTCCGCAGCAGTCTGTCCTCTGCACAATGGAGATCCTGCTTTTTCTCTCCTGCCTGAGAAACATATGCCCAAAACTCAAGTACATAAATTTTTTCTAGCCTAATTCATTTTGTAGATTGATGGAGAAAATCCATAACAAATATTTATGACTTTGCAATAAATAACTCTCACAGAAGTTACAAAGAGCTCTGGCGAGTCTCAGAGTAACTTTCAGCGAGTTCCAGGGGTCAGGGCAGATCGGGATACTAAGTCTATAGTGTTCCAGCCTTTGGCTCATCTGTTTTGAATTATTGGTATTACTCAGTTGAGCGGTGCTCTCAATGGAGTAGCTGTGCTGTGATTCCATGCCATATTTTATTTCTATGGTGGGAGAGGGGCTTCAATAATTATTAGTTGTGCTGTGTTTCAGCCAGCAAAAACGCAGCGCTGGGGCGCAGGGGCTGGTCCTGCGGGCGTTCACGGGACGGTGCCCGTGCTCCGGTGTGAGCCGCCTGGCGCGGGACTCTGGGCGCCGTGCGTTTTGCTGCCAGCTCAGACCAGGGACGTGCCCGGAGGCTCGCGGGTTGTCCCTGGCGGATGGGTCTGGTGCAGCCGCGGGGTTTGGAGCGGTGTGGGGCAGAGCTCGGGGGCACGGGGCAGACCTGGGGCGGCTGTGAGCCCCGTTCCAGGCAGCGCCGATGCTGTTTCAGCCGCAGCCTGGGGATGTGCTGCACCACAGAACGCCAAAACCAGCGGTGCACAGCGCAGGGGCTGCGGCGCGACCGCAGAGCCAGGACCGCGCTCCGCAGCCCGATGCGGCCGTTCACACTTTGCTGTTCCCGTGGGGCCTTGCCACCCGCGCCCAGCCCAGAGGGTGCCCAGCGCTGTGTGGGGCCGCTCCACGCACTGAGGCAGCGCCACCGGCCCTGCCTGAGCGCCGGGCACCGCACCAGGCACCAGAGCCGCGACGCGGCACCGAACCATCGCCAAAGGCCGGCACCCGCCCCCGCAGCCCGCCCTGCTCCGTCCTGGTCAGCTCTTCATCGCCGCGGCGGCAGCAGGACCCGCGGCTGCTCCCCGGGCGCGGGTCCTCTCAGGGCCCTCAGAACCCGGGTCAGACGCGTTCTCTGACCTGTGACCTGTCGCTTCCCTCCTCGCCGTAATTATCTAATACCGCGCTCTCCCTGCCAAGGACAATGAAACAATTTGTCACTTCAATTGTCTGTCAGTCAACACTGGGGCCTTTTCAACAGGCCAACACATGTTTTTTGAGAGCTTGTCAGCAAGGGCTGTCTGGCCAGGCACATAACCATGGAAAATGGAACCTTTGTTAATTCTGGTTCTTAGAAAAGTAAATCCATTCACTTGCTTTTTTCAGGCTTTCAGTTTGGAATTTGCACAAGAAGCTGAATTGCCCCTGATCCCTAAATGATTGGTCAGAGGATTTGCATGAGGAAGCAGAAATTAATTATTCTTTTCTTTTCTCTTTATTTTCTGTAATTGTGTGTTTAGAAATGAGATTACATTCTACAGCAGCACGAGGGGCTGGGGGGGGAATTGCTTTGCATTTGTTTAGCTCCTTAGAGTTAAGATCACCTAATCGTTTCAAGCATTTCCTAAGATTCCCTCTCTCTTTTTCTGCTTTAATGACCAAACAAAGATTGTGCTACTTCCCGGGGAACTTTTCTGGCAGCTGAGCCCAGCACAGAGAGCTGGGGGCTTATCCCTCTGCTGAAACCGTCTCCTTGCTGCTTGGGGCCTGTGGGGCACAAAACACATCCCAGAGAGAGGTACCTCCATTTTCAGTTGGGGGCAGGCATGGAATATTTTATTTAAAAGCATTGCAGAAACGCTAGATGGCCCCTACTTGATTATAGACACCCTGAGTGAAAACCTCTCCAGATTCAGCTTTCCAGAATGCCGCTATCCAAACCTAATTCAAACCATACAGGGAGCCCCGACTTAGAATCTTTCAAGGCTATAAAATGAAACAAATTGCCTTTGCAAGCATATCTCCCAATCTAAGTTATGCCTGCAAATTCGATTTGTCCTCTCGGATCCATACGGCATTAGGTGGCCTGAAAGACTCTTTGTCTCGAAGTCCTCCTGTCTCCTTTGCGAGCCCTGGGTTTCTGCACTGAGAACTCTGTGCTCATTAACGCGGGGGCTCGCTGACCCTCCGGCACCTCGGCGGGAGGGCAGCGGAACCGCCACCGCGGGCTTCGCCCCATGAGCGGGCACGGGGATCACGGGGAAGCCCAGGGTGACGCGCGGGGGACGGCAGCAGCGGCGCTCGGTGCTCTCGGACAGGATCTCCCGCCGCAGACTGCAGCTGGTTCAGCTTACAGATAACAAACCCAATCCTGTTCCTCGCGCTTGTTTTTGCTCTGTAAACACGGAGCGAGGGACCCGCCGGCACGGGCTCAAATTCCCGTCCGCAGGCTGCCCACAGGGCCGCTGCTGCGGGAAACCCCCCTGGAGCCCGGGGACAGCGGGGCTGGGGGTGACCCCGCGCCCCCCGGGACCTGCAGAGGGTGCCCCCACAAGGCAGAGGTGTGGGCAGGGGGATTCCCAGACCCCCAGCTTTATCCATCGCCGCTTTCCTTGGAGGGGTGTGAACTTCCCCAGGACAGTGTAACCACATGAAGGTGACACAACCGCAAATCCCCGGCTGTGTGACCGTCACAGGGTCTGGGGGTGTCCCGCCGCCTGTGCTGAGGTTGTTTGTTCGAGCAAACCCATTAGGTGTTTATTAGCCTTCATTATGGAGTGCTAGAGGGTCAATTAGTTCAGGCTGTTCCTGTGGGAGGGGGTGGGGTGCAGGAGGGTGAGGCGAGATCCGCAACAGATACCCAGGCTCCTGGGGCAGCCCACCGCTTAGCCTGGTGCCTTTTTTTTTTTTTTTCCCTATTTATCTCTTCCCTAAGCAAATTAGGAGTCTTGTTATCACATCTTCAAACTCTTCAGCACAAGGAGTGCCCGGGCAAGGAGAGGTTGGGGTACCCGGCTCCTCTGCACATCTGGGGTAGGGGGCAGGGGGACAGTCTGGCTCCTCCATTGGGGTCGTCCGGAGGCAGGCGAGCAGACAGAAATCAGCTTGCAGCAGTGGAGAGAGATCCAACCCCAGAATTGCTTTGCTTGGAGTACAAGCCTGAGTTCTTCCTTGCTCACAGCGGGGTGCCCATCGCCAGCTGAGCCTGGCATCTCTCCATCTCTGGCTGGTGGGGCAGCAGGGGTGGAGAACGCGGCCCTGAGCTGGGACCACACAGCCCGTCCCAGTGCTCACACCTGGACAGCCCTGGGGGGGATGTGGACCCCTCCGTGCCCACCCCACCCAGGGTCCGCGCGCTGCTCGGGGGGCCCCCACCGCTGAGGATTAAGGGTTAATGTTGCTTGCTGCTCCGCTGGCGTTGAATTCATCTTGGCCATCAAAAGTCCCCTTGCAGAGGAAGGACAATGCTGCACCAGACTCTGCTGTGATGTGAATGAAGCAGCTTGGCCAATGTGCAAAGGGAAATTGCACATGCTGAAAACGTAGGGTTCGTGGAAATGTGAGAAACCCCAGGCTGGGCCCCCAGCCTCGCGAGCCGTGCTCAGCATCTGCCCGCAGAGAGACAGCAATGCCCACCCTTGCTGGACCCAACCCTCCCTGAGGAAGTAGCACAGTTTCCACTTCAAGACCAAAAAGACAAAGGTTAAATGCAAACAGAAAAAGGTGTCTTTAAGATGCTGTTGTGCTGCTGCCTTTGCACGCACACCCAGAGACACACAGGCCCTGTCTGCCACCCCTGTATATTCTCTGTTTAGCCTTGCAGCCCCTCCGGGGCTTTGTTTGCCCACAGACCAACCTGGGGTGCAAAAGCAGCTCCTCTGAAAACAGATTTTTCTATTCCTTGTGATGGGAGGAGCAAACATTATCAGCTTTTTAGCAAGACAAAATGAAAAACTAGCAGAAGAGCACAATGAAGTCATGCCTGCCAGACTGGACGCTGGCAATCAGGTACAAGATAACAATGGCTGTGGCCCTGCTTAATTATTTCTGCTCCACCTAATTGCCAAAAAACAGTCATTTCCACTTAAAAGACACTCTGTGTGATCTTCAGGAGGGTGATTCCCCTGTGGAGCAGCAGCTTCCCCAGAGCAGCCACAGCTTTGAAGAGGGATTCCCTGGAGGGTCAGCATTAGGCATTAGCATTTTCCAATTACTGTGCTGAGAAGTCCCTTTTGGTAGGAACTCTGCCCCAAAATGCAGCATCTGCTGCAGCCAGATCCGCACGCTGGGTCTGGGCTCAACGTGTCTCACTTGGAGGGTCCCGGTGGGGGGTCTTGGAGCCCCAGGACCCCCAGAAAATGTCCCATGGCCTTGGGAGGGCTGGTGCGCACCTCACTAATTGTACAGCTATTATGCACCCAATGTGCAAGTGCTCAGGCATCCAGAACATTGTTTAGAAGCAGCATCGACACATTTGGGAGTTTAAAGGAGATGATGCTCCCAAGGGGATGTGTCTGCTTTGTCTTCTTAAATCCCTTGGTGACAGCCTGCCATACAGACCTCGAAAATCCTCAACCAGTTATATCATTCTCTACTTTCCATAGGTTTCTGAATTGGCCGAAAGGGTGCTGTCATTTTTTAGGGGTTTTGTGGAGGCAACAGAACTCGATACACTGAACAGAAGTATTCCACCTTCCCAGGAGGTTTGCCTATGCCTTATGTTTTTGTTCATTTGAATTGCTTTTAAATAGCGTCATTAGATCCAGAGGCCGTTTTGCTGCAGCCTGTGAATTTTCCCACTGTCTAAAGGAATTTTGAACTGGGGGTGCAGGGACCAGTGATGGGGCTGTCCCACTCAGCCGCACGCTCGGCTGTTTCCCCACATCCCACTATGATGTATCTCCAACAGGGGAGAACAGAAAAGGTCAAAATTCGGCTGTGAGATTGTCAATAATTTCCCATGCTACTTGCCTGGATTTGGTGAGAAAAGTCTTCAGGTTTTTCTTAAACTAAATGATCTTCGACCTCACTTATGCCTTGCAGGAGCAGGATTCCCGAGGTCAAAGGTTAATGGGCCTGGAAATTATCGTGTGTTTATCAGCAAAAGCAGCTTGGGACAAAGCTGCTGCAGATGCTGCCCCTTCCTGCAGGCTCCAATTCCTACGAAAACATCGTGAAATTGACACTCGGGGCAGGAAGGGCCGCGAACCCGCGGACCAGCGCCGGGGAGCCCGGCCGGGCGGGGGCTGCGCCCTGCCCGCGTGCCGGGGAATGTACCGTGTCACGGCGCGCGTCACGCGGGCTGCATCACGCGGTGTGACCGCGCCCGTGATGGGCGTGGCCACGCAGCCAATGGGAGACAAGCGGCACGCGCACATGCGCAGATTCCTCTCCGCGAGTTGGTGAGGCGGTGGCGCGTGCGCCGGGTGGCACTTCCGCCCTTTCTCCAGCCCGGAGTCGTACCGACGCTTTTGCGACAGCCGTAAGTGGGCGGCGGCGGCGGCGGAGCGGAGCGGACGGCCCGGTGCGGGCGGCGATGAGGCCGCAGCAGGCGCCCGTGTCGGGCAAGGTGTTCATCCAGCGCGACTACAGCGGCGGGACGCGCTGCCAGTTCCAGAGCAAGTTCCCGGCCGAGCTGGAGAACAGGGTGAGGCGGGCGGGCCCGCTCCGGGCGGCGGGACGGGCTGGGCTGGGACCGGCACCGGGGTCGGTCACGGGTGGCCTTGAGCCTGTTCTGCGGTTCCTCTCGCACAACCCCCCGCCACCTGACCCGCGGAGGTCGTTCCGGTGCACGGGGGTTCTCCCCCGGTCCCGGTTCTCTCCGCAGGGAGCCCAGCGCCTCTTCACCTTCCCCTGCGGCCCAGCCCTGTGCGCGGGCGACACAGACAGGATTTCAAAGTTTAAAGGCACATCCTGCGCTGAGTGGTGGTTATTTTTTTGCTTCAATCATTGTTTGTTGTCTAAATAGCATTTCTGATCAGCAGCGGTGGGAAAATACTTTTAATTCTCAGTGAAAAGCCGCATGAAAAATACTTAAAGATGCTGCTCTTGGGTGCTCATGAGATGTTGGTGTTTTGTGCTTTGTTTAGTCGCAGAAAGGCAGCTGTCCCCGGCAGCAGTAAAACAGAATGTGTCTGTTGTGTGGGAGCACAAAGCGGGTGTTGTTGTGCTGTCCCCCGTGTGCAGCCTCGCCAGCGCTGCCGAGCCCGCTCGGGATCCCCACAAGGACCGTCTCAAGTACCTTCCTTCTGTTTAACGCTCTCGGGTGTAACACCTTCCGCTGGTGGCAAAACAAATGCTCTTTGCTAACGTTTTTTTTTTCTCTCTGCACTTTTTTCTCTTCCTCATTTCTTTGTTTTGTTTTGTTTTATTGAGAGCTTGTTTGACCGGCACTGCAGCAGCAGCAAGGCATTACTGAAATTAAGAGTTACCTCTATCAATCCACTCCCTAACTGCTCTTTTTAATCTAGCAGATCTCTTTGATTGAGAATTAAGGTTTTGTTGGTTTGTTTTTTGGGTTTGGTGTTTTTGGTTTTTTTTTTTGGTTGTTTGTTTGGTTTTTTTTTTTTGTTATCTTCCTGATTGAATTGCACATTGGTTTAGTTATGTTATTTTTAATTGTTTTGGTTTTGGACTGTGTTGGAATTCAGACTTGGTCTAATCACTTGGCAGATATTTAACAAAGAACTACGGGTGTGTAACTCAAAGTGTCCTTCAGACTTTGGCTCCAAACACAGCAGCTGCAAAGGTGCAGCTAAACAGTAAATGCAGGCAGATGTCTGAAGATAGCAGCGAGTTCTGAAATGTGCAGGGCTAGACAGCTAAACCTCATTTCTCTTGCAGATCGACAGGCAGCAGTTTGAAGAGACTGTCCGAACGCTGAATAACCTCTATGCAGAAGCTGAAAAACTTGGGGGCCAATCTTACCTGGAAGGGTGTCTCGCCTGCCTGACCGCCTACACCATCTTTTTGTGCATGGAGACACATTATGAAAAGGTGCGCGTCTTTTGTTTACCATGTTACTGGGAAGGCAGTTTGTCTCCTAAACTTCAGTCAAAGATGTTTCTTGGTGGTGTTGCTGTGACAGGCACCATTGTCATACAAATTCTGTATAGACTCTGGATCTTACGGCAGAGTGATTTTGCATAAACATCAGACAGACTTGTCTGCATTAGTCAGTTTGAGTAACACAATGATTGCTCGTACTTCAGAGCAATCATGCAAGTTCTGTCTCTGGTTGTGTGCTGGGTTCTCTGGTGTTGCTGTGTCTGTGATATCGCTGGGGCTCTGAATCCAGCACAGGGAAACCTGACGGAGGAGCTGTGACTTCTGTGCTGTTATGTTACCAGGTTCTAAAGAAAATTGCCAAGTTCATCCAGGAACAGAACGAGAAGATCTATGCTCCTCAGGGCCTCCTTCTGACAGACCCCATTGAACGAGGACTAAGAGTTGTATCCTTCTGTGCTTTCTTAGGTGACAGGAGACAATCTGTCAGGTAACGGGAGGGGGCAAAGCTCACAAACCCTCCACATGCAGCATCTCTGTTCTTTTTGCTAGAACAGCCCTGGGCTGGACCTCACCTGACATGTGAGGTTCTCTTATGTGTGCTTTGTAACTCTGAACCTAGCCTTGAAACCATGGGTTTGAAGCAGAAAGATCAAAGGTTCTAATATTTTAATGGTTTTTCTGCCTTTTTTTAGTTTGTTTTCATAATAATTTTATAGTATGTTTCCATAACAGCTTTTTCGTGCAGATTGAAATTACAATTTATGAAGACAGAGGTATGACCAGTGGAAGATAAAAGCGTGGATTCTCAGGTACATGTTGACCTTATACTAGATTCTCAATTTCAACGTGTTCTCTGTACTCAGAGGGGTAGATTCTGTCATACTGAGAGTATTTATCCCACAACAGAATGTAATCAGAGGCCGCTCGCATAAATCTTGTGTGGACTGGGTTTTCTGAATAAGTAGAAATATCAATACTTGGCAATGGAAAAAAATCTTTGCATGACCCTGTGTCTGAGTGTATTCTGGCATACAAAACCTTTTTATTGCAGTTTTTCAGCTGTTCCAGTTCTCATTTTGTGATGCTTTCAGTTAAGAGTGGCCAGCAACCTCTAGCTTTGGGAGCTTTAACTGGAAAAAGTTGCTGAAAGGCGCTTTGTTTTCATGACGCTGCACGGCAGAGTCACCGAGTGAGAAGATTGCTCCGAGTACTTGAAAGAGAGGGGCTAAAGTAAAGGGTCATGCTAATTGCATGCAGTGTAGAACTGCAAAATTACCATCCCTGGCTTTCCAGAATACCTATTTAACTTCCATTAAGCTTGGCTATTGAAAAGCTCAAATTTGAACCGGCTCCCTCGTCTTGGGTGCTCTGCAGGACCCAGGATGGCAGCCTAAGTCTGGTTGTTGGCAATATGTGCAGGAAAGAGATTGAAAATATTTATGCCTGTTGTGCGGAAAGAAAAAAAGTAGCAGAGGTCTTTATTTCCTGTTAAGTGTTGGCTTCTGTTTGCTACACTCACCGCAGCATGTGGTGATGCTCTCTGTCCTGCCGCTCACCTCCCAAGGTGACAGTACAGCTGTGTAAAGGTTTGTGTAGGGTTTTGTCGCTCTTATTTAGTAACAGTTTCTAATAATATGAAATTTGTTTTCTAGCAGACAACAGTGGACTTGCTGTATCAAAGTTCCCCTACCTCCTACTTTAGAGCATCATTCCTTTCTCTGCTGCCAGATCCACAGTGCCATCTACTACAAGGACTAACTTCCTAAAACCGCTCCACACGGGCTGACGCAGCGGGTCAGCATCCATTTTGTGGCAGACGTTTAAGCAATGAGATCACTTTTTAGTTTGGTTGTTGTTTTGTTTTTTCCAAGAAAAAGCAGAAGTGGTAAAACCACATACTCTTCTGAAAGAAACAGGTTGCTGATCCCACCAGAAGTCTGGTTTTAGTCATCTAAGTGCAGTGCTGTTCCTCCTAGTTCTTAAGCCCTCCTGTACATCAGTCGGGCTTTGTAAAGCTGCAAGTCGGAGCTGAGAATTTTCCAGAAACGAGGCTTTCCCTCCCGACTGGTGTTGGAGCGAGAGGATACCCAGAGCCTCTGCCTGGCGAGAAGTGACTCACGGCAACAAGCATTTTACATTTCCTGTGCTGATTCTTGTGGAAAACTAAAAGGCAAAGTGTTCTTTGTTTTAACGTTTCGGTTCTTCCTAGAAGGCGGAGGAACAGCCAGAGTTTAATCCTGTTGCATTTTCTACTCATGCGTCTGTGCTGTTGTTGCATTTGTCAGCGCTCACCAGAAGAGGGGGATCTGTTCCTTCACGGACCAGTCAGTTCTATAAAATGGATGCTGAGCCCATAGACATAACAATTCCTGCCCTACTCTGGTTAATATGTGAAGTGTAAAACTTACTTTATGGATTTATTATATATAATTTATAGGAAAACATTGATTTGACAAACTGTTAGATGTTGTGTAGGATGGTTTCTTAATTCTTTCTGCTGGCGCACTGTTGAAGAGTAGAAGTGTGCATTATTTAGCGTCCCCACACAGCGACATTCCTCAGCAATACCTGCAGAAGTGAAGTTCCTGCAAACTGAGCTGGCTTCGTGTTTTTCTCCTTTTCCCTCTCCAAGCAGGGGTGTCCTGGTTTAGGTTCTGAGCATCGCTGTCCGGGTGTAGAAGGAATTTGAGAGTTTAGCAGAGGAGGAGACTTGTGCCGAACAGGTTCTTTTGGCTCTGGGTGGTGCTGTAGGTGCTAAATCTGGATCTGGAATTCCAGGCTTGTTACTCAGCCACTGATTTTTTTTTTTTTTTTTTGGGAGAGATTTGTTTAATATTTTAATTGTACAAAACTTGTTTTTTCTAAACTGTAACGGTGTTTGCCTTTCACATCTGTTGCAATACTGGCGGAAGTGCTAATGGATTAGTAAATTTTTTCTTAAACCGTGTCTGTGTCACATTTGATAGTGCCGCTTGGCATGAAGTGCGGTTTGTTTTTACCCTGCAGTAGCAGGGTCGCGGTTGTGAACGAATGGAGCTACAATCATTTCAACATCGGTCTGTAAACCACGACTTCGTGCCCTTTTATTACATCTTGTGTTTAACAGCTACCGCTCCCCCACCTCAGCGACCGCCATTTTCTTGGGGGCGGGACCGCGCGAGGCCAGGCCGCGCGTGCGCCTGCGCGGGAGGGGCGGGGCCAGGCCGCGCGTGCGTGCGCCGCCGCTGTTGGCGGGATGGCGGCAGCGGGCGTGGAGGGGCAGGGTACGGTGGGGGACTCGGACGGCGACGGCGAGGAGCTGGTGCTCACCCCGGCGCAGCTGATCAGCAGTCTGGAGCAGGTAGCGTGGGCTGGGGAGGACGGCTGAGGGCCGGGCCCCGGGGAGAGCTGAGGGACGCTGTCTGGAAGGTGCGCCCTGAGGGACGTGAGGGGCGGGCGGGCCCGGGGCTCGCCGGGGCAGGGTTGAGTCTCTGGCCTCGCTGGAGGCCGGTGTGCATGGCAGATCCTCGCCTCTGCTTACAGTGTGCCGTCTTGCAGGCCTGGCTGAATGAGAAGTTTGCCCCAGAGCTGCTGGAGAGCAAACCCGAGATCGTGGAGTGTGTCGTGGAGCAGCTGGACCACATGGTAGGTTCTGCAGGGCTGAGGCGGTGCAGGCAGGCTCTGCATGCCTGGCTTGCCACGTACGTGCTTGGGTCCCTCTGGGGTTGCCAGGACTGTCACCTCCTCTGCTCTGAGAGAAAGCTGTTCTGAGTTCCTTCTTTGAGCTTGTCTTGGGGAGGGACTGAGAGATACAAGGAAACAATGTGCCTTGTGTCACCAGCTGCAGTCTGGTTTTGTGGGCCCTATGCACAAGGCCTGTCGTCTTCTCTGTTTCTTGTCATTTGACGTTCCAGCCACTTAATTTCTCTTTGCTTTTCCTTTCAGGAGGCAAACCTGAAACAGGCAAAGAGCGGAGACTTGAAGGTCAGTGTTCACCGCATGGAGATTGAAAGGATCCGTTACGTGCTCAGCAGCTACTTGCGGTGTAGGCTTGTGAAGGTAAATGAGTCATGTGCTGCCTGGGGATTGAAAAAGGGGAATTTCAGGGGTGTTTTTTTACCCATACACAGCCTACTGTTTCAGCAAGGCACCTAGTTAAAGCACACTCTATCTATTCTCTGAAGTGCAACCCAAAGTGTGTATGCTTACAGGGGAAGCCTCTGGGCAGTGGGAGCTGAGCTACTGGGTAAGGTTTGTTTCAGTCTTTGGGGTTTTGTTCCAATATCAGATAGAGAAGTTTTTTCCCCATGTTCTGGAGAAGGAGAAGTCACGAGCCAAAGGGGAGCCTTCCATCCTGTCACCAGAGGAGTTCGCCTTTGCTAAAGAGTGAGTATGTTTTGGATGCTTCTCCCTCCCTTTTTCTGCGTTATAGAACTTGCCCCTGTGTTGTGTTGAACACATCTTGAGACTCTTAGCAGTTTACAGTAAGAACCATGGGTGTTACCAGGAGGTTTCTTTGTGGAAAAGGAAAGAGTTGAAATAAAATACCTCTGGTAACTGAGTTGGTTACCAGGGCAGGCTTCTGGGCTTGTCTGTAGCCATGCCTGTGGGACCAGAAGATGTCACTGATTGGTGTTTTGAGTCAGTACTCTCCCTGCAAATTTGTATTTGAATAAACCAGTAAATGCTCCAATGATTTGTTTCAGGTACATGGCAAACACAGAGACTTATCTGAAAAACGTGGCCCTGAAACACATGCCACCCAACCTGCAGAAAGTGTCTCTCCTAAAATCAGGTGAGTACATCCAGGGTAATCTGACAGCTATAGCAGCAGGGGTGTGGGAGAGCTCTAGGGAGCACAAAATGCAAAAGGCCAGTCCTCCAGCTGGCAGGAGCAAAGATGATATGGTTACAGCATCGTGACATTGCTCTGCTGTGTGGGGCGTGGCCTGATGCCGCTGTCCCTTGGTGGTGCTGGCTTCTGATGTCGAGTCTTGTCCTGTGTTGAGGCAGAGCACATATCTGATCAGAAGTGCCTCGCGTTCCCTTTACTGGTCACGAGTTTGCTGTCGCTCGTGCCCCTGTCAGCTCGGTGTCCCACAGAGGAATGTGAGCAAGTGCTGAGCTTGTGCTCTGAATCATTGTCTGCAGTTCCCAAGCCCAACCTGGACTCGTTTGTGTTCCTGAGGGTGTTGGAGCGGCAAGAGAACATCCTGGTTGAGCCAGAGACGGATGAGCAGAGGTAGGTGGGCGCTCATCATGTGCGGTGCACATCAGCGAGGTGGTTCTGCAGACGCGGAGTGGGTCACAGTGGCACGGGGACACTCACCATCCTGCCTGTCCCTGCAGGGAGTACACCATCGACCTGGAGCAGGGCTCGCAGCACCTCATCCGCTACCGGACCATTGCCCCGCTGGTGGCCTCAGGTGCCGTGCAGCTCATCTGAGGGGCGAGCGGTGAGTGCGGGGACACGGGGCAGGGGACAGCAAGGATATGGCGGGGCCGTGGGGCGGCCTGGATGTGTCCCTGTGGCCGTGGTGTGTCTGGGCAGGGCAGCAGTACCCATGACAGTGTTCAAATAACCCAGCTGGACACCATTCCCTCAGTGGTGCAGGGGGACTCATTGCCCCTGCGGCTCGTCAGACTCGTACTTGCTTGTGACATGCCTGGCATACAGCCGGCTCCTTTCTCTGGTGCTCCTGGGTGAAAGCAATGTGTGTCACAGCGCTTCCTCCAGCAAGACTTTGCAGCAGCCTTGCCACAGTCCCCTTCACGTCCCAAGGGATGGACGAGCGTAGCTGCTGCCTCGCCAGATCCCAGGCTTGTTTGGCAGCAGATGTGGACAGGACGCATCTGCCCTTGAAGGTGAACACAGCCTTTGTAAATAGCAGGGTGCTCTATTTTTAAACCCGCAGCTGTGTGTTCGTTCCTGTTCCAGTTCAGCACTGTTCTTTAAATTAGGCTATCAGGTGGATGGCGACTGACCAAATGGTGTGGCAACCAGCTGTGTAAACTCCGCCTTCCCCCATCAGCTTTGATCTCCCCCCAGGGTCTGTGCAACCCTGAGTGTTGTGCAAGTGGCCAGTTGCTCTGCAGTGAACTGAAGGGATGCCTCTGCACCGCATTTGCCACATGATCCATTGGTCAAAAAAACACCACATGAAGATATTTGCTGGTAGAGCAAGTCTTGGTTATTGCAGAAGGAGCAGGAAGGGTTGGAATCACGTTAAGGGTGGAAACTACAGCTCAGATATTGGAGCATGAGGCTGGCAGAGCTTTCCTAGAATGGTCTGTTGCATCTTGTAGTGTGAGTGGCTTTGCATGTGGCATGTGTGGTTTATAGTGTTCCTAATGAATCCATTTAGGTAAAGAAGATTCCTGTAAGTATAGACATTAAGAGGAGGCTGGGTTTAATCCCTAGGAATCAGTAGCACATAGCTGTGCGCAGCCCCCTGTGCCCAGCACATATCTGCAGCCCAGGCAGCTTGCAGAGGTGACTGCAGCTCCCAGCCAAAGGCATTGTTAATCCGTGGCTGCAGGAGCGTGCTATAGAGCTGCTTGGAGAACTGCCAGGTCTGGCAGACTTTCTCCTTGGCCCTATTAAGTTTGTCCGAATAGTTATCCAGACAGCTGGTACTTGTCTCACTGCTGCCGCTCACGTGGCTGCAGCAATGTGAGCAGAAGGGCTGCCTGTCCTGGCAGCTGAATCTGAACTGGATCCCATTCTTTCCAGGGTGCCCTCAGTGCAGCTCCTCTCTGGAGTCTGACAGCTGGCACACGTCAACATCATCACGGGCTGTGCAGGATTTTTGAAGATGGCTAGCGGGCTGAAATCAGCCAGGCTGATAGTGAGATTCACTTTTGGCATACCTGTCTGCTTTTTGTGTCCTGTGACGAAATACCAGGACACTTCTGAAACTAGATACTGCCTCCCTGCTAACACTGCCTCTGTCCGTTTTGGGGAAGAAATGTCCACAACTTTGTCAAGGAGGTGATGCTTTTGGCTTGTATTTTTAGATGGAGAACACCCAGCAGTCCATCCACCTTAATCTGTGCCTTTGGACAAGAATGTGCAGAGTGGGAGCAGCTTTTCCAGCTTCCGTGGGCTTAAATACATCTCCTGTTCTCTGCTCTCTCCAAGGTGGAGAGAGCTCGGGTTTACTGAGTGATTAGCTCTAAGTGCAAAGTAGGTGGATGGTGGAGGAGGTCGCAGGGAGGGCACTGGTGGTGAGCGGGGACTGCCCTGGCTGTGGGCTGCGGTGCTTCTGTCTGACAGCAGCTTTCCCCGATCTCAGAAATACCTGCCTTAGAGCTTGTATCAAGGGAATTGTTCCTCTGAAAATCCTGTATAGGAAAAGTAATATGAAAGTGGTTCTATTTCTTTTTTCCAGGGCATCTGCAGGAAAATGATCCCAAATAACTAACATGATTCAGTGAGGCTGATCATTCCTTAGTAGCAATAACCACCTACACAAATTTTCCTACACTATGGGAAAACAACTGGAAATTCTGTAGGAAAAAGTTTCAGGTATTCGAAGGTTCAAAAGCAGACAACTGTGAGACCATGAGAAAGAGCCCTTAGTTCCGAGAAAAGGCAGTTTGTTGTCATGATGTGGGGTTTGTAACTTGGGCAGTTGTAGTTGCAGTTACACCTTGCAGGGGTGTCTCTGAGACCCCTTCTGGGGGACGGTGCTACTTTGACCCTTTTGCTTCTTTTTCTGATGTTTTTTCTGGCTGAGGCTGGGACTCAGGTGCGGGTTTTTGCCTGCCGAGGGCTGGGTTCAAGCTCACTTCTCCTGGCTGTGCTGCGAGAGATGTTGCGTTGTGCTGGGGACATCC
Organism: Pampusana beccarii; assembly: GCA_013399365.1. Classification (NCBI taxonomy): domain Eukaryota; kingdom Metazoa; phylum Chordata; class Aves; order Columbiformes; family Columbidae; genus Pampusana; species Pampusana beccarii. Next base: position 20,160 of record VWYH01011089.1, on the reverse strand, counting down.
AGGCGTGGTGGCGATGGAAAGCTGGGTATAAGTACTGATAGGGAGGTTGTGTCATGAGCTGATGAAAATCTGTGCTGTCAGCAGGAACAATAAGGGCTGCTTAAACATAAATGGCCAGACGGCTCTGGCAGCTGAACCTGATCTGGGGAGATTAGCAGGGAGTACAGGGCAGGGGTGATCTGATTTGGATGACAGGCTTTTCTGTCAAGGAGTCACATGTGAGCTGAACAGTGAAGGTGATTTTGGATATCCATGTCAGGGACACCACAGTGTCTCTTGCCTGCTCAGGTGCGAGTGAATTTCTTTTTCAGGGCAAGGAACCGGAGTAAGAAACTTCTGTGTTAGTTTTGATAGAGGATGAGTTTTGGATTTTCTTGTGCTTAGACACTCTGGAAATAGCTGTCTTTGAACAGGTGTCTGAAAAGGGATGTATTAATATAAAAACAGTTGGAACTGTGAGAGGAACATGCTCCTCTTTTCCCTGGAGCTTCCCCCAGGTGGGGATAGTTCAGTAACCGTTTATCTTCTAAAAACACTGATTTTTTTTGGCATTAGGAGCTTTTTCTGTGCTGCTCCTCCCGTTAGCCCACTCCATAGCTGAGCGGTGCAGTCGGGAGCTGGGCTCCCGAGGAGCTGGGCGCGTTACCGGGCAGAAGATGGTTTCCGGTACCCGGGCTGGCCCGGTCTCTGCGCCCCCTTCTCCGGTGCGGCCCCCGTTGCTCGGCCCCGCAGGAGCGGGCGGTGGGAGCGGGCGGTGGGGGGGGGGGGTGGGGGCGGGGGGTGGGAGCGGGCGGGGGGAGCGGGCGGGGGGAGCGGGCGGGGGGAGCGGGCGGGGGGAGCGGGCGGGGGGAGCGGGCGGGGGGAGCGGGCGGGGGGAGCGGGCGGTGGGAGCGGGCGGGGCAGCGCCGCGTTCCTATTGGCCGCTCGGGGCGTGTCTCGGGCGCTGATTGGCTGCTGCTCGTGGTGTCCCGGCTGCCGGCGCTCCCACGGCTCCATTGAGCGCACGGAGCCGCCGGGAGCGGAACGGGACGGGATGAGCTGCGGGGAGTGAGCGCAGGGGCGGGCGGAGGGAAGGGGCCGTTGGCCGCGGCTGGAGGCCCGGCAGCCGGGGACGCACCGCCTGACCCCCTCTTCGCCTCCAGGGTTTTCTAGGTGCGCAGCACCAGGGCCGTCACCTCACCAGCCATGCCCGTGGACCTGTCCGTGCGGCTCTGCCTGAGCCACTCGCCCCCCATCTGCAAGCTGCTGAACTCCTATGAGGAGCTGCGGGTCAGCCGGGGCCGCAAACCCCTCAGATCCTGTCTCAACCAGAAGCTGGGCACAGAACCTGAACCCGAGTGGCGGGACAGCACCAAGAGCTCCAAGAGCCAGAAGAAGAAGAGGGTCGTGTTCGCTGATATGAAGGGGCTCTCGCTGACAGCTGTCCGCTTCTTCTCAAAGATCGAAGAGGATCTCTGCGACTTGCAGCATGCCCTCTCTGACCTTGCCTGCTTCCGACCTAGGCTGCGGAGCTCATGCCGAGAGGTGTGCAGGTATGTGCTGGACTTCCCACAGCCCTCTGTGGACTACGTGACTTTCCGCAGCCGCCTACACAGCAACCTTGTCTGCTTGGAGAACTGCCTGATCCAGGACCGTGCCCTGTCAGGGACAGTAAAGGTCAGAAACATCGAGTATGAGAAGAAAGTGATGGTCCGCATCACCTTTGATGGCTGGAAGACCTTCCGAGACATCTCATGCCAGTACATGCACAGCACATACAGCTCGGCTGACACAGACACCTTCTCTTTTGAGCTTGCCCTGCCCAAGCCATCCATCTCTCGCAGGGCCACAGAGTTCTGCATCTCCTTCCAGTGCAGACAGAAGACCCACTGGGACAACAACCACGGGAGGAACTACAGGATCTGCCCTGTGGGCATGACCCGCCTTCCCTCCAATGCTGTGAAGAGTGCCAGCAGCGCCTGGGAGCATCTCGGCCCCTCTCGGGCTGCCGCCCTGGTCCTCTCTCACATGCAGACCTGGTGCCACGCAGAGACCCAAGCTCCCTACTGGTAGGACAGCAGCGTGTGGAGAGGTGTAGGTCCCTTCCACGTGCCTACTGTGGTATAAGGGGCTTTGGGGAGGGGTCAGCTGCAGAAGGTGCTGCTCATGGTTGGTTGGCTCCTCCATGTGTCCAAGCAGCTTCCGCTCTCCACAGAAGCTCCTTCACTGCTGGCTCCTGCTGCTGGTAGCTGCCGCTCCGTGTGACCCCTCCCTGCGGGTTCTCAAGGTGACGCTGACACGAGGGACAGAGGAACAGCTGCGGCCCCTGGACTGTCGGCCACTTCGGGTGGAACCGGTGTGAGCCGCGGGGTCCCAGTGCTGCCCAAGTGCCTTGTGCGGAGCTGCTGGGGGGGGGGCCGCGCTCCCCGTGTGACAGCGGCGCGGCAGCCGCCGGCGGGTCCCGAGGGGCGCTCCCCGGGGGGTGACCGGGCCGGGGTCGCCTCCGGGCGCGGTCTCTGTAACGGGAGTTAATAAAGTGAGTTGGCGATCGCGCCTCGGGCTCTGCCTGCGCCGGGCGCCCCCTGCTGGCTTCGCGGGGGGGGCGAGGCGTTCTGCGCGCGCGGCCGCGCGGGTGGCGTGCTGACGTCAGTGCACGCAGCGCGGGCGGGGACGCGCACGGCACGTGGCTGGGGCGGAGCCAGGTCCCGGCGGCAGCGACAGCA
>VWYH01011088.1:387980-402198 GCA_013399365.1 Pampusana beccarii | reverse complement strand
CAGGGAGGACACCTTGCTCTGGAGGTCGGCCAGGGTGCGGGCCGTGCTCTGCTGGCCTAGAGGAATGGGCCAAGGGAACATGCTGTCAGTGAGGGGGTCTCGCCCACAGGGCCAGGCTCTGAGCAGGATGAGCCCCCGACTCAGGGCATCCCCATGTCAAACGCGCCCCACCAGATCCCCCAGGGCTCTCACCTCTCTTCAGGAGGATCTGGTGCTGTCTCTCAAATTCGGCACGGTCCAGCTTGTTCTTTGTCAGTTGATCCACCCGATGTTTCTGAGTGACATAGAAACAATCGAGATGCTTCAGATGCCAGGGAATCTCCATTACCTGGACATGGTATCCAGAATTTAAAGTGGTGTCCAAGGCCTCCCAGGGCACATGTGGGTCTTGCTTAGAGGACCCTGGCTGCATCCCACGCTGGCTGTCCATGACCGCCTGGGGGGGCTTGGCAGGGGCAGACTGGCCCCCGGTGCTCTCCTGGGAAGAGAAGGCAAAGAGGAGCAGGTTTACGGGCAGCCGTGCAACGGTGAGGACAAACCCCAGGGCCCCTGCTGTGTCCCCCGGCCCTGTCCCCAAAGCACGGCCTCAAGCTCAGCGCAAGAGCCCAAAGGCAAAGGGATCCCAGGGTCAGCCCGGCCACGTAGCCGGCGGGACGGGACCCCCGGCATCACTGCCCAGCACCGCCAGCCCAGGGCCCGTGCCCAGGCAGGAGGGCTGGTGTCCCTGTGGGAGCCGGGGATGCAGCTGCCTCCTGTCCCGCTGTGGGGCCCACGCGTGCTCGTGGCCACGTCACGGCGCTGCCCCACGGCCTCTGCTCGTGGAGGCTCCCCCGCTCCCCTCTCGGGACACCCTTGGCACCCTTCCCTCACCCTGACCTTCACGCTGGGTGACGCTGACGGCCGGTGGCCGCGGGGCAGGGGCTGAGGTGGGATGGTGACAGGGAGAGGGGCAGGGAGGGGGATGAGGGCCCAGATGCCTCCTGGGGCAGCAGCAGAAGCTCACCAAGCCAAGCGCCTCCTGGACCATCTCAGTGTCCTTTTCCGTACGGGACTCTGCCGCCTTCATCCTGCTCATCTGCTCCAGGAGATCCTGGGAGACAGACACGGCCTGGGAGAGCAGGTGCTGGGGTGAGCCCTGGAGAGGGTCCCTGGGGACCAGGAGCAGCCCCCCCCCCAACTGGGACAGGCTGAGCGGGGCCATCGCTGCCACCCTGCTGAAAACACAGAGCCTGACCTGGGGGGGACTGGAGCCTTTCTGCCTGGAGGGGACCTGGGAGGCTGTGAGGGAATGGTCAGCCAGCAGCTTCCTCCTCCTCCTCCTCGCCAAAGAAAGTGACCCAGCCACTGACAGTGGTCAAACCACCAAAAGTGATGAACCACTGAGAGTGATCCAAATGCCGAGTGGTCAAACCACTGACAGCGATGAACCACTGAGAGGGATCCAACCACCAAGAGTGGTCAGACCACCGACAGTGATGAAACACTGAGAGTGATCCAGCCACTGAGAGTGATCCAACCACCAGGGATCCAACCTGCGGGAATAGCAAGACGTGCAGTTCCAGCCACCTGGATGATAAAGGAAGATCAATACTAACATGACCATCCGGACGGTCCAAGAAGAAATAATACTAACATAATTAAATCACAGCAATCAGTCAAAATATAAAAGGCCTTGGACAGGTTGTACTGAAGTACGTTTTTCATAATTGTAACGAGCGATAGCTCAGGCTCGTGAGAATGGTATCTTGGGCCAGAAAGTACATATCCCCAAGTACATGTGATGTATGAACGTTGTTGGGCCTGGTCTGTGAATGAGTGGGAACGTGACTGAAACTGACACAACACCAGGGTGGTGTGTTTGGAACAACAGTTATTGAAAAAACATCCTGTCTAACCCGCAGCTGCCACTTGGGTGAAGGGATCCACAGGGATGGACATGCAGAGAGGTTCCCTTGTCAGGGTGTGTTTTAGCTCACAGGGAAGAGATTAGGGAACCACCTGGTGATAATGTGAATAGAGAAACCTTGATGAAATACTGCAATCAGTGGCCACTGTGTAAATTAGATGAGGAAGAAAAGTGGCCTCTTAATGAAACTTTGAGTTATGGTACTTCAATGTATTCTTGAAGAGAGAATGAAAATTGAGTCAAGTTATGTATGCTGATATATTTTTCACTTTGCCAAATCACTCAGAGTGGCAGACAGAATGTAGTATTAATTTGGCATCACAGGATCCTTTTGTTTTAACATTGGAAAATGTTAAAATCATCCCCTGATGAGAGGGGAGGATAGGATAGAATAGAATATTATGTGCCCCCATGGGTGTGTAGAATTGAAGAGTATGAGCCTTCACCTTCTGAGGTGGTAGATGATGAAGCTCTGCAGAGAGAAGAGGAAAACAGGGAAAAGAAATAGAGTTTTAACTGATACTGGAGCATCTTATTTTGTTTTGAATCAGGAACTGATACCTTTAGATAAAGATTTTATAACTGTAGTGGAAGCTACTGACCAAGAAGAGAAAACTTTCTTTTTCTTTTTACAGCAAATCAAATATAAATTGAGAAAACAAATTTGAATTAATGAGTTCTTATATATGCCTGGGTCTCCAAAACTATTACTAATACCAGACCTATTAAAACAATTGAAAGCAATGATAATATTCAAACAAAGTGAAATTTAAATTTAAAAAATTGAGATTTTAAATTTGGCAACGATTCAAACTGACAAGCAAAGCCAAATACCTCAGGAAATATTGCATCAAGTATTTCCAGGGGTATGGGCTTCAGGTCTTCCTGGTAAATCAAATAATGCAGAACCAGTGAAAATTAATTCGAAACCTGGAACCAGACCAGTCAGGATCAAACAATATCCTCTGAAATTAGAGGATAGGGGGAAAAAAAATCAGTAACTTCCTGCAGTTCGGACTGTTGATGGAATGCAAGTAAAGAAACAAGATAGTAAAAGCTATAAAGTTAGTGCAGGATTTGAGAGTAATAAATGAAATTACACCCAATAGTAGCTAAACCTTACACACTGTCAACCAAATTATGAGACAATCAGAAAGAGTTTACTGTGCTGGATTTGAAAGACGCCTTTTCTGTCTTGTATTAGACCAAGAGAGTCAGAAGCTTTTGCTTTTGAGTGAGAAAATCCCAATACTGGGAGAAAAGCCCAATTAACCTGGATGGTGTCATCCCAGAGACAAGAACTTGAAGCCTGGGAAGCACTCCCAGGAAATGGGACTTTATGATCTCCTCATAGCCACAAAAACCAAAGGAGATTGTGTGCAGCGGACTGTAAGTTTACTAATTTTCTGATATTAAGCAAGTATTGGGTTTCCCAACAGAAAGCCAAACCGATGCAGCACCAAGTGACTTATCTGGGATTCGAGATCTCTGAAGGACAAGAGCCGAGGACAGAGCGAAAAGAAACTATTTGCTGGACACCAGAACCTGCAACGGTAAAAGAGCTGTGGACATTTCTTGAAATGGCAGGTTGGTGCAGACTTTGGATTCACAATTATTGACCTTTTGTAAAGCCTTTGTATGAAACACCTCCGAGTTGAATTGGACGGGAGAAGCCAGGAGGGCTTTTTCACAGCTGAAAAAGAAACTGATGAGGGCTCCGTCCCTGAGACTCCTAGATGTCACCAAACCATTTTGGTTATTCTCACACGAAAGGCAAGGCATTGCTCTGGGTGTCCTAGCACAGAAATCAGGACCCTATAAGCGAGCAGTAGCTGCTTCTCTAAGCAATTAGATGAGTGAGCACAGACTGGCCTGGGTGTCTTCGAGCTGTGGCAGTGGTTGTACTCAATATACAGGATGCTCGCAAGTTCACTATGGGACAGAAAATGACTGTGTTAGCGTCCTATACAGTCACAACCGTACTGGAACAAAAAGGTAACCATCAGTTATCCCCCTCGAGATTCCTGAAGTACCAGGCGGTGTTGTTGGAACAAGACGATGTGAATATTGTCACTACGGACATTGTCAATCCAGCTTCTTTCCTCAGTGGATCTGTTTCAGAGCCTGTGGTCCGGGATTGCTCAGAAACAACAAAAGCTGTAGACTCCAGCAGACCAGATTTAAAGAACCAGCCACTGGAGGATGCTGAAGACTTCTGGCTCACCGATGGAAGCAGCTTTGTAAAGCCAGGAGTATGTAAAGCTGGGTATGCGGTGACAACTACCCACAAGGTAATTGAAGCTAAACCTTTGCCTCCTAGGACTTCTGCCCAGAAAGCTGCGCTCACGAGCTTTAAAATTACCCAAAGAGAAGAAGATTAATATTTGGACTGATTCAAAGTATGTTTTTAGAGTGGTGCATGCCCATGGAGCCATCTGAAAGGAATGAAGTTTATTAACAGCACAAGGAAAAGAGATTAAACATGATACTCCAATTGTTGGAAGCTGTGCTGTTACTAGAAAAGTTGCATCACGCATTTCAAGGAGCATCAAAAGGGAAACACTGGTCAGGAAATTGGAAATAAACTGGCTGATTACAGATGATACTGCTAGACAAGCTTCTAAAAGGACAGATATGAAAGTAATGTCTCTGATCCCAGATGGCTGTGTCCTCAAACCAACATCAGCAAACTATACCTTGCAGTATGTGATGGGAAATTGTATCAGAGTACAACAAAACTAATTGGGGAGCTCATGCTCTATACTGAGACTTGATTAAAGAGTGTACTTACGGGCTATTTAGAAACAAGTGACCCAGCAATGTGAAATATACCTGGAAAACAATCTTAATACTGTAAACAGGGTAGAAATAAGAACAACTGGAAAAGGGAAATGTACTAGGGAAATATTGGCAAATAGATTTTTCCAAACTCCCTAGAAAAGGGGGGTATTAACCCTGAAGTAAAGGGCAGTTGCAGAGGCTTGGTAAGTGACAAAGCTCAAAGGAACTATAACTGACCACCAACACCAAAGGTGTAACCCACGCCACAGCCTTTAGTGACGGAGGCGGCACAGGCATTGGCAGCACCCGGGACACCCCAGGCCCAGCACCTTCCAATGGCAGTGGTGCACAGAGTGGGGCTGAGGCCTGAGGGGCTGCCGAGGCCTCATGTGAATCAGGCACCGCCGCGGTCGTTCAATTCGGCAGTTTCGGTTGTTTCAGAGCACTGGCTTCAGCTACAGCACTGGTGTGTGCACTGGGGAACGCCAGATGTCAGAAGGGATAAGATTTCTCCCCACGCCCTGCTCCGAGTCTGGCTGAGAACCAGTCGGGGTTGCTTCAATAGCAGAAGAATTTAAATAGCCAAGAACTACCAATTCACACAAGACTTGCTGTGTTCAACTGCAAATTCTGAGCAGATCCCACTCTCCCCCCTGCCTTTTTTGTGGTTCTTAACTGATCTGCTAATTCAGAATCTCACTACAACTTTTCCACAGTCGATTTCTGGTTTAAAAACACAGCAAGCTGTCAGTACCTGTGTATTAACATGCAAGCATAAGGTAGTCTCTCTGACAACAAGCAGTTTTTTAAAATCACATGTATCTTGCATGATGCATACCCTAAACCCTCTACAAGTGTAAATATATATATATATTTTTGTGCGTTTGTAAACCTGGTTTAACCATAGCATTTGGGGTGCCATGTTGCTGCCCCACGGCATCTGCTCATGGAGGTTCCCCCACTCCCCTCTCGGGACACCCGTGGCACCCTTCCCACCCACTGACCTTCTTGCTGGGTGATGCTGGTGGACGTAGAGCAGGTGAGAGTGATCCAAACGCCGAGATCGATCCAAACACCAGGGTATTCAAACCACCGAGCGGTCAAAACACCAAAAGTGATGAACCGAGAGTGATGAACCACCGAGAGTGACCCAACCACTGAGAAGGGCCCAACCACCAGTGATCCAACCACCAGAGATCCACTCACCAGTGACCGCACGGGTGGGGTGACGGGTGACAGGACAATGTGCTGTCCCTGCTGCTCAACAACGCCCCGCTCTGCAGCCCGCGGGCACTGCCCCGGGTCCCTGCAGCTGGCGCTTGGGTGAAGGGATCCACGGGATGGAGATGCAGAGAGGTTCCCTGCTGCCTTTCCCGCTCTCACACCTAAAACGTGCCTGGTGACGCCTCATAGGTGGCAGCAGGTGACTGCAGCCCCTGCCCAGGGAGACGCAGCTCCCGGCAGGGTGAGTGTCCCTGCGCAGGAGGCCGAGCCGTGGGTAGGGAGATGATGCTGCCCATTGCACAGCGTGGGCTGGTCCGAAAATGCCCAGGAGACCAGAACCAGCAAGGAAGCACCTTTTTTTAATTAATTTTTACCTGAGGTATAAATATGCATGACAGAGTTTAGTGTCTCCCCAGCCTCAGACGTGGGAATGGTGGAAGGCGGCTGCTGACAGCAGCAACACGACAGACTTCTAGGAAAGAGCCGGGCAAGCAGGGAAAAAGAAATGCACATAGGCACGTACTTCCAGACAACCCCAGGAAGTATTTCAAACGCTGGGAAGGTCTTTGAACCTGCCTGATTCATCAGATAAGTGCTCAAAAAAATAATCAACAAGAACTCATTTTCCCTTATAAACCCCTGAGTCCAAGCATCACACAGTCAGAGCACCCCCAGCTCTCTCCTTCCATCAGGCACTTGAAGACAATGTCCACAAAAGGATGAGGGTGGACAAACAAGACCCAGAACAGACATCTTGCTCTTCTAAGAGCTAGGAGACATCTGTTCTCAGGCATTAAAAACAAAGCATATAGATCTGATGTGCGTGTGGATTTTTTTTTTCCAAGCCCCTGAATGCAAGATGCACTGAGGTGAGAAGCTGACCCTCTTTGGAGGGATCCTCAGCCTTAACTCCAGTTAAGAGCTGCCAGCTCAGCAGCTCTAGAGCTACATCCAGGGACCAGTCAAGCTTTCTAGAAAGCACTGGGAACTGGCAGAAAAAGCTGAAAGAGCCCTAAAGTGGCCCAGGGCCACATGGCTTCCAAAAGAGCACAACCAGCTGTGCAGTGGGACAGCGAGAGCAAGGGGTGGATCTCAGGGCAGGAAACAAGAGATCAGGCTGGACGCTGATGAGACAGCAGGGACCACCCTCCACTGTGGCTCCTCTGCATGGGCACGAACGACACCACAAGGCCGAACTGATCAATCAGTCTTTTCTCCCAGTAGGACAAGACTAAAAAGGGAACGACACGGGAATATAACCTCCATCTCCACCTGCTTTGGGGAGTATTTGGAGCAAAGGGAGGTTCATTCTGCAGATCTGACTCTGCCTGGGTTTCAAAATAACATTTAAATCTCCTGCTACACAAAGTTGTAAAAAATTGCTTTGGTTTATTCACTTGGTTGTGAGTCACTTTATTTTCACTCCCTGTGGAAATGCGCTGTGAGGCACGATGACGCTTTCCATGGCACTGGTAAACCTGTCCTGGGGCTTTCCGAGAAAACGCTGGGGAGTGGCGAGATGGAGAAGGTCAGAATTAGAGGCCAGCACTTTTGTTTTCTCTTTTCTTCTTTTGCCGGTGGTTCTAGCTTCCCTACAGACAGTAGATTTTGTCTTGGAGTTTCTTCAATCTTTTTCCCACAAAAGGCAAAAAAATTACAAAAAAAATCCTGTGTAGCCTCAGCTCCAGCAGCCAGTTTCCTCTCACCTCCATGTCGCAGCCGCAGTCCAAGACTCTTCCTGAGAGCAAGTGATGCGGAGGTCGCTGTGCCCCACGTCTGCCTGCCGTCCCAGGGCTGTCCTCGCTGGGAGCTTTTAAGAACACGGTGAGGAAAAGAAAGAAAGAATTAAATGACCTGTTGTAATCTCCCCCGCTCCTGCTCTAGTTCTTGTTTGATTCTCCCCTGGGCGGGGGAGGCCGGGGGTGCCAGGTTCCTGCAGCAGGAGGGAACATCACACCTTCTGCTCGGCCTTATCCCTGCTGCGTTTTCGGCAGCAATTCCTCACAGCTTTTTCACAAAGCCTGTGCAAACCTCCCAGCTCCCTGGAGTTTCAGAAGAGCATTTGCCATTTCCAGGTTCAGGCAAGATGCTCCCATTTCTCTAGAAAAGGCACTGCTGCCCAGAGCAGTCCTGGCGTGGAGGAGTGACAAAAACTCACAGCCCAGAGGCAGAGGAAATTATTTGTAGTTTGATTTCAGAGAGGAGCTGAGAGCAGATTGATTTCAGAAAGGATAGGATAAGGATAAAGGATAAAAGATAAAGGATAAAGGATAAAATAAGCACGGGTGGGCTCTGAAATGCTGCCAAAGGGAGGTGGGGCAGAGACACAAAGGGACTGTAGCAAAGCACCTCCCAAAGTACTGACACATCCCAAACCGCTGCTGCAAAAACCCTGTTTTTGCCCATTTGCCTTCCCCGTGCAGAGCAGGACCCTCGCACGCAACTGCAAATATCCATCGCTAATGTCTGCGGGCCGCAGAGGCCGGCACCTTCGCACCACACACAAATCCAGTGCACTGACCTTCAGACTTTCTTCCTTGGTCCTTTGAATCCTCGGGTGGCACCCTGTCCAAAGCAGATTGTGGACGGGATCCTGGAAAGGAAGACAGGCTCTAAGAGACACAAACATTCCACCTCTCATGGGATCTCCGTGACGCTTTGCGCCTTGTGTCACGTTTCAAGCGCCCAGAGCAGGAACAGTGAGGTACTGGAGGAGCAGGACATCTAAATCACCAAAGTGTCTGTCAAAAAATGGGTGAAATGCTGGTCTGCTTTCCTATTTATTCCACATATTTATGTTCAAATCTATTGTACTGATAGGACGTACCCACGAATGTTGAGGGCATTGGCAGATGATGTTGCTAAGCCACTCTCCATCATCTTTGAAACATTATGGAGGAGAGGTGCCTGAGGACTGGGGGAAAGCCAATGTCTCTCCAGTCTTCAAAAAGGGCAAGAAGGAAAAGGAAGACCCAGGAAACTACAGGCCAGTCAGCCTCACCTCCATCCCTGGAAAGGTGATGGAACAGCTCATTCTGGATGTCATCTCCAAGCATGTGGAGGAAAAGAAGGTTATCAGGAGTAGTCAGCATGGATTCACCAAGGGGAAGTCATGCTTGACCAACCTGATAGCCTTCTGAGGTGGCATGAGTGGCTGGGGCAAGGAGGGGAGAGCAGTGGGTGTTGTCTACCTTCACTTCAGCAGGGCTTTTGACACTGCCATCACATCCTCATAGGCAAGCTCAGGAAGCGTGGGTTGGATGAGTGGACAGTGAGACAGATGGAGAACTGGCTGATGGCAGAGCTCAGAGGGTTGGGATCAGCGGCATGGAGTCTGGTTGGAGGCCAGTAGCCAGTAGGGTTCCCCAGGGGTCAGCACTGGGTCCACCATGTTTAACCTGTTCATCGATGAACTGGATGGAGGCACAGAGCGCACACTCAGCAAGTTTGCCGATGACCCCAAACTGGGAAGAGTGGTTGATACACCAGTAAGCTGTACTGCCATTCAGCCAGACCTGGACAGGCTGGAGAGCTGGGTGCAGAGGAACCTCACGAAGTTCAGCCAAGGCAAGTGTAAGGTCCTGCACCTGGGGAGGAACAAACCCAGGCACCAGTGCAGGCTGGGGCTGACCTGCTGGAAAGCAGCTCTGCAGAGCTCTGGGAGTCCTGGGGGACAACAGGTTGACTATGAGCAAGGAATGTGCCCTGTGGCCAAGATGGCCAATGGTACCTAGGGTGCATGAGGGTGTGTGACCAGCAGGTCGAGCGAGGTTGTTCCTCTCCATCTATTCTGCCCTGGTGAGGCCCCATCTGGAGTTCTGGGTCCAGTTCTGGGCTCCCCAGATCAAGAAGGACAAAGAGCTACTGGACAGAGTCCACCAGAGGGACACAGAGATGCTGAGGGGTCTGGAGCATCTTTCTTATGAGGAAAGGCTGAGAGAGCTGGGGCTGTTCAGCCTGGAGAAGAGAAGCTGAGAGGGATCTTATCTCAATATGATAAATATCTCCAGGGTGGGTGTCAAGAGGATGAACCAGACTCCTTACAGTGGTGCCCAGCGATAGGACGAGGGGCAACAGGCACAGACTGAAACACAGGAGGTTCCATCTGAATATGAGAAGAAACTTCTTTCCTTTGAGGTGCCAGAGCCTGGCCCAGGCTGCCCAGAGCGGGCGTGGAGTCTCCTTCTCTGAGACATTCAAACCCGCCTGGACCGACCTGTGTGATCTGCTCTGGTGACCCTGCGTTAGCAGAAGCACAGACAGCGACAGGGACATGCACCAGCCCAGCCTTGAGTCAGCTGGGATGGGGAAGTGTTACAAAGCAGGAATGAAAATATTTGAGTATTTTAGGACAGAGTTCTTCTCTTCAGACCCACACCACTCTGCAATACCCTGGGAAGAGACCACAGGAAGGCGGACTAACAGAAACTTGTTAACACAGCCTTCATGGTGTATGCACACTCCGTCCTTCCTTACACCTTCCTCTTTTAAAAACGGGTTCTAAATCATAGATGGAAACCATGACTCTTATCCTCAACACTGAAACACCCTGAGTCATGCTGCACTGCAAGATGCAATTAAGGTGATACAATCCCAGCCCCAGAAATTTTTGTTTGTGGAAGCCAACAGTACAGACCTGGATTTATAGAAACGTTTCTCCGGCGCGGCGGGGCCAGGGCTGGTTGGAGGCCGAGGGATCTCTGTGTTCTCACTGGGCCCTGTTTCCATGGGGTCCACTTGGAACTGCTCCGACGTCTCCACGCTCACGTCCATCGGCACGTTGACACCATCCTTTGCAGGAGAGCTCACATGCCAGGGGCCGCTGCAGAGACAACGTTTCACATCCTTCCTCAGTAGCTGCCACATACGCCCAGAGCAAGTGAAACGAAAGGTATTTCATGATTGAAAAGGTCAAGTCCAACTTGGGAGAGTTACTGTGTGGAGGCACAGAGATTGGGCTGTGAAGACCACAGGCCACAGCAAAAAGGTCACTGGAAAGCTGCGTGACAGCCTTGTACGAGTTTCTACCTAAGTATTCAGGGCTGCTGTGTTACAGCACACAGCTTAGTGCCCAGGGTCTTGTCTTCAGTCCCTAAGCTCATTCAACAAGCTCAGAGGGTTGGACCACGGCAGGGGTGTCAAATTAATTTTCCCATGTGGAAATGTAACTACTCCTACATTTATACAGTCCTAAAATTACATTCAACCCTTTAAAGGCAACCCTGAGGCTGACACAGTCCCCAAGGAAAATGAGTTTGACACCCCTAGACTAGGGGGTTCACACCAGACCACCGAAGCAAGCCTTGAAAAACTCCACAGATGCAGTCCCCTGTTCCTTTGGGCACCCATGCCAGGGTCTCACCACCCTGCCAGGCAAGAAATTTTCTCCCCATCCCACCAGCCGGGTCTCTGATGAAGGTGTGAAACAACATCAGTCCTTTTACTAATGCCTGCAGTGAGAGCAGCGCTTGAAACAAGCAGTCAGCTAAGAAAGCCATTCCCCAAACTGACAGAGCCTCCCTCCGCTGTACTTGCGCTTTTGTGGAACAGGAATATTGCAAAGGGCTGGAGAGCAGAGCAGGAAACGGACACAAAGCAACGCAGAGAGATGCTGAGCTTTGTGTTCACACTTGAGATAGTGCAAAGGGAGCAGAGCCTAGAGCCACACAGGGAGAGAAAACGCACTTTGAGATAAAGCAGAACATTGCCACAGAAAGACTTGGAAGTCTACCTGCAGCAGAAAACGTCATTTCTAAGCCGCTTAGGATATAACTTGCTTACTCTGGAAAGGGAGTGTGACAGCAGAGAAGCACAACATCACCTCTACAGGGAAACCCAGTTGTGCTGTGGCAGTTCTGCAGTTACCTTTTCGCTTTCCTTGGCCTATCGAACCGAAAGTCAGCAGGATAGAGGTGAGCAGTGACCAAGTGATCCTTTCTGTCCTTGCTGCTCTTGAACTTCTCCGCACAGCCTTCTACCAAACACTTGTACTGAAAGGTGGGGAGAAGAAAAGAAACACAAAAGACATAATTGAGGAAGGCAAATGGTGTCAGCTGGGGAGATGGGCACCCTCCCACGCTGCACACACCAACCACGAGCAAAGGGCTGGGCACGGCAACTCACCATGTTCTGCTTCTCGGCCATGATCTGGAAGAGAGAGTCGTGCCATTCCAAGATGTGAACATCCAGGAGATGGGCTGAGGGAAAGGAGCGCTTGCAGAAGGAGCAGACGTTCCTGTGCAGCGTGTTGTAGTGGTGCTCGTAGCCCTCCAGCGTGTCAAAGACCTGGCAGCACCCTGAGATGTGGCAACTGAATTCAGATACCCTGTGGGGAAATCAGGACATCCACACCTTAAATTGAATTGGAGCATTAATTTAAGCTGCGTATATCCCTCTAGATGACTTTATTACTTGTGGAATTTTTTGTGAATAGTACATAAGCTAAATGCAAGGTGCAATGCAAAGAAGATTATGATGGAGCTGGCAGTTGGGAACTCTTTTTTGCTGTTGTGGCTTGGGCACCACATATATTACAATACTGTGAAGTGGTGCTTTGATTAAGAATAAACACCAAGTAGCAATATGAGAAATAAACTGTTTGATCTTAAAGCTGCAGCTGTGGATTAAAACTTTGTGCCAGCGCTGTTTAACAGGCATGGGCAGGGTAACCTCACACAACCCCCAGCTTCCTCAATTTTATGTACAAGAGCAGGTTTTAAAGGCAGATAAAGATTCTCTATCAGGCTTCACTTCCCAAACCGGCGGTCTGTACGACACAGCTCTCCTGCTGTTTTAACCAGATAAATAATAACCTGATGCCTAAATCCTCTTGTTTAGCTACAGTCCCAACATTCAGACATATTATAGATGCCTTATCACGGAATCACAGAATGTCAGGGGTTGGAAGGGACCTTGAAAGCTCATCCAGTGCAATCCCCCTGCCGGAGCAGGAACACCCAGATGAGGTTACACAGGTGTCCAGGTGGGTTTGAATGGCTGCACAGAAGGAGACTCCACAACCTCCCTGGGCAGCCTGGGCCAGGCTCTGGCACCCTCACTGGGAAGAAGTTCCTTCTCAAATTTAAGTGGAACCTCCTGTGTTCCAGTTTGCACCCATTGCCCCTTGTCCTATCACTGGTTGTCACCGAGAAGAGCCTGGCTCCATCTTCCTGACACTCACCCTTTCCATATTGATCCCCATGAATGAGGTCACTCCTCAGTCTCCTCCAAACTCAAGAGCCCCAGCTCCCTCAGCCTTTCCTTGCATGGGAGATGCTCCACTCCCTTCAGCATCTTGGTGGCTGCGCTGGACTCTCTCCAGCAGTTCCCTGTCCTTCTGGAACTGAGGGGCCCAGAACTGGACACAATATTCCAGATGCGGTCTCACCAGGGCAGAGTAGAGGGGCAGGAGAACCTCTCTCGACCTACTAACCACCCCCCTTCTAACACACCCCAGGTACCGTTGGCCATCTTAGCCACAAGGGCCCAGTGCTGGCTCATGGTCATTCTGCCGGCCCCCAGGGCCCCCAGGTCCCTTTCCCCTACACTGCTCTCTAGCAGGTCATTCCCCAACTTATACTGGAACCTGAGGTTGTTCCTGCCCAGAAGTAAGACTCTACACTTGCCCTTCTGCCTATGGGGAACGCTCAGTGAAATGACACCACATCCAGCACACAAAGAAGTCAGCATTTAGGCAGGCAGCTGACTGCAGCGCAAAACATTTTGGCCTTTTCAGCAGGATATTGAGGTTTGCAAACTACACCACTTCATTGTCCTTTATCAAACCGCTTTGCGATGTGTCTGCCGCTTCTCCCTTTAACTTATTTTTCCTCCTTGGCCTCCAAAGTCCACAGACAGGATGAGCAGCGCCTGTTCCAGTGCAGCGTGAGGGGGTCCCACGGGTGCCAGGCGGGCGGGCAGGGTTCACACCCTGCTGCCGTGACCCGGAGCAGGACCCACGAACCGAGCAGCGCACCCGCACCCGCAGCCACCGCCGTGCCCGGGCGGCCCGGCCTCACTTACTTGGGTCCCTCCGCCACCTCGGCCAGGCTGGTGAGGACACCCTGCAGGTAGAGGTGCCTGTGCACGTCCCCATCCTAGGAGAGGAGAGAGAGACCGTGGGCAGGCGGGCAAACCCTTCCCCTCCACAGTTGCGCCCGGGGGACTCTGAGGTAGCGGCCGCTGCTTTCCACAGAGCGGGCCCAGGCCCGGGGGCTCGCCCGGCGCGGGGAGGCAGCCCCTCACCTCCAGGAGCAGGTGGTGGAGGCCGAGGCGGAGGCGGCGGGGGGTGAATGCGAAGGGCGGGGC
>VWYH01011088.1:320202-387815 GCA_013399365.1 Pampusana beccarii | reverse complement strand
GGCCCCTCCCGCAGGCGGCGGCGCAGCCCGGGCGGCAGCGGCAGCATCGCCACGGCGCGGGGCGCGGGCGGGCTGCACATGCGCGGAAGCGCTACGGAAGCCTGTGCGGAGGGGTGCGCATGCGCAGGGGTCACTTCCGGGGCGCCGGCGACCGCTCTTCCGGGCGGGCAGGTAGGGATGGGCTCTGGTTGAGGCGGGGCCGCTGCGGGGACCGGGGATGGCGCGGGGACCTCCGAGAGGACCGGGGCAGGAAGTAGCGGGAAGCGGAGCGTCCCGCCGCAGCACCCGGGCCGGGTCTTCGGCCAAGCCTCGCTCCCAGCAGGGCCAGCGCCGCAGCCGCGGCGGGTCGCTGGGGGCCGAGTCGGGGCACCCCGGGGATGGGCCCGGCCCAGGGACGCCCCGCTCGCACAGGACGGGCTGGTTTCTTGGGGCTGGCCGGGCTTTCCCGCGCTGCAGCTTGTGCCGGTGCCTCTGGGGCTCTCACTGTGCCCCTCCCAGCAGAGTCTGGCCCCGGCGTCTCCGGGACCCCTTTGTGCGGGGGGAGATGCCGTTGGGTCCGGCTGAGCCAGCCCGGCTTCTCCGGCCTCTCATTCTTTACTCTCTTGTCCCCTGATCGCTTCAGCAGCCCAAGGGGGAGTTGGGTGTTGTTACTGGTGCTGATCCTTGCTGCTGGGACTGGTGACATTCCCTGAGTCCTTTGGCAGCCAGTGTGACAGGATGGGTGGCTTTTGGCAAATACACGTGTCCCACAGTCGGGGTGAGGGGTTCATGGGTGGCATTGTGGTGGCCGCTCGCAGGGACCCTGACAGGCTGGAGAGGTGGGCTCACAGAAGCCTTAAGAAATCGGAAGAAGTGCAAATGCTGAGTGCTTGGGGCTGCAATAACCCAAATGGCAGCAAAGGCCCGTTCTCACCCCTGTTAGCCAGGACGTGGCAGCAGGTGTCTCGTTCATGACACCACATCCCCAATGCCCTGGCCAGTCTCAGGGCTCCCTTCTGAGAGACTTACAGACAAATCAGAGTGAGCCCAGGGACACCCCCTGGGTGGGTAGGGGCCAGGGTGTGTGAGGAGAGGCTGGGGGAGCTGCGCTTAGCCAGAGATGAGAAGGCGAAGGTCCAACGGCATCTTCCCCTGCACGAAGGGGTCCCGGAGACGCCGGGGCCAGACTCTGCTGGGAGGGGCACAGTGAGAGCCCCAGAGGCACCGGCACAAGCTGCAGCATGCAAAACCCCAGCTGGATATTAGGAAAAGGTGTTTCCATGTAAGAATCAGGACCCAGCGTGGTGGGAGAGTCTGGAGGATCTATGCAGATGTTTAAGCTTGGACTGGACAAGGCCCTGCACAGACTGCTCAAATTTGGCTCAGTTTTGGGTGGAGAGTTGGACGAGGCTTGCACAAATCCGTTCCAGCTGGAGTGATTCCATGACTTGGGCAAACTGAAAGTGTGCCCATGTGCTTGCTACTCTGCATCCGTACAGGTGCCATGTTAACCTCCATACTTGCCTCATGCCTCAGTTAGATGCTGCTGTGGCTGTCATTTAAGTGACTTCGCAGAATGTAGTGCTTGGCTGTCAATAAAATGGGCAGCAGGGTATAAAGACCCCTAAACTTGGCAAAACTGCTTTGGAATAACTTCAGAAGCAGCAGTGTGGGTGGGCTGCTGAAGCCAGCGATTTCTCCTGCGTCTGCAGTCTGTCAGCACAGAGACCAGCACTTCTTATGGATGACTCAGTGACTTTTCCACTGCCAGTGTAATTTTGAGATTGAAAATCCCCTCCTGGCT
Source organism: Pampusana beccarii (assembly GCA_013399365.1). Taxonomy (NCBI): domain Eukaryota; kingdom Metazoa; phylum Chordata; class Aves; order Columbiformes; family Columbidae; genus Pampusana; species Pampusana beccarii. Next base: position 386,032 of record VWYH01011088.1, on the reverse strand, counting down.
CATCTACGTTTAAGGTGGGGTTTGTACCAGGACAGATAATTCAGACACGATAACGAGTGTCTCTGTTTGCTTCCTCCCCTTATGTGTATTTCTTTGTTCCAGTCAAATATTTTGGCATACCCTGCAGGCTCATAATATAACCAGGAAATGTTGTTTCTGCAGGTATATTTTCATTTGTGGCGGTAAAATAACAACTTACCGCCTTCATTTCTGCACCCACGGAGCTCCATCAGGTGGGAATATGAGCGAGTTCCGCATTCACCACGATGTCAACGAGTTGCTCAGCCTGCTGCGCGTACATGGCGGGGAAGGAGCCGAAGTCTACATTGATCTTCTGCAGAAGAATCGAACACCGTACGTTACCACCACTGTCTCTGCACACAGTGCCAAGGTAAGCGTCCTTCCAAAGGAGAAATTAGAGAGAAAACATTCCTCAGACTGATTTCTCTTGGCCAGATGTGAACGCTTCTGTGAGAGAACTTGACTTCTGTAGGTGCGGAGCCAGACACTTGTTGTGGGGGTTAATGACTGTCCCAAGTTTTTCTGAGAATAATGATGAAATCATGTTGGTAAAAAAAGGGGGTAATCTGATCTGGAATCTCTATTTTGGGTATAAAGTAGAAAGATCAGAAAAAGGTAAAATCCTTTTACCTTTACATAAGAAGGATTGTTAGAATGGGGATGAGCAGAAAGTTCAGAGAAGGAGCTTATTTTATGCTTGTGGTGGTTGTTTCAAATTTTAGTTTGAGGGGTTGTCCTCTGGAGAAATAAAGCAAATTAAAAATAGTAACTGATATGAAATGTGATTTTATCAATAAATACTTGACTGAGTGTCACCCAGGTATTGGGGATTAAAGCCCAACACACTCTGATGACCAGGCATACTTCTGTGGCTGTAATACTGCTTTTCATTTTCGTTTTTAAAAGCAATCCATCAGTTAATCTGTAAGTGCTAGAAAATTGCTAACTCTGTCTGAAAGTTCATATCTTTGTAGCCTGAACTGCATGTTTTTTCTAATTCCAGGCTTATGTATCTTTTACACTGACAGCTACAGTTCACAGACTTGGGAACAATTTTTTCCCCAAAGGGCTGTCAGGCATTGGTGCAGGCTGCCCAGGGCAGTGGTGGAGTCACCATCCCTGGAGGGGTTGAACAGATGTGGAGATGAGGTTCTCAGGGACATGGGGTAGTGCCAGGGGTGGGGTTATGGTTGGGCTCAATCATCTTGAGGGTCTTTTCCAACCAAAATGATTCTGTGATTCTATGATACAAAATTATATTGCTTCAGGCCAAACATCTGCAAAGTGAGCCCTGCTACAGATCCTGTGCTTACCTTCATCTTTTCTTTCCTGCAGTCCCTTCTCCATCACCTGAAGAGCCAGGGCCCCCACTCTCCTCCAGCAGAAATATTTGCAGGAGACCAACGCTGCAGCGTTCAGTCCAAAACCCGTTCCCTGCAGCACTTCAGAGGCGGCAGTAGCTGCACCTTGTCTCTATCCTCTCACAGTACTCCTCTTTTGAATACTGTGATAATAATCTACATTTAACGTTTAATATTAATGTGGTGTTTTACAGGTCAAAATAGCAGAGTTTTCTCGAACTCCTGAAGATTTTTTGAAGAAGTATGATGAGCTGAAGTCTAAAAATACAAGACATCTAGATTCTTTAGTTTATCTACTGTCAAAACTCACAGAAGACAAAGAGGTTTGTTTCTTCTTTAGAACTAGATGTGTTATAAGTATTCAGCAGTAGCAACAAAGCAATGATTTTAAGTATAGCACCCTTTCTGATGACGTTGTTCAGCAAAATGCATCGAAATCAACAGATAACCAATTCTAGCATTTACTTAATTATTTAAGCACTGCTGAGAATTATAATTCTCTTGATATAAACCACTGAAACATGGGAAATGGGGACAGGAAGACCTGTAGTCTGATTCAGCACAACAGTCTTATGGTCATGTGTTTTTTGCTTCAATGTGTGCTGCTCAGTGTTCACAAAATTTTTTGGTTTTTGTGTATGTACAGACACTCCAGTATTTGCAACAAAATGCTAAAGAAAGGGCAGAACTTGCAGCAAGTGCAGCAACCAGCGGCAGCACAAATTTTTCCATTCCCTCGTCTACTTCCAAGATCTCTCTGCAGGAGCTGGAGGAGCTACGCAAGCAGCTGGGCAGTGTCACAGCCAACGCCAGCATACAGCAGGTACAGTTTCTTCCCAGGCTTTGGGCACAAAATCTCTCCATTCCACTCGTGTGAACAGCCGTGCTCTTAACTTCTATCATCTAGTGAATGACCAGGGAAGTGATTGTTCCCCTGTACTTGGCACTGGTGAGGCCCCACCTCAAATCCTGGGTTCGGTTTTGGGCACAGGAAAGCCCTTGAGGTGCTGGAGCGAGTTGAGAGGAGGGAATGGAGCTGGGGAAGGGGCTGGAGCACAAGTGTGATGGGAGTGGGTGAGGGAGCTGGGGGGGTTCAGCTGGAGAACAGGAGCTGAGGGGAGACCTTCTGATCTCTGAACTGCCTGAAAGGAGCTTGGAGCCAGGGGGGTCGGGCTCTGCTCCCCAGGAACAAGCGCCAGGAGCAGAGGAAACGGCCTCAAGTTGCGCCAGGGGAGGTTGAGGTTGGATCTGGGAACAATTTCTTCCCCAAAGGGCTGTGGGGCATTGGAACAGGCTGCCCAGGGCAGTGGGGGAGTCACCATCCCTGGAGGGGTTGGACAGACGGAGATGAGGTTCTCAGGGACATGGGGTGGTGCCAGGGGTGGGTTAATGGTTGGACTTGATCTTGAGGGTCTTCTCCAACCAAAATGATTCTACGATTCTAATTATGGACATTCCTATGTGTGCAGATAATGTATTATAAATGATCTCTCAAAATTTAAAGTCAGATTATATTAAATCGTTGTGCTGTTCTTAATAAAAGCAGCCTTTTTGTATTAAAGTCAGTTAAGGCAAGTCAAGTTTAGGCCACAACAGTTCTAACTGACAGGGGTTAATGTAATTTCATTTTCCCATTTCAAACGGCCAATTGAAGCTGTGCTGATGCGTTCCTGATGCGTCCTACCAAGCTTTGCTGACGCGAACCATTTTATGAGTCTATGATCCGGTTTTGTTTTGTCAGCTGGAGACAGGAATTACTTCACGTCTCTGAATTTCCAAGGTGTAATGACTTGACGTCTCTGAATGTCCAAGGTGTAACTTCCATGTAGCCCATCTCACTGAACTAGCTATTTTGTAGTCCTGTCTTCCATCCACATGTGCTGCTGAGACCTTACCCAGCTCTCTTGGGTTGTGTGGTCTCCCACATTTTGCACAATGCCTCAGAAGCTTTTGGACTTAGATACTTTCCTAGTCTGTCCTTTCATAAGTATGCATGGTTCATGGAGATGCTGTGATGGTGAGATCCATGGTTTGTGGAGCTTTTCTTCCACCTCATTGCTCCCTGCCAGTTGGGAAGATGTGGTACTGCCTGCCTTTCTAAGCAGAAGCTTGTTCATACAGCTGCGTTGCATGGGGTCAGCACTACAGGGAGACCTTCCATTCCGGGTCTTCCTTTCATGACCTGGAGCTCAAGACGATGCAGAACGCGCACAGGATGTTTTGATCTTTTAGCCAATGTCTGTGTGTCCAGATCATGATGGACAAGTAAGGTACTATGTACTACTTCAACAGAGGAATATTTTCTCACTGTATGGGTTTTAAGATTTATAAAGGAGTTCAAGTTGTTTACCCACCTGAAGGACTCAGTCCTAGACTGAGATCCACAATTTTATGTGAAGTTTAGGCACCCTTTGAATTGCGTGTCCCTTACTTGGTGCTTCACCGTTCTCCATACCCTCCTGTGAGAGACCTGTTTCTGTTAGGGGAGCAGAGAAATCGAGGTCCTTCTAGCAGATCTCCCATATACAGAACAAGTAGGAATGTTGCTTTGGGCTGTTTCTCTGACCTGAGCACATTGTACTGGTGTTATGCCAGCAGTGACCACAGCAAACGTGCCTGGAGCTGGTGCTATGTGGAGGAGCGTTCCCACAGCTGTTGCTCATGTGCAGGATTTCAAGAGCCAGCACTGGGCAGCCCTGAGAATATGAAAAGTGGTTGGGGCCAGCCCCAACGTTCATCAACTGACCTTCACATGTGAAAGCACTGTTCTTTAAGATGCAAAGCTCACATGTATGTTTGCTTCCTTCCCAAATCCTGCTGAGACCTCTACAAGAGCAAAGTGAGAAAACCCAGTACGTATCCCATTTCACATACACATCGGTGGGGCTTCAGAAATGGCATTCATAAGCACGTGCCCCGTGTTTGTGTGCTTGGGGCGCTAAATGTTCATGTAGGTTGTATGTCTCGCAGGCCTCTCCAGCTGATAATTCATCTTGCACTCCATTTATTTTAGTGTCAGAGATGTGGAGCCAGGGCGGAAAGCCTTTTGGTCTTTGCGAGCTCACTTGTTCGCTGGCTCCTATTCAGAATATAAAAAAAACTCCGTAGTTTTCCAGCCACCTGTGGGTGGATTATCTGGACTGCATTTGGCATGTGGCTGCTCAGTGCAGAACCAAGTTCAGAGGTGTTCCTTAGCCTCTCTGCAAGTGCCCCTTGAAGACGATGTTACTGCTTCTGGAAGGACTTTGCTGCCTTTCTTGTGGTGTGCTTTACAAACAAGTAATCAGCCTGCTGGTTTTGCGTGTCCCCCTTCTGCTGCCCTGTGTGTGCCCTAGCACCCAGGCTGATGGGGAGGGCTGCAGAAAGGTGTTGTTTGATGTGCCTGCCAATAAAAAGAAGGCCAACTGAATGAAAAATCACCTCTGCAGCACTGGGATCTGTAGACTAGATGGTACTGGGAGACCAGATTCTACACTGTGCTACTGAAACATCAGCTGTTCTACTTTCTCATCTCAGGTTATCAGTGTACAATCCATTTCTGCTTAAAATTCAACATTTCTTGAAGTTCTGAAGACCTCGTTTTCTCATTTCTCTCTTTTTTCCAACAGCCTCTTGAGCTTACACGAAAAATGCTCCGAGATAAGCAGAACAAGAAGAATTCTGGTCAGCCCATTCCAGTATTTCCTTCCTGGGTGTACGAGAGACCTGCACTTATTGGAGATTTCTTAATTGGCACCAGTTTAAGCACTGACACAACGGTACCTATAGGTATGTGATACGCAGGGAAAACTGCATTAACTTTTTCATGGTTTGTACTTGTTTGGAAGTGCCGGTCTGATTTCATCACACTCAGGATGAAAGCAAAACCTGGCTCCTTGCGCTCTGTAGATGGAGAGCGGGGTTCGGAAAACAAACCCCAAACTTATTTTGCTGACAGTGTTTCTGCTGTGCTGAATTCCAGCCCCACTGTTGATCCAGGGGATCTAATCTGTTTTGAGTTTCCCAGTCCTTTTTCTCTCTTGAGTCACAGCCTCTCTAAAATCCAGAGCAGCAGGGGACTAATCTCGCCCTATGGTGTTCTGGCTTTAGGCTGAGCTGTGTATAGTTTCTTATTCATAAATTAGATTTCAGTACTTTTTTTTGGAAGAAAACAGCTGAGTTAAGGACTCATGTTTCCATTCTCCAGAACTGTGGAACTACAAGAAACTTGTAGCTTTGTCCCAATGTGGATTTGGGCTGCACTAAGGGGACATGAAGTCAGTCAGCACATTCTTGGAGGTGCCCTTCAGTAGCCAGTCCACCGCTGCTTTTCTGCCAGGGCCTTTTGGGCTGTGCTGTGAGGGTGTGTTCTTGGCAAATTCAGAGCTGTTTGTTGTCTCACGTACAATCCTACAAAAGGAGAGGGCTTGTTGCCTTGTTCCATGAGGCAAGCTTTGCTGTAGCTAGTGCTGTAGCAACTCTGTTCCCTGATCTTCTCAAGCACTTGATTATATTTTGGTTTGAGTCCTTTATGCTTCTTTGCATCTGGTTTGCAGTTGACCACACCATTCAGAGACCCTACAATTTGCAGTTCACGTGCAGCTTTTGCTGGGCTGGCATTTCTTTGTGTCTGTATTTGAACTGTTTTATTGATATTGGAATATTTCGGTGGAGGGGAAGTCGGGGGAGTTGTTGACAAGACTGGAACTCCTCAGGTCCAGAACAAACCAGCCTTTTTGGGTGGAAGGATCAGCAGCACAAGCTGTGGGTGATCTCATGGCCACAGATGTTGCATGTGTAGCCCTGTCTACTTGGTCTGCTCTGGGTATAAATGAGCAAAGGATTCCGTTTTCCTGGAAGGCAAGGCGGATGATTTTGGAGTTGACTCTAATTCAGTTTTAAACTATGTCTCTGTATCTTGATTTAGCTCTGTGTGATCTGCCTTTGTTCTCTGAATGGTAGTAGGTCTTCCTTTTGGGCTTCGAGTACTAGATTGAAATGATGTGAACGGACAATCAGGTAGTACTGCAGCATGTTCTGATTGTGTTCTTTTTTTTCCTTCTATTTTGAAAATAGGTACTTTGCCATTAGCCTCCCAAGAATCCATGATTGTGGAGGACTTGCTGTACGTTCTGATTGGTGTGGATGGAAGATACATCACAGCACAGCCTCTCGTAGGCAGGCAGAACCGAGCGTTTTCAGTTGATCCAAACTTGGACTTGTCCATCAAAGAGCTGGTGACCAGGATTCTTCCTGTAGCAGCAAGTTACTCTGCTGTCACCAGGTACCAAGCTGACTTTGTCAGAGGAGGATGTTCTTCTTTGAGCATCAGGTTGTGGAACAGAGAATCTGTCATTGTGCAGATGTTAACTTCCAAGCTTAATTTAAACCTCTGGGGATATAAAATAAGAATGACAGTTTATTTGAATTGATTTTAGATACCTTTCTTTGTGCTGGGTTTCTCCTTTGTGTTGCTAGTTCAATTCTTCATTCATCTCACCTTTACTTTTTCCAAACTTGGTCTTGGTACATTCAGGCAAAGTGCAAATAGGAGATGTCTGCTTATTCTGGCTTGTCTCTTCCTACTCTGCTATGAATTTCTTGATGTTTCCTGCTTTTTACATAGTGGTTTTGCAAATAATTCTAGTTCCCTTGTAATTTGAGAGAAAACCTCTGTCTGCAGCTTTCTGTGCTATGAAATGGGGTGATGGGAAATGTGCAGGGGGTCACAGAGCAGATGTGGGACCTGAAACTCCAGCTGAAGACTTTCCAATACGCAATCTACTTGTGTGCGTGTACAGTATCCTAAAGATAAAATTCCTGAAAATGCTAGAATGTGCCTTGCCTGAAAGAGTTTCTGTTTTGCTTTTTACAGGTTTGTAGAGGAGAAGTCTTCCTTTGAATATGGACAGGTAAATCATGCTCTGGCTGCTGCTATGCGGACTCTAATCAAAGAATACATGATACTTATTACCCAGCTGGAACATCTTCAGAGACAGGGACTTCTGTCACTGCAGAAACTCTGGTTTTATATCCAACCCACAATGAGGACACTGGAGATTCTTGCTTCACTTGGTGAGTTCTCAGAAATACAGTCATTGTGTTTTGACAGGTGCATGACAACTGCTGAAAACTGTACAGTGTAGCAATACAGGCAGGGCCTGTGTCATTTTAATTTTATGCCATATTAAAGAAGAAATCCAAGGGGAATTGTACTTGCCAGAGCACTGCTCTTTTTTGGGAACAGTGGACGCTGGGGCTGAATCTGCCCTTCAGAGCTGTCACAAGGCGAGTCCGTGCTTTTTACCTTCACAGTCCACGCCTTTTGGATCAATTCTTTCCACTACTGCTGCCTCCACTTGCTTCTTTCCAAATGCCTCTCCAGCTGTGTGTGGATAGATAACCATAAACCCATTCACCCAGAAGGAACCTCTGGAAGTTTCTAGTGCAACCCTTTGCTAACAGCTCCAGCAGGTGTCTAAGGGCCATGTCCAAGTGAGTCTGGACAATCCCAAGCAAAGGAGATCCCCCACCATTGTGGGCCATTTCCCATGGCTTCACCACCTTTTTTGTGATTGTTTCTTTCTGTATCTCCAACAGGAGTTGCCCTTCTTGTAACTTTTACCCTCTTGATATTGTCACTGTGCTCCTCCAAGAGGGGTCTTGCACCATCTTCTCTAGAACCATCTGCTGGATAGTGGGGAAATGATGTTCCCCAACCTTCAGCTTCATCTTCTCTTGGCTGACAGGCCCAGCTCCCTGAGGTTCTCCTTGTATGCCCTGGGCACCAGCACCCCACCATCTTATTAACCTCTGCTGGACTCCTCATGTTGTCATTCACACTGGGGACCCAAAACTGGATGCAGTGGTGGCCCCACCGGTGTTGGGCAGAGCGAAATAATGGCTGTCAGTGCAGGCCTTGGTGCAGCTGGCGTTCATCACCATGATGAGGGGTCTGGAGCATCTTTATGATGACGAGAGACTGAGAGAGCTGGGGCTGTTCAGCTGGAGAAGCTGAGAGGGATCTGATCAATGTGATCAATATCTCCAGGTTGGGTGTCAAGAGGATGGACCAGACTCTGTTCAGTGGTGCACAACGATAGGATGAGGGGCAATGGGCACAGATTGAAACACAGGAGGTTCCATCTGAACATGAGGAGAAACTTCTTTCCTTTGAGGTGCCAGAGCCTGGCCCAGGCTGCCCAGAGCGGTTGTGGAGTCTCCTTCTCTGAGACATTCAGACCCGCCTGGACCGACCTGTGTGATCTGCTCTGTGACCCTGCGTGAGCAGGGGGGTTGCACTGGGGGATCTGCAGAGGTCCCTTCAACCCCAACCAGGCTGTGATTCTTTGGTTCTGTGATCACTGCCAGGATGCGCTGCTAACCCACAATCAGCTGGTTGTCCAGCAGGGTCCACTGGTCACTCTCTGCAGTGCTGCTCCTCAGCTGGTCCCAGCCGGTGCTGGTGCATGAGGTTGTTGGTCACAGATGCAGTTACCCCAACAATTTTGGTTAAACTCTTTGGCATGAGAGTACTTTGTCTCTACTCAGCCTAGAGAATTTATCCGAATGTAAATGTATGTTCTGTTTACGATCTGCAATCGGATAATACCTCTTGGTATGCACTTCTTCTGAAATTTTCAGTGTTTTGGAACACAGCAGTTAACAAACTACGTTAAGGTTTAGGTCAATCAAAACCTCATGGCTGTACTGTAATTTCTCTGTCCCTACGTCCCTTTTGCGATGGCAAAGTACTGGTTTCGGTATCAACCTACCTAAATCGTGGTGTTTGAGCTATGTGCATGGCTGCCTCAATGTTACAGTTGGGAACAAGTGGTTTTGAGATCAGAGCTTTCTCAAGCAAGCCACTGAACTGTGTGTTTCTTCTGTTACCACCTGGCAAGTGGATCTCTGCACATGGTCCCCTTGGTGTCGGAGCCTTTTGGACTTTAAGCCGGCATGTGCCTTGTGTCTGCCTGAGTTCAGTTCTCCTATCCTGGAGCACCGGGATTGGTTATTGCTTTTTGAGATTGTGGATCATTTTGGGTTTCGTTTCAGGACATTTCAGAATGTAAGCTCTTGGTGTCAGCTTTTTGTCTTATATCTGTATTTTTTTTCATTTTAGCTACATCTGTGGATAAAGGTGAGTGTATGGGAGGATCAACCCTGAGCTTACTCCATGACAAGACTTTCAACTACACGGGGGACAGCCAGGCCCAGGAGCTGTGCCTGTACTTAACCAAGGCAGCCAGCGTGCCTTATTTTGAAATTCTGGAAAAGTGGATATATCGAGGCATCATTAATGATCCATACAGGTAAAGAACAGTTAAGGAATTAAAACGAAAAGCAAAAATTAAGAAATACTGTTCAGGTCTTTGGCTTCTCCTTTATTCGTGCACCCATCCTGCTGCTCTCTAGAGTCTGCATGGCCGAGGGGCCCGGACCTGGCAGCGGTAGGAACACAAGGCAGCATTGCAAAGAAGGGGACCTGCTGGAGCATGTTTAACTATATTTCCTGTTTCATTCAGTGGTTGTACAGTCAGAGATGCTCTCACTTGCTTTGTTTTTCCAAATTCAAGGAAATTATATGCAAAAGTCAGTAGCACTACAGTACAAATACGCAGTCCACTCAAATTCTACCTTATCATGCCTGTCCCCTTTCAGTATTCTCTCTCATCCTCTTCACGACAGGGGTGAGCCCTCTTCTCATGGGGCACAAGCATGATAACTCAATGAATCTGTTAAATGTAGTCCACTAATATGCTAATCTGATATGAGCTAACAATGCTCTGAAGGTTCTTGGCCTTTTATAGAATCAAAGGAAGCATCTCGCTGTGTTTAATAGTTTATGGAGCATTTTTGTTTCCCATATTTTCAGAATCCCAAGGGGGGTAAAACTCAGGTTAAAATAGCCTAATGCTTTCCTGATGGTGAGAAGGCAGACAAAGGCCAGCTTTCTCACCTCTATATTGACAACCAAAAAATGTTTAGGCTTGGTTTGTGAACCCTATAAAATTCTGTTTCTGTCATAATTGATTGCAGATTTTCATACACACTCTGCTTAGTACTTCTCTTATGACAAATACAGACTCATTTCAGATTGGAATGTATTTTTGTGAGACCATATTTCTGATAGATCGTGTTACCAGTTTACAGGTCAAAAAAGTAATCCCCATTGTACCACTTCCTGCTTCTAAAGATCTGCTTTAACTGTTCAGTGAGTTCATGGTGGAGGAACATGAGCTGCAGAAGGAGAAGATTCAGGAGGACTATAACGACAAGTATTGGGATCAAAGATACACTGTTGTTCAGCAACAGATTCCCTCATTCTTGCAGAAAATGGCTGACAAAATACTAAGCACAGGTAGGTAGAGATACGTTTCTGATGTAAGAAGAATCTCAAGACAAGCGTTACCATTCTTTGTGTGAAGTAAATGTCATCATGCTTTGCCAGTTGATGGGGTTGTTCAGCTGAACTTCTCAGAGAAATGGAAGAATCAGATTTAAAAAGAACCCCAAATCCAATAAATAAACCAAACCGTGGGCAGGAGTCCAGCAGCAAGAGCTGTCTGTCTTACTGCTCCGTTTCGTGGGTACAGTTTTCTAGCAGCTAGCTAGGTGGAGCCAGACAGCTGAGGTTTGACCATGCTCAATGTTAATTGGGGTGCTGAAATGAAACATGTGACTTGGTGGCCACCATTGTTCTCTTTCATGAGTAAAACCCCCCAAAAGCTACTTCTGAAGTGCAGCACCAGATCTTCAAAGTTTCTGGCTATCTGCAGAGATGTTTTGCCACCACTGAGGAACAAAACCATGTCTAAATCTCTCAAACATGATGCTAGGTGTGTAATTTGAAATTCTGTATCGTCTTTTGAAAGGTGTCTACATCCTTTCCATCTTTCTGTAGAACTTAGTCTAAACGTTTCACAGCGTTATCTTCCACTGGAAGGTAGTGGTCTGAACGTTTCCCTGTTGGATGTACAGCAGGAATATATATGGGTCATTCTTTCTTCTTGCTTCTAGGGAAATATTTAAATGTTGTGCGAGAATGTGGACGTGATGTTACCTGCCCTGTGGCTAAAGAGGTCATCTATACTTTAAAAGAGCGAGCATATGTGGAACAAATAGAAAAGGCGTATAACTATGCTAGCAAAGTTCTTCTGGATTTCCTTATGGAGGAGAAAGAGCTGGTGGCTCACCTAAGGTTTGATTTATTTTACTAAATGCATGTTAAATAGATTGGTTCTGATAGTGAACATATGTTTTTGAAGTTGGCTCTGTTTTCTTGGGATATTGTTGATGTATTCTCTCTATTTCCATTAGAAAGGTTGACCTGAAAAAATAAGATTTTTTTTTTTTCCTGATAACAAAATAAGAAAATGTAAAATCATAGAAATGCTGGGCGGGAAGGATGTCAGGGGGTCTCTGGTCCAGCTTCCTTGAAAGGCTGTTGCCAAAACTAGGTCAGGGCAGTCATGGGTTTGTCTAGCCCAGTCCCAAAACCCACCCTCGGGTACGGGCATCCCCCACCTCTCTCATGACTTGTCCCATGGCTGCGTGTCGCTCCCACCTGGGAAAGGACTTTCCTAATATCGTCTAGTATGGTCAAGAAGAGTTTAATGTGAGTTAAAAATAGTTTGATATTAAGCATCTCACCAAATCTTTGTTGACGGCTGCTGTTCATGCAAACATAGGTAGTTGGAATAGAGGAAGTCTGTTAGCCCTAAGTTCCAGTACAGGATTTTCTTAATGTTGTTCTTTTTTAAAGTTCATTGTAATAACCTGTGTTTTCATTCTTGTAATGCATTCACCTGAGAGCAAATGCAAGTGCATTCAAGCACGCAAACTCCAGCTTCCATGTGTAAATCAAGCTTTTAGTTTATTACTCTCTTCAGAAAATAGTAAAAACGGGAATCTTAACTACCCAGAAGACCAAGACAGCAAAAAATAGGTAGGAAATTGTAGTCGATAGCTGGTTGTAAGACAATGTGTCATTGGGCTGAGAGCTGGTACCAGAGGTTCTGCTTCAAACCAGTGAGACAGCGTGAAAGAAAGTGGTCAGAGCTTCGTGGGACAAACCTGCCTTGCACAAGAAGATGCCAACTGGGAAATGTAAACTGGAGCAGTGATAGCAGCCAGAGGAATGTCCCTAGCAGGCTGGGGGGATTGCTTTGGGCCTGATTTTTGCTAGGCCTGAGAAAGTTGTAGCTGCAAAAGGTGTGTCTGCTCCAGAGCTGGGAACACTGTGGCGTGTGCTAAGAGAGGTTGTAGGAAGCCCTGAAGGTCCATGGTTCGCTCCTGTGAAACTGATACTGCCCTTCTGCCCTTTGAAAGCCACCAGAGAACCTGTGAAAGCCACCAGAGAACATGCCTGGTTTTGTGAAAGGTTAGAAGAGCTGCCTGAAACCTGTCAGTCATTAAGGAGGTTCTTCCTTTGGGTGCACTCTGTTAACACATGGCTCCATGCTTGGTGTCACCGCCACAGTTTTGGCCTTTTTGATAACAGGATGTGGAGTCTCCTTCTCTGGAGACATTCAAACCCACCTAGACACATTCCTGTGTGATCTGCTCTGGTGACCCTGTGTTAGCAGGTGGGTTGGACTGGATGATCTCCAGAGGTCCCTTCCAATCCCAACAGTGCTGTGATTCTGTGGTTCCATGATTCCTCACATTGCTAATGGTTGTCATCCTTCCAAGCCTTCTTTGCTTAATAGGACTGTTCAAAAGACACTGGTTTCCAAAGCTCTGGTGGCACATGTCCTCTGTTGAGGTAATCTATCACAGTGTAGTTGCAGATGAAGCTGTTGCTCAGCCTCTCCAGCTGTGCTGAATGTCTGTAACCTCTTGGAACCAGATCAGTCAGCAGCTGGCCTGGGTGTGGGTCATCTGCTGGGGTGCAAGTGCAGGGGCAGCTGGTTGAGGAGGAACCAACCTACTGAGCTTCCAGTGTGTGTGGGCGCTTTGATGGATGTGATCAAAACCTAGGGACCTGTGACAGATGGCCACTTCTCAGTGAAGCAGGAATACCAACTCTCTCTCTCCGCTATCCCAGAAATGTTGGTTGGAGGGGACCAAAAACCTCAGCAGGTCTCTAGTTCAACCTCCTGCTTGACGTGGGATGGTCACCAGCATTAGGTCAGTTTTTGATTCGGGTTTGTGCTCTAGGGTCTGTCAGCAGTAAGTGTCTCGCTCCCCAACCTGTTGTGTCCTCAGTGAACCGCTGGCACTGTCTCAAATTCCTCGTGACTGGAGGAGTTTTCTTGGTTCAGGAGAGTAGTGGCAGTCAGGGAAGCAGAGGGGCTGAGCGTCGTCCCAAATTGACAGTGATCAGGAGTCTGCAACCACGTTCTGTTGAGGCTGCACTCGTCCTGGTTTGGCTCTGAACACTGAACACAGTTGGATCTTTGGCCCAGCGCTAAGTTAATCCTCAAACTCTCTGCTGAGCTGTGTTTAAGCTCCTGGCCTGCTGCAGCTAATTCTTCCTGCTGCCAAGTGGAAATTAAAGTTTATTGAAGTTCTCTTACAGCAGAAGTCAATGCAAGTACCTAGAGTGCTTACAAAAATCATCACAGATACTTGTTTATGGCTCTGTGTAGTATATGAAGAGGAAAATTTGTGATCAAACCCAGCAGGCTGGCTGAATTGATTGGTTTTGATCCTTTAAGTTTAATATGGATTAATTTAGGCTTTGAAAAACATAATTGATTTTTCCCTCAATTTTCTTGAGCAGATCTATAAAACACTATTTCCTGATGGATCAAGGGGACTTTTTTGTTCACTTCATGGATCTCACGGAAGAAGAACTTAAGAAGCCTGTAGACGACATCATAACTACGAGGCTAGAGGCTCTGCTTGAATTAGCCCTGCGAATGAGCACAGCCAACACAGATCCCTTCAAGGACGATTTAAAGGTAAGAATGTCTGTAAGCAGAAGGTAATTGAATTTGAGCAGAAGGCCTGCCATGACTTAGGAATGTCTGTGTGCCTGTAAGAACCTGCTGAATGTACAGTGAAGGAAAAGAGAATTGATTGATGCTGTCTTTCCATAGGCTTCTCTGGGTAACATCCTCTTTTATCCAGATTAGCAACTGGAAGCACCCACCCTGGACAAGGGGCTGCATTTTCTTGCTGGCATCTGAACATGGAGAAGGTGCTTTTGCTTCCTAGGTGGTCTGATGACTTGAGAGTGACTGACAATTTGCACTTCTGACACACGTCTGTTGCTGCACGGTGGTTGTGAGTTTCCCATGGCTTCATATTTTTTTTTCCTGCTCTTCCTTTGTAGATTGACTTAATGCCCCATGATCTGATTACACAGCTCTTGAGAGTATTGGCCATAGAAACAAAGCAGGAGAAGGCCATCATCAGTGCAGATCCCACAGAGCTCACTCTCAGTGGTCTGGAAGCGTTTTCCTTTGACTACATTGTGAAATGGCCTCTGTCCCTTATAATAAACAGGTAAAGTATCAATCCACTGAAGGAAAAAAAGGCAGAAGCTTTTGCATGGGGTTGAAGCAGATTTCCACACAGCAAAATACTGGAAAACCTGTATCTTTAAAGTGGCGTTGTAAGTTGCTGACTAGTAGGGGATGCTTTGGGGTTGGTGGAATATGGATTGTGTCTTCAGAAGAGCCCTACTAGATAGTGCATAAGGCTTGCTTGGAGAGTCAGTTTTCATTTGAGATGGTGTGAAGATGTAGATCAAAGGATGTTTTATCAGCATGGTCCCTGGTTTTACTTGTGACTGGTCACCCAGTTTTCATTTGTCCATGGCTTTCTGAAGTATCTCCCCTGAAAATATGAACTCTCATGAGAGGGTTTCCATGGAAGAATCAAGCATTTCTCAAATGTGGAGAGCCAAAAACAGTGCACTTTCTGGTATCCCTGGTTGCAGACTAGAAGGATACAGGCTGTTGCTAGAATTTCTGTAGCAAGCTATTTTGCGTTTAACTGAGTTCTGAGGGACTGAATGGCTCATTTTTTCTGCAAGGATTTGCCCCTGTTTCTCTGGAGAAACCCTGGCAAGCCTGTGAGCCAGGGCAAATGGGACCAGCAGTGTTACATGAACACAGTGACAGATACCGAATTGTTAAATGCCAACGATTAGTTTGTCCCTTAATTTCCCCTTTAAAAAAATCAGTTGACACAGTGGGACTTTTCTAATGACCTGATGCTTTTGAAATTGTGTCTCTTTATTTCAAATTAAGCGTGTTAGCTCTGATGGTAGCCATGGGAGTGAAAATACAATTTGGTAAGGTTTCACAAACTGTGTCGGCTGGAGCTCTGTAGACACCTACACTGAAGTGTCTGAATGCAGACCTGAATCCAGGCCCTAAAGCTATAAATAAGCATCCCCATCTGCTTCTGACAGAGCGTCACTGGCGGGGTGATGCTGCCTGTAGCTTGGTTACAGCTTTTTCATCTTCTTGGAGAATCCTGGCGCGTTGTTTTGGTGATGGTAGCAGTCTCGGTGTGGTGGGCACACAACCACGGGCTTTCAGTCTCCGTCCCGGCATCGGTGTTTGTGACCTTTTTGCAGGGAGCTGGAGGGAATTGAAGAAGGAGGCTGGCGATGGCCCGGCTGGCAGGCGGTACGGAGGAGGGACTCCTTGGGGAAAAATTCTTTGGGATGTTTACAAATGTCTTTTTTTTTTTTTTTCTTTGTTTTGAATTGTTTCAGTGCGGATCTGTGTGCGTCTGAAGGCGTGAGGAACATATTGTGTAAAGTCTCTTTGCCTTTGAGCAGCCTCAGCCTTCTCAGCTTAGTCTGTCAATCAGAACAGGGCTTAATCTGGATGGGTTTCTCCTTTTTTTCCAGGAAAGCGCTGACAAGATACCAGATGCTTTTCAGACACATGTTCTATTGCAAACATGTGGAAAGGCAGTTGTGCAACGTTTGGATCAGCAATAAGACGGCCAAGCAATTCTCCCTGCATTCAGCTAAGTGGTATGGCCTTTTTTTCTGCTTGATCAGATGTGAAGTTTTGGTTTTCTTTGTTGCTACTTATGTTGTGACATGGATCAGATCATTTTGATGTGAAAAAGATCCTTATGAGTGAGTTTCTTACAGGCTGAGAGAGGTCAAAATGTAACGACTTAGGTTTCAGTAGGAATTGTCTGCTCAATAATCTTTGTGCTGCTGGGCTCGTTCCTCTCTGTTGGTGTGATGTTTTGAAAAGGAAGAGGTGGTCTTTAGGGTTAGCTGAAGAGTTACCACAGAGGACATCTATGCATGTGCCATCTTGGTCGCTACTTTAGCATCAGCAAGATGTGTAAGGACCACGCTAGTGTGTAAGGACCAACCACCAGCAAGGACTCGTGCCCTTCACACAGCTTGGCTTGGAGTTTTGCTGTGATACAAATAGAATAAGGTAAAATTGGTAAGGTGTTTTCCCAGGAAATCGTTCTGTCTTGTCCCACCTGTGAGGGTAGATTTTAATCTTTGGGTTTGCACCCCAGGTGCTGGAGGTGCCTGTTTGGAGGGGTGACAGACCCCAGAATTCCAGGTAGGACCTTCTGGCTTGCCAGTGGTGCTTGGTTATGAATAGGTCCCCTCGGCTGCCTTGTGCTGCCCTCAGCCAGTGTGACTGTAGCTCTGGTTCTCCTGTAATTGTAGAGGTGTTAGACAGAGACCTGTGAGGGTCTCTGGTCCAGCCTCCAGCTCACTGGACAGCTGATCAGCAGGGGACGGGGCAGCTGTGGTTGAAAACCCCTGGGGTGTGGATCCCCCACCTCTCCAGTGACCTGTCCCAGTTTGCTGAACCGTAGAATCCTAGAATCACAGAATAGTTTGGGTGGGAAGGGACCTTCAAAGCTCATCTAGTCCAACCGCTGCCATGAGCAGGGGCATCTTCACCAGCTCAGGTTGCTCAGAGCCCCGTCCAGCCTGGCCTGGGATGTCTCCAGGGATGGGGCATCCACCACCTCTGGAATCAGTTTGCCATCACAGAGCCTGCGTAAATTAACATTGAAAGAACCTCTCCGTAATCTCACAGTTCTGTTTTTAAGGTGAAATTGCATTAAATACTCCAGGTAGCAGGTCATTTGATTAAATATTTGGATCCCCTGCACATACCGATGCAAGGCATAGAATATTTTTAAGTGTTCTTTTTCCAAGGCTGGAAAGAAAAAGGAACCATTTATCCTGTTAAATTTTGCCCTGATAACGAATGCATTTCTCAGGAGGTAGTTATACTAGTAAAATTCTTTTAGTTTTTAATATGAAAATTTTAGTTGAATATAAGCAAATATTTAAAGTCCAGTCTACAACAGGTTCAAAACTCCGACTCTAGTAATTGAGGGAAAGCCATTCAAATATATGGAAAATAATCAGAGATGGTTTGCATTAGCTATATAATTCATCTCACTTTGCAGCAGTGAATTTGCAAGGACAGAAATATTTAGCTCTGCTTGACTGTGCAAGCCTGGTGATAGTTCTTCATGGTGTTTGCTAGCTCTGAGCTGTGTGGGTGTGATTTCTCCCCTAGGTTTGCTGGTGCTTTCACACTGCGGCAGCGGATGCTGAATTTTGTACAGAATATCCAGTATTACATGATGTTCGAAGTGATGGAGCCAACATGGCACATTCTTGAGAAGAACCTGAAGTTGGTGAGTGTGTGTGCTTGAGAGAAGTTGGAACAGAACTTGTGTTTAATTAGAGCAGCTGACCAGTGGTCCGTTCCTTGAACTTGCTTTCTTTGCAGCATAACCTTTGTGATGGCTGCAGTAATTTTCCTTATCCCAAGGGGCACTGTGTTCCTCATGGTCCTCCGCAGGTTCCTTACCCACTGCGGTGCTGCTGTCTTGGGGCTGGTGTTTGGGTGCCCCAGCTGCTGCCAGGGAATGGGAAGCAGACATACATCACCACCTTATTCCTTCTGGTAATCATCCTGCGATCAGACAGTTCTGGGCTGCACATCTTTTTCTTCTTACACCGTGAAAAACATGTATCTGATGTACCAAACAGCCCAGCACTCCTACAATCCACATGAAGCTACAGCAGCTCTCTTGGCAGCTCTCTGATGGGCCTTGCGTGTCTTCAACATCAGCTGACCCTGTCTTAGTTTCGACTGTGTACTAGTGAGTTGTTCTGGGGTTGGCTAACCAATGTTTTTTGATGCTCTGTCATCCTTTTTCATGGAGGATTCACAGGAGGCATCAGGTCTAGGATTGTGAGCATCTCTGCATGTTCTTGGCAAGGACTTTGGAACAAGAAGACGTTATATGTCGAGTTTCTGCATGATCTGAGAGAAGCGTACTTGCTTCTTAATTTTGTTCTAAGTTTAGGTTTGGAAAATCTAACACTCAGTTTACTTGAAGTGGGGCACTTGAACAAGTTATCCTGTCCTGGGTTCTTCCATACTGGTTTCAAGTAGCGCTTCATTTCAGTCTCTGCTGATTGCTGATGTCTGAAGTGACTGTTAAACCAAGAGGCAAGTGGTCTGGATTGACGGCATCCCCTCTTCAGAAGAGGTGATCTCCCAACTCCAGAGTTTTTGCAGAGACTTTCTGTCTGGAGATCCCTCTCTGATTTGGCTCTCAGCCGTTGAGTTTCTCTTATCCTTCAGAGATATAGGGGTGTTGTAGCATTTTTATTTCAGTTCCTAAAAGGAATTTGCCATTTTACGCTGTTTCTCGGAGGAATCCATTCCCAAGAAACATCTGTAGACCAAACGTTTTTGATGGGCGAAGTGGGCAGGATTTTTCTCTCGTTATGGAATATCTGTGAGCCTCTTCAGCCTGACAGAGCTGCTGAGATAGTAGGTATAAAGCACTGGGGAAAGGTGTTTCTGTGGCTGTACAGCAAGAAGTAGATCTGTCTGTGCCTTCACCCTATGCTGCTTCATTTCTGAAGCCTTGAGGGCTGCTGCAGCATTTTGTAGAGCATTTCTACCATTGCTCTGTATGTAAAGGGCTTCTCCAGGTAGTAGTGCAGTAGTAACGACTCAAAGCTGCCCGTGATGTAAATACATACACAAGTCGTCACTTGAAACCAAGAAATTTTTCTGGTAATTCAGCCAAGTCTTTGAGACATAATCCAAATGTACGTTTGCTTCCTGCCCTCATCAGTGTCCTTCAAGGCTTTTAAGTCTGTGGGAGATGGAGCACGCCCTCTCGCAGCATTGGGGCAGGAAAAGCCTGGCTCTGGAGAAGCTGTTTCAGCAACCACGTTGTTATGCAGCCCTTTAAAAGAGCTGCTCACCAGGGATGGCTTGTACCCAGCCACTGGGTAAAATCTTGATTTAAATAAAAGCATCATTTATTTCCAAGCAGAGGGTTCAGAACTGGCTCTTTAACCTCTGCAGCCTACAGACTGGAGTAGTGTTTTCCTTTTATTTGCATTTTAGGAGGAAAAAGGCTGATCCTTGCTTGTCTCATGTTGTGCCTTATGTTGGTTATGATTTGTTAGACTTCTCTCTTGTCCATTTCCACTTGAAATTAAGGTGCTTTCTTCCCTAAAATATAACTAGTATATTTATCTTGATCTTCACCTCATCATTGTCTTCATCAACATAATGAGCATCTTTATGGCATTAGAGAGCAGCATTTATCCCTGTTCTGTGCTAGTTGTTTAAAAGGTTATGAGGGGATTTTTTGGCTTTGATCCGGATGGAGCAGCATGGATACCTTGGCAATTTTAGTCCTATGGCTCTTTCCTAAGCTTGGCTTGTGTTCTCAACTCCAGCACATCCCATAATTGTATAGAGTGAGAGGGGGGTTTTAACGCAGCATTTAAAACTCAAGAGTGCAACAGCCCATTGAAGTAGCAGAGCTGGACGAAAATCTTACAGAACGCTTGCAATGATGTGTGTTCCTTATTGTGCTCCTAAAAGATATTTTGGAATAACCTGTGTATTTTAAGCCTCATAAATTTACTGACATTTTAAGGTTCTTGGATTTACTTTTCTCTTTTCCACTTAGTGTAGCTGACTTGACTGAGATTGTGAAGGTGAGGCTGGGAGTGGGCCTCCTTTCCAGGGGAGGGTTTGGATCATTAAGGAAAGTATGATTTGCTTGAGAAGGTGATGTGACAAATCCAAGATCAGAAGCCTGTGAAGGGCTGTTGAATGCAGTAACACAAATACCATCTCCATCTCATGATGTTTCTGGAAGCTGGAAAGTACATGCGAAGTATCTCAACATGCTCTGGAGCACGTCTTCAAGGTTGCTGTCAGGGGCAGGTGCTGGGTTAGAGCTTTGGTGCAGTCCTGGTTTGTTTGCTCATTATTGTACTGTGCTGTTACAGGCATCTAATATCGACGATGTCCTGAGCCACCACACGAGCTTCCTGGATAACTGCTTGAAGGACTGCATGCTGACCAACCCCGAGCTGCTGAAGATCTTCTCCAAGCTGATGTCTGTCTGTGTCATGTTCACAAACTGCATGCAGGTACGTACGGCCTCCCCGTGCTGACCCCACACTGCCAGCTGCTTTGGCTGCCAGACAGCTGTGACAGTCCCGTTTTTCGTAGAATCATTTTGGTTGGAAGAGGCCCTTAAGATCATCTAATCCAACCATAACCTAAATCTAGCACTAACCCATGTCCCTAAGAGCCTCATCTATACATCTTTTAAACCCCTCTGGGGGTGGTGACTCCACCACCACCCTGGGCAGGCTGTTCCAATGCCCAACAACCCTTTCTGGGAAGAAATTTTTTGTAATATCCAATCTGAACCTCCCCTGGTGCAACTTGAGGCCATTTCCTCTCATAATCTCGACCCCTCTTGTCGTCAATGCATGTGGAAGAGCCTCTGTTCCTCCTGCCAGCACTTTAAGGCTTGACTGTTCAGACCCTCATCCTTTCCCCAAACACTAGCTCTGGCTTCTCCCTCCACAAAATTCTCTGTGTTCTTCTTTTTCAGTGTTGGGCTGGGGTTTATATGAACCAAATTAACCTCTCTTCAGCCAGTCCTGCAGCAGAATGTGAGGTGTAAGCTGGAAGGCTCTGTAGTTTTTAGCGTGCTCTTTTAGGAGTCAGGTGAGGACTGGTGGTTGCACCCATAGAGACTGATCTCTGTGGGTACACCCTGGCCAGCATCTCAGGGAGCCCATAGCTTCAAAAAAACCAAACACCTTCCTTTGGGTTTAGTGAGTTTTGTGCATTAACATTGTAAATTTAATCTCATGGTTGGCTTTCATGGCAGTTAGCTACCTGTAGGGCTGGCAGAACTGAGTCAGCCTCATGCTTTGCCATCATGCAAAAAAAGGGATCTCACCATCTGCCCAACTCTCTGCCCTTCCAAGAGGTTCACCCAGAGCATGAAGCTGGACAGTGAGATGGACCGGCTCACCTTAGAGCACGGCACGATGCTGGGCCCGCCAACAGAGGAGGAGCGTGCTGAAGAGACTGCCAAGAAGAAGCTGACTAATAAGGTGGGACACGGGGTGGACAGCTGGGCTGGAACGCTGTCTGGCGTTGCCATCTGGTCAGGGTGGCTCTCCCTCCTCTTGCAGATAGACCTTCCTGGTTTCCAGAGCACCTGTGGCCCCAAAAGCAGAATCTTTGCAGAACTGTGGGTATTTTTGAGGGTGGTGTGGAGTGCTGATGGTGTTTCAAGGTTTGAAGACCCTGTCTCCCGCAGCGCTCCCTGCACTTGTTTTGGAGTTTTTAGCTGTACTTTCAGCTGTGCAGTGGGTACCCACATACAGGTTTTCTGCAACTCTAGAACTTTCTGATTTCCAGAACGAGCATTTTGTGATAGATGAACCAATAAGCTGTCAGTGTGACTCCTTCCAGCCCATCCCTTTTGTATCTGGGGTATTTGTCTTGTCCATGTTTCTCTGTCTAGATGCACACGTACATTTGTGTGGCACGCTTTGCAGGTAGCAGGCTGCCTCCTGTCCTGTTGAAAGCCCCTCTCTGGCACAAGGAGCGTCTGTCATGCTACAAGGCAGTCAGAGTGCTCCAGAGGTTACAGCCTGCCTTAGACAATGCTCACTTTCTGCTTCCTGGCTTTTCTTCCTGCTTGAAAATGAATAATGACAGCATGTATTTGAAGATAACTCTACTGGGATCTACTCTGGGGTTCTCCCAGATAGGCACAGCAAGGTTTTTAACTACCAAGGACCTTGCAACTGTTTTGAAAGATTTATTTTAGTGGCTGAGCAACTGTTAATTTTTATGGCAGTATTTTTGAGCAGGTTAGGAAATACAAAAGCAATAATTCCATCTCTTTGTCAAGTGCGAATCCCCAAACACACGATGCCACTGTGCCTCTGTCTTGGTAGCTTTTAGCAGAGCATGCTGACAACTTCCACCTGACATCTGGCTTCGAAGCAACGATCAACAAGTTTGATAGCAATTTCTCAACACATCTGCTGGACCTGCTGGACAAACTGAGCGTTTACAGCACCAATGACTGTGAGCACAGCATGCTCAACATCATCTACAGGTGAGCTGGTAGTTTTCTCTCTGTAGCTTCCCCTCCTATGGTTCCCAAATTCAGCTCAGGAAGAATAATTGCTGTTTAGAACTGTGCGTGTCTGCCCCATCGTTGAATACACTGAAATCACAAGAGATACTGCTTTGCATTTCAACCCAAGGCTTTGAAAAAACCCCACATTCATTTGAATGACGTGAAATTTGTCTATTAATCTTGTAATGCAAATGATTGCTTTCTTGGGATTGTCTCACTTTGTAGACAGGAAATAAAGTGATTCTTGAATACAGCGTAAGTATACCAAGATGAGAAAACCATGCAAGGGATTGGTCATAGGTGGCTATTTTGTTTTAAGTTCAAATCTTGTCTTTATTTAAAGAAGCATCCCGTATTATGTTTTTATTGTAGCCTCACCCATATTTACTAGCTTCTTAGAAATCAAAATCCCTCCAATAATACCTAGAAGTCAGGTACACAAGATGTACTGCAGGAAGAGAGAGAGAGAGAGAAGGACATCTGGGTTTTGCCACTAGGTGGATAAGTTCTGTGTTTCTTTTTCAATAAATAGAGGTGCACAAGGCTTTCTTTGGAATGCTTAATGTTTGTTTTTGCTATAGGAGTCACGCATATTAGTGTTGCTGAGCTTTTAAAGATCAGTGTTATGGAGTGGTGTAGCTTAGAGGGACCTGCTCTAGTACTCGGAGCTTTGAAGAACCACAGATAATGCTCGAGGAGCGTTGCCCTGAGTTGAGCGTGTGTGCTGTGCAAGCAGAACGCTTCTCATTCTGATCCTGCTACCAGCGCTTCTGCAGCAAAACAGAAATAACTGCAGCTGTGGAGTTTGCTGTTGAAAGCAGCTTTTAGTGTTTGCGGCTGAAAAATTCTGTTTCAGGAGTTAAGCACCCGAAACCTGGCAGGCTGCAGATGGGAAATGTTTGGCTGGGGCGTGTGTATAACCGCAGCATAAGACTGCAAGCAAGGGGCAGGAGTTGACATCTCTGAATTAAAAAAGCTCACCTTGGTGGAAGTCAGACGTAAGAGCTGCTTGGTACCAGCTGCCTCACACCTGGCAGAGACTGCGATGCTTCGGAAATGCCGCTTGCAGACTGTCGGGCACGTACGAAAACCAGTTAATTTTTACAGTGACTTATTTTTGCCAGTGAAGAGGCAAGATATATATTGTGCATAGGCATGATTTGAAGGGGCTAGGATTTTCATGAACATAGAATATTTCAACATCAACACTTTAAGTGCTTGTTCCATGCCTGTGAGCCTAATAGACACATTTGCACTGTTGGGGTGTGTGTGAGCCTAGAACACTTGAGACTTGCCTTCTTTGTCCTTGCTGTCAGCTGGGGCACAGAAAACAAAGCCATCCGAAACACCCATTAGTTTCCCCGCGCTCTCTGCAAGCCGGTGTGTAGCTTTATTTTCATGTGCAAGCACTTGTAAACTGCTCTTAGAGGACTAGCCAGAAATTAAGGTCATTTTTAGGTGCTGATTGTTTCCCTTCATCTTTTTCTGAGGAAAGCCCTTGGTTTACCAAGGGCTGCCCACTCCTTTTAAGAATGTTTTTCATCCAAAGTTGTAATGCTTTCCGGTGGTAGATACGCTTGAATCAGTTGTCGGTCATATGTGATTTTCCTCATAAATGTCCCTGATAACTGGTTAATCACATATATTTTCTTTCTTTGCTTGGTGATGTAGGGATTTGTGCCCCCACCCCTTTGATATTTAGAGCCAATCCTTATTTAGTTATTTTTAACCACATCAGACTAAAGGGTACTTGCAGCTTTCTCCTAACTGTGCTTTGTCCTCTGATTTGTTTTGGGGTTTTTTTAAGTGTAGTCTTATTGCTCCTCTGCTTTGGTTGGGTCTTTGTGAACTGTACTTTCTTTTTGTTGGTCATTCTCATCCTTTAACTTAATCTTCAGAAAACTGTAAGAATATTAAGCTGCAACCATTAAGTCCTGGTTGCTGCCCTTTGCTGTCAGATGTGTCTCTGTGGCTGGCTGATAACCCTTACAGCCCTGTGGAGAGTGCTACACCTGCAGACAAGAGATAAAAGGTTTCGGGAATAGTTTTTTTTGGAGCCCATTGTTGTCCCCTTCTCATGCTGTGTCTCTTGAAGCTTTCATTGTCCTTTTCTAAGGACAGGGCTCTTCAAGATTCCTGGTACCAGCCTTTGCAAACGCTGTTCTGTGAAGTATTCCAGCAGGAGACTGGAATTCCAGTTGTCCTTCTGAGAACTTCTTGACCAGCGACTTCCATGCATTTACACAGGATCTGCTGTGCTATTTGAGATGTGGTCACACACAGAATCACAGAATCATTTTGGTTGGAAGAGACCCTTCAAGTCCAATCATAACCTAAATATAGCACTAAACCGTGTCCATAAGAGCCTCGTCTTTGCATCTGTTCAACCCCTCCAGGGATGGTGATGCCACCACTGCCCTGGGCAGCCCGTTCCAATGCCTGACAACCCTTTCCGTGAAAAAATGTTTCCTAATATCCAACCTAAACCTACCATGGTGCAACTTGAGGCTCTTTCCTCTCATCCTATCACTTGCTACATGTTAGAAGAGACCGACACCCTCCATGCTACAACCTTCTTTCAGGTGGTTGTAGCCAGTGATCAGGTCTCCCACGCAGCTGAGACCAAGGTTGAACACTCAAACCTGTCATCCCTGTTCCCGTGGGTGCTTCCAGGAGTGGGGTCTAGCCCACCAACTCCCACAATGTGTAGAGAATTACATGTCATCTTCTTCCTTGTAGGACTGTATTCCTTATTTCAGGAGGACAGGGATGCTCACAGGCGTCTGAGAGGAAATGCAGTGCCACAGGACTGCTTGCTGCTCTGAACTCTTCTGCTTCCATTCCCTGTTGGGTTAGGAGCTTATTTTCCTACCACCAGAACTGCCCTTGTTGGTTGATACTCAGTCCCTGAAATGGGAAGGTAGGGAAGGACCCCTTCTCCACAGTCCTGATACCTCTGATTCCCTCTGTCTCTGAAGTGACCGGTGTCTGAGGTCTCCTTCTCATCTTGGAAATACTTCAAAGAGTTTTTTTGTGGCTATTGATGGAGGCCCCAGCTGTACAAGTGATTGCGGTTCCTTTCAGGCCTAACCAGGACAGCTAAGTCTCTGCAAATGCTTTTAGGAAATGGCAGTGCAGCTTATCAAGTCTTTCTGGACATTTTATGTCAACCTTCATCTGTTTATCCTCATTGGACTGCTGGAGATTGCAGGCAGGATCCATCTATAGAAAAATTGACAGGTCAAAGGGATTAAGCTCTTGCCTCGCTGCCGTCGCTCCTCGGTGTCATATCCAGAGTCAGTCTAGATTCAGGGACTGAGACCACGAGCAGTTGAGTCATCCAGGCAAGAGCATTTACTCCTCAGTGCTTCTTCAGCTCTGCCTCCTTCTTTATCAAGCACTTGCATTTTTATCATTACCAGTACAAGTTCTAACAGACAGGCTTTTCTGTGAGGAGATCTTAATGGCAACTAACTCCATGATCCAGCCGCTTGGACACCATTGAGGTCACACAGGGCACGGCCAACACAGTGTTGAAGACCAAGCAGTGTGCACTTTCAGTAGGAGAGTGTCCTGACCCCACAGTCCTTGAGTCTTGCAAAGAACTCGTGGAGATCGACCCATTGTTGGGATCACCCGGGTCGGTCCAAGGCTGGAGCTGGTTCTCAGCTTATTCAAGAAGTCAACAATGTCAAGCCCTTGACTGGTCTTTACATGATGCAACAGCAAAAGTCCTGCAGCCTTCTGGCAGGCTTTAGCACGTGTGTGAGGTGGTGTCCTCCTTCCAGCACTGCTCCCACACTTAGCATGAGAGCTTCACCCCTTTCATCATGGCTTTCCCACCCTTCTGTCACCTTTACGCTTCTGCCAGGACGGTGGGACAAGCCGACGCTGTGCCATGGACACCGGCTGTGCGTCTTGTTCGGTTGTGGGTGCACGCTGCCGTGGCCAGGAGCTGTCGCCTTTGTGTTTCACAGACGGCACACGACTGTTAGCTGTGCCAGGAGGTGACTCCTGAACTGTGGAACCCCTGGGGCAAATTCTTCCAAATATGGAGAGGTTGTTTTTTACAACTGGTACTTCCTGCTTTGGGAGAAGGGAGAAGTGTGGTGATTCAGGCGGGCTGTGAGAAAACAAAATGTTTCCGCTAGTGGTTTGCATCGAGCTGCAACCAGCTCTTCAGAAGAAGGTCTGAGTCCTTTGCCCCCTGGTATTTACATCACCTAGTTCCTCTGCAGAGGAAATACTGGGTCTTTATGCCATCAGGACTGTTGTCGCTGTCACGTCCCCCATTTTGGACTTTGTGGGACCACGTGAGTCTTCACCACGACATTGGACCTAGCTGGACCGTTCCTGACAAACCAGGTGTCCCCATTTCCTTAACCGCAGTGCTGCGTGTTAACAGGCCGCACGGACCGTGTCTTTCTGCTTCTGCAGGGTGCTCGGTAACATTTTAAAGAGTGGAAGTCCCACCATGAATGCCCAGACATGACATTTAGCTCTCATTCAGTCTCTAGAGATTCTTGGATCGAGTCCTGGACTCTATGGCAACAGGAACCCAAGAACCGGAGTGGAGACAGTTGCCATCTGAAAGAACGTCTTTGACAGAGAGACGGAAGAGTTTATAAGACATACCAGTCTTTTCTTATAACCTTTTTATATGACTGCTTGTCAAGGGTGATAGTCAATGTGTAAGACAGGTTAAAAAAAAATCTCTTAATATTCATAATTCTGGTACTGTGCTGTTATTTATTTGATCCTGGTTAGTATTTATCCCATTTACAGTACTGAGTAACTGAGGCACAACCATCGTATTTGTAGCACCAAACAACAGAAGCTGGTGATCCAGAGGGTTTCCTTCAAATCTTGCAGGTAACTCGCAGATCTCCAGCGTGCTGAGGTCCTGCTCGGGTGCCTTGGCTCCATCAGTAGCAGGGCTGAAATCTCCGGAGTCACCCCTTCACATCCTGGTAATGAAAAGGAGAAAAATTACTGCATAGAGGACTTTGTCAGAAGGATTACTTAATTCCAACTATTTTGAAATCTTACCCGTAAGTGCCGCTAGCAGTCATCAGATATCCTTCCTTCACCATTTTTCAGGGAATGGCAATGACTGAGCTTAGAGTAAGTCCAGTAGGGCAAACAAAGGGATGCAAACCCCAGTGAATAGAAGTTCCAGCCATGAAACAAGAAACTGAAGCGTAAGCAGAGTTGGAGGAAGCACCACATGAATTCTTAAGAGGTGGTTATCAAAGATTGTTTAACCCTAAAAACATAGCCGAAAGGGAAGCCATAAAAAATCTGCAATTCAAGAATTTTGTAATATAGCAACTTTAGAAATAGAACAGATCCTCAAAGCAAGGATGTGAGTAAGTCTTGGCCTCATATTTGAATCAAAGTTTGGTTAGTATGCCCGCCTCAGTGTCAGGTTTCCTTTGTACGACACTTAAAGGATGAAAGAGATGTAAGCTTTTCAACCAGGAGAGAGCAACAGATAAATTCCATCTGTCTAGGCTCTGTTTTCCACAGCCACCAAAAAATGTCAAGGAACAATTTGTTGCCGTTTATGTAAGGTTGTTAAGCAACATGAAATTCAAATATTGTGCCCATTCATTTCGTATTGGAACAACTTAATTTGAGAAACGAAGAGAGTAACTTTTGTGTGATTCACAGCCTTATACCGACTCCTGCCTGGTGTTCCCAGGGCACGTTTTTAAGACCTGCACATGTCTTAGCTGGGTTCAGCACACAGGGAGAACCTAAGGAAGATCAGAGCAGGCGTGAGCCGGGTGGTTTTCTGGCATCATTTTGGATTATCAGGGAGACAGGATTGTGACATTGCTGATGTCGCCCGCTTTGGAGAGGTCTTTACAAGTACCAGCAATACTTGTGGTCTTGGCCGAGCATCTTCCAGCCGGTTACTCGTCTTCTTGAAACGTGAATCTGTTTGAAGGATACTTGTGTTAGCAAGGAGGTGGTGGTAATGGGAACCGCAACATGGCGTGGAAGTTACAGTGGGTAATATGGTGGATTTCGTGCGGGAATCAGCACCGGCGCTCAGCGGTGGTGAACGCTGTTACGGAGCGGTGGTGGGAAGTGGCCAGGAAGGTGAGGAGCCCTCAGCCCTGGCGCCTTGTCCCCAAGTGACACATCTCCAGGGTGGTGTGGTCAAGCTGTGGCTCCAGAGAAGCAGCTGTGAGCAATTGGTCTTTCCCGATGTATTTTGTACGCCTGTAAAGAACAGGGGAAATTTGCCCTGTTGTCAAGGGACACCCGTAACGCCGGTGGAATGCAGCAGATGTCCCCGCTGTGTCCACCCAGCCTGGGGCAGTCCTGTGTGGGGATGGCAGGTCTGGAGCTCACTGTAGCGTGGCCACATTCAGCTGATGCCCTGGGAGGTGTTTCTCCTTGGGGGAACACGGCTGGGTAGGAGCACGGCTGTGGGCAGTGTCCTCCACTTCTCCCCGCAGAGAGAGCTGCTTTGTTTCACACCCCTCATTTCAACCAGCTTTCCCCTAAAATTCATCCGACCCTATAAAAGAGTCCACGTATTTTTGCATCTCCTTGGTGCTGTGTGCCGCTCCCGGGGGGCAGCAAGCCGGCCAGCTGCTGAAAATTCTGCGTTTTTTTGTCCCTCAGGTTGGACTTCAACGGGTTCTACACGGAGCGCCTGGAGCACATGTCGGCTGAGCGCAGCCAGAGGGCAGCTCCCCTGCTTCCCCGCCTGGCCGTGCCTGCCCAGTGAAGCGCTGCTGCTGCTGCTGCTGCTGCCGCTGCTGCTGCCGCTGCTGCTGCTGCTGCCGCCCTGCTCAGCCGCCACATCTTCTGCACCAGCAGAGAACCGGACACCAAATCCCTTCCAACTGGGAGTGCTCGGCGGAGCATTCTCTGCATTCACAGTGCAAGCTGAGAACGAACCATGAGGTTTGTCGCAGAGAGACGGGGGAATATTCAGTCTCCTGAAATGCGTGTAATGGATTTTCTCTCCTGAGAAGCTTNTGGGCCGGTGTGTGATGTTCCTATCATATTGGCCAAGTCCCCAGCAGAGGACTCTCAGGGTATCTTGCAGAGTTGTGCAGCCGTAAAAACTGCTTGAGCCAATTTGGGAGCAGGTGTGGTGCAAGGTGGAAGATAAGTGTCTGCAACGAACAGGTAACTAAGACCCAGAGGCCTCAGCAGCAAGGGATTCGACCCTGTTCGACCCTGCAAGGGATGGTGACTCCACCACTGCCTTTGGCAACCTGTTGAGTATATTTTATTTCTATTTTACATATATATTTGCTAGCAGTGTATTAGTATTTTGTTATTTCATTAAGCTGTGTTTGTGTCAAGCCAAGTTTCTCCCTTCCCTTTTGATTCTCTCCCCTGTTGCGGGGAGTTGGGGTTGAGCGAGTGGCTATCGTGGTTGTATTGCTAGCTCGGGTTAAACAACGGCAGGCGGCTGTGAAGGTGCTGAGGGGTCTGGAGCATCTTTCTGATGATGAGAGACTGAGAGAGCTGGGGCTGTTCAGCTGGAGAAGCTGAGAGGGATCTGATCGGTGTGATCAATATCTCCAGGGTGGGTGTCAAGAGGATGGACCAGACTCCTTTCAGTGGTGCCCAACCACAGGATGAGGGGCAGTGGGCACAGACTGAAACACAGGAGGTTCCATCTGAACATGAGGAGAAACTTCTTTCCTTTGAGGTGCCAGAGCCTGGCCCAGGCTGCCCAGAGCGGGTGTGGAGTCTCCTTCTCTGAGACATTCAAACCCGCCTGGACCGACCTGTGTGATCTGCTCTGTGACCCTGCGTGAGCAGGGGGGTTGGACTGGGGGATCTGCAGAGGTCCCTTCAGCCCCAGCCAGGCTGTGGTTCTGGGATTCTGTGATGCCCCGCGCACAGTCCGCAGGGCTCTGTGGACCCAACAGACACCCCCGAAACCCCCGGACCCTCCCTGCCGCCCTGGCCTCTCCCAGCCCCGCTCGGCGGGGGCGGCCCCGCCCCGTCCCGCCCCGGGGCGGTGAGTCGCTCTGAGTCGCTCTGAGTCGCGCTGAGTCGCGCTGAGTCGCGCTCAGTCGCGCTGGGTCGCGGCGGGCGCTGCCGGAGCGGCGGCTCTGGGGCCGGGCAGCTCCGAGCCATGGCCCCGCCGCTCGTCCTCCTCCTCCTCCTGCTGCTGCTGCCGCTGGGCCACGGTGAGCGGGGGCGGGCGGGGCCCGGCGGGGCGGGCAGCCGCGCTCAAGTTCTGGGGCTCGGGGCAAACACCCGGCTGCCCGTGGGGCTCCTGCCGTGGGGCAGGGTTGGAGGTACCGGGGTCGGGGGATGCTTTTCCCCGCAAGAATGAAGGGCACGCGTGGGAAGCGGCACGGGAGGGGATGTACGGGGTGCGAGAGGCGCGTGGGGTGGATTTTTGGGACGGGTCACGGCTCGGCAGGGTTTTGGCTGCTTCATCTGCCAGGCTGAGCCCTGGGGTCCCCGGGGGATTAGGCGGGCAGCGCTGGCATCACCTCCCCACGCTCACTGGAGGGCAAAGGACGGAGAAAGGGGCTTTGAGGTGCCCTCGCTGGCTCCACTCGCAGAGGGACACTTCGGGTGACCTCGGTCCCGCCGCGGCCCCACCGCCACCCTGCACCCATGTGGCGCCCGCCGTTACGTAAAGGCACCTCGGCTCCTGTAAATGTGAAGGCTTCTGCGAGCGAGGGGAAATTTGTCACAGCCAGCCTGCGGCGTGCCGGGGGAACTGGTGACTCAGCCGGCCGAGGGGGTGGTGATGAGGCTCCTGGCTCCCACTTGGTGCCGTGGGCGAGGGCTGCCAGGCACCCGCAGACGGAGCACCCCGCGCTGCCACCGCCTCGCCGGGGCCTCACCGGCCCCGTCTGACCCCGGGAGCAGGAGCGGGGATGCGGCGTAAGCTCCTGATTCGGTGCTCATGGATCAGGCGAAGGGTTTATCACAGAGATGTCTCCCTTCCGACATCAAAAAAAGAGGATGGGAGGAGAGCTGAGCCAGCCCAGACTTGAGCCAGCCGTTCCCCGAAACACGACCCCCGGCAGCTGCCAGACTGCAAGTCCCAAAGTGTGGCGTCGGACGGGGAGCTGAAAAATCTCCCTCTGTATTCGTGCACCAGGGTCTCGGTGGGGTTTTCCAGCCTTGAAAGGACCTGCTCACCCACGGGTGATGCTGAGCACCCTGTGGGCACGGGGGCTGGAGGGGCTGGAGCCTATCTGGGAGTTGTGCTCCCAGCAGGTATTTTGGGATTTGCTGGTTTGGCTCTTCCCTGCGCCTTCGTGTTGGCCACTTCCATTACCCTCTGGCTCTGTTGTTTCTGGGTATCCCGGCTCAAAGCTCTTCGACTTTTCCCAGGTGCCACTGCCACACTGGAGGAGAAGCTCACCCATGTCGAGAAGTACGAGATGGTGACGCCGTATGAGGTGCCTGCACCACGGGGCAAGAGGGACCTCTCTGCCGCACAGGTGAGTAGCGTCATCTCCCAAATACTGGCTTGGTGCCGCCCTTGCTGCCTTGCAGAGGGTCCAGGGAGGGGTTTGCAATCAGCAGAGACCCTTGGCCCACCACTGGGCTTGGAGCTGGACCCCCTTAGTCCTGTGCCAGAGGAATGACCTGATGCACATTTTCTTCCATTGCTTCCATCCCGGAGGGTGGACATCTTGAAACAGTTGATCAGATCAGCTTTCCTGGACTGTTTCACGTCAAAATAGGAACTGCAGACAGCAGAGTAGACTCTTTGAAGGGGGGTGCTGCTTTCTCTAATGCTTTCTTCAGAGATGTTACCCGGCGGCGACACATCTTGCAGCCTTGCAGTGATCTTGTGACATCTGGTCTTTGCTTAAGGAGGGATTTGCAAAGCCTCGTTGAGCTGTAAGCACTTTTCTTGCTGTGTTTGCTGAAGTTGGTTTTTTTGGGGTTTTTTTTGTCCTTTGGGAAAGGGAAATAAGAATCAGAAAGTTGCAGAAACCCACATGAAAGAAAGCCAGTGTTATTTTTCTTGGGAAACCTTGTAATTTGGTGAAAGGAATGGGGTTTGACTCAGGGGTTTTGAGTGCTTGGAGTTGGTGTCCGTAAGATGATGGCATTGACCTCAAAGGCACTTTGCAATTCAGCCAAATACATGGATTCATTTCCTAGGTCCTAAAAGCTCCGACTTTAACACCTGATGAGATGGATGGGCTGGGGACATTTATTTCCCAGTAAACTCTTTGTACAGCACGCTCATCTGTGATTCAAACCCTTTCTGATAAACTAGCTCCAGAAACGCTCCCTGAAAGCATCTGTTTTCTCTGCTCTAGAAACCTAAACTCATCCACGAGATAAACATTCCCCAGGCTATTTAGAGACACCATCTGTGCGGCTCTGCACCCAGCTCGGGGTCCCTCTGCTTTCCGTGGCGCAGGACGAGACGTCCGCCCCGAGCTGTGTGCCTGTGGGGCAGCCGTGGGTGGTGTCTGCTGGCTGGCACCTGGGTTCGGTCCTGGACTGGGTGGTCCTTGTCCTTCCCAAACCTGCCGTGCTGAGGGTGTGAGGTCTCCTGCCTTTCAAGCCGTTTTCCTCCTCTTCCACAGAAGCTGCGTTTGCTCTCCCGGTAACCTCAGTGGGGAGGTTCTCAGCAAGGTTTGACCACCACCAAGCCGCTTCTTGAAGTGGGGACAGGGGTTTTCTGCACCAGCTCCTCTTGTGGCTTTCCATTAGCAGTCCCTGGCTGGGCTGGGCATGGGCCAGGAGCTGGTTCCTGAGTCAGAGCGTTTGGGACAGGCGGGGTTGGTCCAGCAGAGCATCTGCCAGGTGGGATTTGAAGCAGGTCAGCTTCTTTCTGGCTTTGCTTAAGTCGAAACATTCAGCCCTGCAGACAGGGTGGAGACCTGG
Source organism: Pampusana beccarii (assembly GCA_013399365.1). Taxonomy (NCBI): domain Eukaryota; kingdom Metazoa; phylum Chordata; class Aves; order Columbiformes; family Columbidae; genus Pampusana; species Pampusana beccarii. The sequence goes on along the minus strand of VWYH01011088.1, from coordinate 352,397 downwards.
GTCCTGCAGCACAGGATCTCCTGCGATTCCATGGGCCGTGGTCTTCTCCTCCCACCCACCCTTAGAAGGGGCACAACAGGGCATGTGGCAAACCTGGGTTCTTCATGGAAAGTGACAGGAAAAAAGAGCAAGAGGGGCCTTCAAAAAGATTTATAGGTACATGCTCTTGCTTGCAGAAGTGACCTCTCTCTCGTCCCCACGTTCCAGTGTTTCAAAGAGCTGTGTTGAAATGGAGCGTGTTTTCCAGCCTGTTTAAGACGCGTTCCTCTGCCAGCCCACCTGTGCTCGCACGTCCCCGCTGGTCTCCTACACCGTGTCCCAGAGCCAGTGGAGTCAAAGAGGCAAGTCCTGTGCCTGGGTGGAGACCACCAAGCTCCTGCTGGGCCAGCACAGGCCTCTGCAGGAGGCAGGAGGATGTTGCGGAGCGAGCGGTGGGGCTGGATGGAGCAGGAGCAAGGGGCGGTGGTGACCCAGCGACCCACCTTATTTTCCTCCTCTCTTGTGCTGCAGCTCCACTGACACGTGGCCTGGTGCAATGAGCCCCGTCCCTCACGTCCTAGCGAGACCCGCCGCCTCTTCCCACCCAGGGAAGAAATACCCTTTGCTGGGGTGGGATGGTGGCATCACGTCCTGATCCTCTGCAAGCTCTCTGGGTCCCTCAGTAAGAGCAGCTGGAAGAAATCTCTCCTGTCTGTGCGCGGTGGCCGTGGCTCTGCTCTGCTTGCTCAGCACGGCCAGGGGGTCGGCAGGGCACAGTGAGCTGCCGGCGCTCCCAAAGCCTTCCCATCTGGAGCCCTCGCACAGCCCATGCTAATAAGGAAGGGGGTGATTCAGAGAAGCTGTATCAGGACTTTTTCTTTTAAACTTGCCCTGCGGTTGTCTCCAGGAGACAGTCTCTGACCCTCCACCCCCTTCCAAGTGCTTTCCTGCCGTTCCCTAAGACCTCTTCTGGCTCCGGCACTGCCAACAATAACAAAGCATCTCTTTGTTGGTGGACACGGGACAGAACGTCCACGTCAGGCGGGAGACACAGTTCATAAGAGAAGAATGTGCTGGGGACCCGTGAGCGTGCCCGCACGCCGGCGGTGCCCCGGGCTGCCCGGCCGCCCGTCGGGCTCGTTGCAACCCGCTCAGCACACAGAGGGTGTTCTGTGGCCGGCAGCCCGTCGCTTCAGGTTGGAAATGCAAAAAAGGTGGAACTGAGGATGACCGAGTGATGGGCAGACCCCCTCACCTGGCCCCGCTGTCGCTGAGTCAGCAGGACTTTCCACTTTTCAGCTGATCCCAAGTTGCAGATTGCCCCCCCCGGAGCACTGAGCTGTGGTATGAGGGCAGGTGCCGTCATCCTCCCTAGGGAGAGGCCGCACACCTCATCCGGGAGGAATGCTGGCCCTGGGAGAGACCTTCGCTTTGCCTTTTGCTCAGCTCTCCACCCCGGCTCCCCGTAAGAGCTGCGGATGTGCCTTCGGGAGAGGTGTCTGTGCTGTGGCGGTGGCTTACAAGGTTCCTGGTGCCAGGGGTGCAGCCTGGTGCAAGACACCAGGCAAGGGACTGTTGTTTCTCTCAGTGGCCCCAGTGCGATGGGACCTCGGGAGGTCTGTGGCTCAACCTCTGCAGATGGAGATTGCAAGATGTCCCAGAGGGAAACACTTCTGGAGGGACATCTCCATCCTGGGGGTTCAGGGCTCATCTGGGCTGAACCACAGCCACCCTGACCCAGCCATAGTGACTGGAGGCTGGACTTGAGATGCCTCAAGGTCCCTTCCGCCAGCTCTAGGGTGATGCTCATGGGATCTGGCACACAGTGATACCAAATCTGCTCTCAGATGAGAACCAAGAGAAGGTGGTTGTCTAACTGTGATGTTGTGTGTTAGACCAGTCAAAGATAGGGAAGTTTCAGCACATGAGAGACGTTTGGCACTGGGGATCTTTGTGGTTCAGCCTGTGAGTAAGTGCTGAGCTCAGTCCCCAAAAATGCAGCTTTGTGACTGATGAGTAGGAAACCTCAGTTTCTGGCATGGCCATCTGCAGCCGTGTGTCAGACACGGGAAACCAGACTTTGCTGACTCTGTTTCATTGCTGGTGACCTGTTCTTTATCTCAGGATGTGCCGGGATTTGTGTTATTGCTCATACGCTTGCTTTCTTCTCTTCTGATTTCCTGTGTCTTTGCTGGATGCCTCCAGGGTGAGCGACCAGGCTCCTTGTCCCACAGCGGGGCACATGCAGACCCCATCGCCTTTCTGGGCAGGACGAGGGCCAGGGGGTCCTCTCTTCTGTAGCTCCTGGTGACGGTGGGTCTGTGCTGTCATCTGTCTTTCATGCAGAGCATCTACCCGGACCGTGTCCTCTACAGCGTTCGTGCTGAAGGCAGGGATTACCTCTTGCGGCTGGAGAAGAACAAGTGAGTGTGGGTGGGACAGCCAAGGGGAGGATCGATTCCCACCCTTGCCGCGAACATCACTTCTCCAAGGTCCGGTGTCCCCACACCAGTGATCTAAGCCCTCAGCTCAGACCCTCGCTAGCAAAAGATTGCATTTCTTTCCCCTCCCTGCCAAACCCACCCAGGGATGTCATGAGCCCACCATACCAAACGTGACCAGCTGCATCCCCAAAGCTTTCCATCCTCTCCCCAAAGCCGGGGTCACTGCTGATGCCCCTTCCCGCCCCGCAGGGAGCTGCTGGGGCAGCGCTACACCCAGACGCACTACTCTGCCGACGGCACGGAGGTCACGGAGGAGCCGGACACTCAGGTACGGGGCTGGCTCCAGAGAGCGCAGTTCTCCCGCTCCTGTGGGGTCCCGCTGTGCCGGCGGCTGGCGCAGACCCCCCCGCACCTCTGCTCTCTCTCTCGGCTGCAGGATCACTGCTTTTATCAGGGCCATGTGCGAGGATATGCCGACTCAGCAGCGAGCGTCAGCACCTGCGGCGGGCTCAGGTAGGATCTGCGGCTCCCCGGGGCACTGTGGCTGGGTGAGGGAGGGACAGCTCAGCTCTGCCCCGAGGAAGAGACCCCGTTTTTGGGAGGTTGGCTCGTGGCACGGGTTGAGGCTGGGAACCTGAGCATGGCAGGAGGTCTGGGCAGGAGTGAGTGCCCTCCCTAGCAGCAAGGCACAGCTCGTCCCAGATCTGTCCGCTCTTCCCAGGGCAGACGGGACCAAACTTGACCCCAGTGCTGCAGTGTGCTGGTGGCGATGCACCAGCTCGCAGGCAGCCGGCATCTCCTGCAGGCCACACCGAGCTCCTAGAGCTGGTGGCCAAGTGCCTTTCCAAAAGGAAAGGAAAGCACACGGTGCGTCAGGCCAGCTGTGTCTCCCTCCACCCACCGACTGCTGGCCATGCTGGTGCTCATTTCTCAAAAGCTGCCTTGGGTCTACCTTCATTTAACAGCAGAAACCATCCTCGCAGGGTAACCCAAGCCACCAGGTCCATGCAGGGCTGCTCAGTTTGCCATGGAAGATTCATACTCTGCTGTTCTCTTTAAGATCAGCTGGCAGCCAGGCATTGCGAGACAGTAAAAGAGAGAGGAAGGGTCCCTCACATGGGTGTTTGAGGAGGATGGGTGGTCCCTGGAGCACACAAGGACCTACAAACACCCATTTGCAGGAGAAACACCGGCTGGAGCTGCATGGCAGCCAGATCCTCACTGTGAGAGCAGGGCTTGTGTCTGTGGAGACCTTGGCTCGCACAGCTTGTGCATGCATGGGACACTCAATATCCTTGTGTGGTAGGAGGACAAGATGTACAAGGGCAGGACAGGAGTCAAGGATGATACAGACAGGGCACATGGGACACCTTACAGACAGCAACTGGCCAGAGCTGCTTAGCAGAAATGCTGTGTTACACCTGGCCCAGCAGCACCGGGCAGTTCTCCTTGCTGAACCCTGGGACGTTTCTGCTGCCCAAAGTAATGGAAACTCCCGTTGCCACCAGCCGTGGATGCCATGGCACGGTTTGCTCTCTCCCTGCCCAGCAGCGAGTTTCTACCCTCCCTGACAGTCCTTTTGTTCATCCGGTGCTTCTGCAGCCTCCAAAACCAAATGCTGTGGACGTGTTTCCTATTGCTCCCTGTCTCCTGGCATGGCCCTAGTCAGCTCCATCCTGCAGCCCCTCTTCAATGTGCTCTTGGGCCACGTGAGGTTGCAGGGAAGAGACACCCCATCCCTTGCATTGCTGTGAGCTTCTGCACCCCGTATCTCCCCATGCACTGCCCAAGGGCTGCTGGGGCTTTGCACCAAGTGTGCTTTCACCCAGGTGGCCAGCAGGACCTGTCACATACCGCTAGTGGCCTGTAGCTCATCCAAGCTGCCCTAGGGACCCATGAAGGGGTAGGGTGGCTTCCTAGCTGGGATTTGGCAGCTGCATTTTGTGCCGCGGGCACGTGTGGGGGTGCATGTGGGGTCTGTGTGTCCTGCCGGACATCTCCCCCGCCTGATGCTCGCCCTCTCTCTTGGCAGCGGGTTTTTCCGGGTGAACGAGACCACCTTCCTGCTGGAGCCCCTGGAAGGCCGTGCGGCTGGCCAGCACGCCGTGTACCGAGCAGCTCACCTGCGGGGGAAGCGCGGCACGTGCCGGGAGGCTGGTGCCACTCTCGAATACGACCACGAACCGAAAATGCCCGCAGCCATGAAGCTCTACCGCTGGGTTAAGGGTTGCATTGCTTCTCCTTCCTGTAGCTGAGTTTGCAAGAGCCTAGGTCCTGTGAAACCCAGGAGAGGAGTGGGGCCATATTGCCTCTCCTGGAGATGCTCCTCTCCCAGGCGTTGTTGGTTGGGTACCCAAACACGGGTTGCTGCCAGTGGCCCAGCTCCTGGTGGGAACAAGTTCTCAGATCCTGCACCTTTAGCAGGAGCGTCCTCCCACCCCATGAGCTCTTGTGATGCCTGCAGAGCCTCTCTTATGCCCCAGTAGCAGGCTTTGGTTTTTCCTTATGTGTTGGAAGATGTCTGAAACACCCAGCAAAGTAACGTGAGAAAGCAGCCCTAAAAGACCTACTAGCCTTGAATAACATGGGAAGATGCCCCATGATCCAACACATCCCACAAGAGGGTCAACCACAGGGCTTGGCAAGCTGCAGAGCCGAGCCCCTCTGTGCTCACTTTCCTCTTCCCTTCCAGAAATCAGCTCCATTACACAAAGGTCCCCGATACGTGGAGCTGGTGCTGGTCGTGGACAACGAGGAGGTAAGCACGGGGTCAGGGGGAGGGCCGGTGCCTGCGTTTTCACTCTCATTCACTGCAGCGAGGAGGTTGAAGCCAGCCTGGAAATCTCTCCGTGTCCTTCCCATAGTTCAGGAAACACAAGGACTTGCGCACAGTGCAGAATCGCATGAAGGAAATCGTCAACCACGTTGACAAGGTGAGCCCGGGGGCCTGGACCTGCCCTCCCTGCTCCCGCACACCCCGCAGTGCCAGCACAGGCACGAACACGGTGGAGGAGAGGCTGGTATGGGTAGGGTGGTGGAGCTGGAGCTCATCTCAAGCCCATAGGTGGGCTGCCACAGGGGGACCGATTCCCTGGGCCAACATGGTGTGCAAAATGGACATGACAAGCAGCTCAGCCCTGGGTCCTCGAGCACGGGACAGCTGCCTCCCAGCTCTCATAAGGGAAGGGGTGAGAGTTTTCTTCTCGTAAGCCCCGGGGGCATGTCCCATGGCCACTCTTAAGCTGGGGTGGGTGCTAATGAGGAGAGGGTGATGGACACACTGCACCAAAGGTGGGTTTCTGCTTGCCTGGCTTCAGCCTCACGCTTTGGTTGGCAGCATGGGAGCAGCATCCCAGCCTTCACCGTCCAAGAGGGAGCCCAGAAATCCCAGGGTAAACCCTGTCTACGTGGTCACCACAGCTTGTGTTGTTTATTGAGGGGTAACAGAGCTGGTGTTGCACAGCGAGGTGGGGCTGCAGTTCCCTGGGGGGGGTGGGACCTTCCCTCTGCTCATGCAACTTGAATCCAAGCACTCCCTCTGGGCTGTCTCCCACCTCAGCTTTACCAGCCTCTTCGCCTGCGGGTGGCCTTGATTGGCTTGGAGGTGTGGAGCCACAAGGACAAGATCGTGGTCAGTCCCAACCCAGAGGTGACGCTGGACAACTTCCTCCACTGGCGGGAGGCCGAGCTGCTGCGGAGGAAGCCGCACGACAATGCCCAGCTGATCACGTAAGGATGGGGGACCAGCAGCTCGCCGTCCTTGCAGCCTTGCTGCTGCCCGGGAGACATGGCCACGGCATCTCAATCCCACAGGGGCATAGACTTCCACGGCACGACTGTAGGGCTCGCCAAGAAGCTTGTGATGTGCACCAGGGACTCGGGTGGTGTCAACCAGGTGGGTCCCACTGCCCAGCCACGTGCCGGGAGGGCAGCAGCAGTCTCATGGTCTGCGCTCCCTGCATTTTCCAGAGTGGGTCTCTCCTCCGCTGGTCTCCAGCTTTCCCCCTCCACAGCCTTTGGGCTGGATCTGGTCCATGGCATCTCCAACCCTTGAGCGACCAAGCCCCAGAGAAGTGTGGAGGCCACAGGGGAAGGGTGGCTGTGGAAACCCAGCTGGGTGCCTGTGGACGCTCTGATATTCCTGGGCCCTGGAGAGCCTCCCAGAGCAGTTCAGTGCACACAGAGCTTCTCCTACCACCGCTCCGGTGGCTGGGACTTGGTTTGTAATTGCTCCTTGGCCACCCTGGCTGTGCTCCTCATCCCTCCCACCCTTTGCTGCAGTGGCAGTGGTTGGCCATGGGACCTGTGGCTGTGCAGAAGCACCACAAAGCATCGTTTCAGGGTAGCCACAATATCTAAGCTCACTTGCACCCCTGGGAGGTCCTGCAGGGCCATGGGACCAAGTCCAGCTGTTGCCTTCGTTTATCTCAGCATGTCAGTGTTAGCGAACGAGCTGCAGGCAGCAGTGAGGCCTGGCACTGAGCAGCTGAAGAGCCTCAGTGGGTCCCGTGGAGATGCTGTGAGGAGCACTGAACCACGCTGCACTTCTTGTCCCACAGGACCACAGTGCAAATCCTATCGGCGCTGCATCCACCATGGCTCACGAGATGGGTCACAACCTGGGGATGTCTCATGATGAAGACGTTGCTGGCTGCCACTGTCCTGTCCCCAAAGCTGATGGAGGATGTGTCATGGCGGCAAGTGTTGGGTGAGTGAAGGAGAAAAGGGAATATCCCTGGGCAGCAAATATTTTGAGATGTCCTCCAGCACTGTCCTGGTGGCGTGAAGCCTGTGAGGCGGTCAGGTCTGGGTGGACACTTCACTTGAAGCTGCACTTTGCCTGTTGGTGTCTTTGAGTCTGCCGGTGGCCCTCCAGCTCCTCCCTGGGCTGGTGGGCTCTCATCTCTGCTCACGACTGCCTGTTATTGTGCCCCTCAGCCTGGTTTACCCCAAGCTCTTCAGCCGCTGCAGCGAGCAGGACATGTGGCAGTTCCTCGGGGACCCCAGGACCAGCTGCCTGCTCAACGTGCCCAGGGCGGATGAACTGTATGGGGGGCCGGTGTGCGGGAACCAGTTTGTGGAGCGGGGAGAGCAGTGCGACTGCGGCACGCTGGAGGTACGGATGCCCTCTGAGAGCCCAGGGGGACGGGTGGGCGGCAGAGACCTGGGAGCCGCCATTCGGATTTGGAAAAGGTTGTGCAAGCTTTTTCCCTGGACGTAGAGCTTTGCAAGTCTCATCGTCCTTATGTTCCTGATGCTCCTCCCGAAAAATAACTTGTGGAGAATATTTGGACGTGTGCTCAGCCCTAAGCTTTCATGTAGCTGGCTGTGATTTTAGCAGGAGCATGCCTAGGAAAGATGGATATCCTCCAAAGAGGTGATCCAAGGAGGGGGACATCTTGGCATGTTGTCCTTACGGGAGCTGTGCTCAGCTTTTCCTCATCTCCAGCAGCCCATCACTGCACCTCTGGAGGCAGATTTGAGACAAACGGCCAGGCGATGTCTCTGGGATGAATCCCTGGGTCACAGCCCTGCTCTGGCACCTGAAGGGATTCTCCTCCCATGCAGAGAGCATGGAGATCCTCGTGTTTTCTCCTTCCTGGAGATGTGCGAACGGTGCTACCAGGGAGCAGGGGCCCACGTCAGGCCCTGTCTTCTGAAAAAAAAAAAAAAAATCTTGTCCTTTGGTTTGGTGTTGGTAACGGAGGTAAAGAGGTAGCAGAAATGGCTCACACCTTGGGTGATGCCGTGGTTTTACCCCATGGTTCAGCCCAAGACATGGCAGCTGGGACCCCCAGAAAGGAAGGGAAGGGTCTTTCAGGGAGCTTCTGGGAGGGTTTCAGTCCCTCCCTGTCTCGCAGGAGTGCTCTGACCGCTGCTGCAACGCCACCACTTGCCAGCTGAGAGAGGGAGCCGAGTGTGCCCGGGGGGACTGCTGCCAGGACTGCAAGGTACTGCCGCCCGTGGTGCCCCGGGCTCTTCTGGAGCGTCCCGTTGGTGCAAGGTGTGTCCATAGCCGGCGGGAGAGCCTGCAGGACCTCTGTAGCAGCCTGCTCAGAGCCAAAGGCACCCGGTGGTTTGGGGGGAATCCCGCTTCCCATGCGATGCGCTCGCTGCATGGACAGTCAGCATCTCGGGCGGGAAGAGGTGGGCAGGTGAAGAAGCCTCTGTCCCTGCTATCCAAGACACAGCTATTGCGTGCCCTGGTTCCTGCACACAGCGTGAGAAATGCCTTGATGTGAAGAGACAGGGCTGGAAGAGGACCCTGGGACAACTCCAGACTAAAAGCAAAGCACAAAGTGTTGCCTGCAGGGAGAGATTTAACTATGGGAAGACCCAGGCTGAGGTGCGATGGTGCCTCTGTCCTGTGCAGGAGCTCAGTCAATAGCAAATGTCTTTGTGCCAGAGTGGCATGAGCTGCCACATCTGGATCTATGGGGTGCCGGGAGATGTTTCAAAGACAAGAGTGCCGCTGGGCTGTGGTGCCTGCGTGGATGTGGGGAACGCGAGAGCACTGAGGCAACACTGACGTCCCCTTTTCCGTGCAGGTGAAGGCTGCCGGTGCGCTCTGCCGGGCCAGCAAGAACGACTGCGACCTGCCCGAGCACTGCACCGGCCTGAGCGCCGAGTGCCCGGAGGATGTGTTCCAGGAGAACGGCATCTCCTGCCAGAACGGCAACGGCTACTGCTACAACGGGGCCTGCCCCTCGCACGGCGAGCAGTGCCGCGCGCTCTGGGGCACAGGTAGCCGCTCCCCACCCTCCCACCCTCCTCGCCCACGTGCTGGGGATGCGCCTGGACCCCCGGCTCCTCGGGCCAGGGCACTGCTGGGCTGCCATCCCCGTCTGGGTGCTGTGGCTGCTGACCCGAAAGCGTGGCCACTGCCACCGGGCACCCTCAGCTTGGCACGGGCTCTGGCTCTGTGTGACCCTTTCTGTGTGTCCTGCAGAGGCCCAGGTGGCTCCTGACATCTGCTTTAAGCACAACAGTGAGCAACACCTTCACCTCCACTGCCTGACCGAGTACGGGAAGCGGCCCTGCAGCCCCAAGTAAGGAGCTGGGGGGCTGAGGGAGCGGTGGCAGCACCGTGGGGCCGGGGGAAGTTCCCCAGCCCCGTGCCACCCCTGCCGCTCCTCCCGCAGGGATGTGAAGTGCGGCACGCTGCTGTGCCTGAGCGACAACGCCAGCCCCGTCCTCGGAGGTGGCTCCTACTCCCTCTTCTTCGGGCGCTTCAAGTGCAGGGCGGTCATCGCCAGCAACGATGCTAACGAGGTGGTGGCCAAGCTCAGGCTCGTGCCCACCGGCGCCAAGTGCGGAGAGGAGATGGTGAGACGGTGGGGCGGCAGGGGGGTGACCACTGGGCACGGGGACCTGGGGCAGCCTCTGAGCCCCCCTGTCTGCCCCCAGGTCTGCTATGCCGGGCGCTGCCAGAACCTCCTGGTCTACGGCAATAAGAACTGCTCAGCCAAGTGCAACAACCACGGGGTATGCAGTGGGGTCATCCTGTGCCAGAGCGGGGCTGGGGCCGCGTGGCACGGCCGTGGCCCTCACGCTTTCCTCCATCACCCCAGGTGTGCAACCACAAGCGCGAGTGTCACTGTGAGCCGGGCTGGGCAGCGCCCTACTGCCAGCAGAAGATTTCAGAGATGGCAGCAGGTACCGAGCCCCGTGCGTGCCTGGTGCCGGGTCCCTCAGCCCAACGTGTGTGCCGGGGAGAGACCCTGGGGAGGTTTGGCACCCCGGTGTGGTGCCTGTAGGTGCTGCCCCGTCCCCTCGGGGTGTCCCCGGTGTGGGGGGTGCCTGTCCCAACGCCACCCGGGTCTCGGCAGGGAGCAGCAGTGTGGTCTGGGCAGCTGTGCTGGCCGTGCTGGGGCTCTCCGGCGTCCTGCTCGGCAGCGGTGTGGTGCTCCTCAGGAGGAGGGGGACGAGGCACTTCCAGAAAGGGTAATTCCCCTCTCCTCTGCCCCACAGCGGGGCTGAGCCACGGCTGCACAGGCTGAGCTCAGGGGGGTGCCCGCAGCAGCCCCACACCGTCCCTCTGCCCACCGCAGGAGCTCCAGCGGGCCCGCCGGCCTCGCCAACCCGCTCTTCCAGGAGGGAGGCCGGACGCGACCCCCCCGTCGGCAGCTGTCCCGCCGTGACATCGGCCACCCCAGCCTGCTGAGCAGCACGGCCGCTCCGCGGGACGCCCGGCCCCTTGTGTCCGGCCACCCGGCCCCGCAGGTACGGGGGCAGCAGAGCCCCAGCGCGGGGCAGCTTTGTGGCGAGGGCGGGAGGGCGGCCGCTCAGCCCGGTTTTTGGTGACCAGGCCCCCAGGTGCCATCTCCAGCCCCTGCAGCATGGCCCCTGCAGGTAACCACCCCTGTGACAGCCACCGCTGCCTCGTGGCGGGGTGGCCTGTCCTTCTCAGACATCCTCCCCAGCCTCCCCTTGCCTGATCAGCCCACAACATGTGGGGTGGCCCTGGTGGCTGACTGGGGAGGGGGGACCCTTCCTCTGCCCCCGGTCCCTCCTTGGGGCCCAGGTGAGGAACTCAGACCTCTCTTCTCCTCCCGCCAGAAGCCAAAGCCGCCCAGCAAACCTCTCCCGGCACTGAAGAACAAGGTGACGTGCCCTGGCAAGGAGCTGCCGGGACGGGCCATCCCTCGTCCCCTGCCGACACCCCCCTCGGTCATCCCGCCGAAGGTGGCCCTGAAGCCGCTCATGGCCAGGAGGTGACCGAGGATGCTCCATCCACCACCACGGCTGAGGAGCTGCTTGGGTGGCACAGCTGGGGAGCTGCCATCTCGCTTCCACCTTTACTTGAATCTCTCACCGGACCCCGGCCGGGGTGGACGGCCATGTTTACAGACAGTTGAGTTGTGCCTTAACAGACTTCGCCGCCTCAGGGCTGGCCCAGGGAGAGCTGCGGGCTGGGCGGCAGGAGCAGACCAGGCGCCGGGGTGATGCCAGCCCTGGTTTTGAGGCCGATCCTGAGTTGGTCCAGGCCCCCTGCGCCCTGGGAGCTGCTGCCTTCCCTCCTGACGTCCTGAATGTGTCCTGCTGCCGGTGTCCCCTCCCCACCAGGGCATGGCCGGGACCTGCCCCGTGCCCACCGCCCCGGCTGGGGACAGTCACATGGGGCACCTTGCCAGCTCTTTGGCAGGTCCAAGCTGGGCTTGGCTTCCCCATGGGGCTTTTCTCTCTGAAGTTAACGACTTGAATTACCGCTCTCCTGGAAGGGAATTTTCCTCGGAGCCTTTTTTTTTAATTGCACCTCTTAACTTATGACCCTTTTGTGGCCATTTCGAGCCATCCGTTGTGAAACCAGGCCTCCCCATTTTTGATATAATTTAGGCTGAAGGCTTTTATACCAATAAAGACTGAAGGCAGCGGTGTCGTGAGGTGTCTCTGGGCAGAAGGGGCAGCGAGGCAGGAGGGTGGGAGCAGGCAGGGAGCTGCCCCGGGGGATCGGGCATGGATGGAGGGAGAAAGAGGAGGGAGAAAGGCCTGAGCTCCCAGATCCTGTGCCAGAGCCATGGGGACCAGATGGCAGCACTTCCCCCATGTACAGGGTGCTGCAGCAAGTCCCTGTGACCCCCTGGCACACAGCACTGCGGGCCCCCAGCCCTAGCTGCCAAAACAGGCCCCGGGCTTGCTCTGTGACCAAAGCCTGGCCACTGTGACTCCCACCAGCAGCTCAGCTCCCATCACCCTGCTCCAAGACGAGTGTTCATGCTCACAGGCAGTACTGGAGCTCAGGGACCAGCCCACGGTCCCCAAGGTCACCACTCGCACACAGCAGCCATGCCTGCTTGGGGAGCGCTCCCACGCTGGCCACATAGAATCATAGAACCACAGAATGGTTTGGGTTGGAAGGGACCTTAAGATCATCCAGTTCCAACCCCCTGCCATGGGCAGGGACACCTTCCACTAGAGCAGGTTGCTCAAAGCCCCGTCCAACCTGGGCTTGAACACTTCCAGGGATGGGGCATCCACAGCTGCTCTGGGCAGCTTGTTCCAGTGCCCCACCACCCTCGTGATGAAGGATTTCTTCCTTAAATCTAATCTAAATCTCCCCTCTTTCAGTTTAAAGCCATCACCCCTTGTCCTATCACTAATCTGAGGAACAGGACAGCTGAGGTGGGAGCCCAGGGGCCAGGAGGGCTCAGGTCCCACCACAGGCTTCAGAAAAAACGGAGCAGGACAGCAAGTGCTGATTCTGCTGCTCAGCTCCACCTTCCTGCGGTTTTCTTGGAGCCCTGGGGCTGCAGGGCTGGGAGTCACTGCGGCTGGGGACACGCAGCTAGACACGGTGTTACCGCAGGGGGAGAGGTGCATGTGTCCCCCTGCCAAGAGCCTACAGTGACACCAGCCCGAGGACACATCGAGCCACCAAGGAAATGGTAACAAAATAATTTTATTCTGCTTTATCAAAAGAAATTAACACTGTGCATGTAAACTTGAACATAGGTATCGTGTTTCCTTAAAGAAGGTGTGGGTCCAGTGGCAGACCCCTTCAGTCACAGGAGCACACGGGCCTTCCGGACAGAGAGAAAAACCAGTTCAAAGCCACGTTCCCAGTTGCAGCCACGTCCCTGCTCTGCAGCTCCCAGCTCAGAGAGAAGCAAAGCCCAGACTGGGCTGTTAAAGCCGCAGCGATTCCCTCCCCTTGCACACCCACTCCCGCTTCCGAAGCCATGGATGGAGGCTTTCGCAGAAGGCACAGAGCACCACGCACACGCTGCTGCAGGGCTGCGAAGCGCAGGAGCAGCCCCAGCCGTCCCACACGGGTAGGAGGTGGCTGATGACAACCCAAACCAGAGCAGGGTGACAGCCACTAATTGCAAATCCCAGCCGGGCTCAGACCCAAAGGGCCGCAGCCCCTCCTGCACCGGGATCTTGCTGTGATCACTGGAGAGCTGTGAGCTGCCTCGTTATTGCTTCCAGTGGGTTCCCTCCTACCCTTCCTTCTCGTCATCTCCAGGCTGGCAGAACCTACCCTGTCCACCCAGCCCGATGCCCAGGGTTTGATGCCAACCCCAGTGAGCACCACATGGGGACAAGCCTGCATCCCCCCCAGGAGCACTTCTGTTCTAAAAAGCCCAACTTCATCTCAGAATTCAACCAAAGCGGCCGCTTCTGCTGCAACACCCGTGCTGCAAGCCAAGCGACACCCAGGAGCTGGAGGGTCAGAGATGTGATTTCCCCCTCCCCACAGGAGGAAGGAGACCCTGAGCTCGCAAGTCAAACAGCACTTCCAGGAGACACTTCAACCACCACAGCTACAAAATACACTGCCATCCCCTCTCTGCCCCAGTCTCCTTTCCCCGGGGGGACACCTCAGGGTCTGGTGGTGCCAACGCTCTGCCTGCCCAGTCCTGCCCACAGCCCCGGTCCTCCAGAGCGACACACAGACACCCCATCTGCTCCCTGCCCGCCAGCGTCCTGCAAAGGCCGCTCTGCGCCAGGAGGGCACTGCTCATCACAGCCTTCAGCAGGTGACGACACGACCACCCCCAAAGCAAAAGCTCAGCTTAGTGCTCCCCAGGCCGGGATCTGCAGGGCACACGCCTGTAACACATCCCCTGTGCACCAGGTGTGTGCAGCAAAAGCCGGAGAAACCTCTCCTGGTGACAGCAAGGGCACCTTCCCCTCATCCTTGGGGCAGGAGGAGGCACCATGACCTCCCTCCCTGGAAGCTGGGACTGGTGCTCAGCACCTTCAGCCGGCCTCCCACTGCGGCAGGGTCCTGGTCCTGTGCTTCTGCCACGTCTGGGTTTGAAGAGGAGCTGGTATCTTGGAGCAGAGCACCAGCTGGGCCTTGGGAGGTTGCAGACAGATGTAGGACAGAAATACCACCTGAAACTGCTGCAAAGTCCCACGGTCAGGTATTACCAGGAGCAGCACAGTCAATGCACCCCTGCTCTGCCCCAGAGGAGGAGAATCAGCCAGAGCAGGAGCTGAGACCGCATAAGGCACCATGTTACCAGACTTCCTTGAGGAGAGACGCTGCTATCCTGAGTCGAGCCTCACAGGACAGGAACACAGCACTGAAGCCCACACACGTACAGAAATCATTAGCAGAGGCGAAGTTCAGGCCCTACGTTTCGAGCTAAATGTTTCACCAGCACAAAAGCTAAGCACGTTCCTTCTCTTGCCCTGAGGCTACACACAGTGCCAGGGACAGATCTCAACGCCAGCACCCACCGTCACCACCAACCAGCCCGTCTGGTGAACCGCGCCGGGGCTGAGCGCTGCACACGACTGCACTGAGGGGACAGGGAAGCGGGGTCACCACAGATGTCCCGGCCGGTGGAGGAGAGGCCATCCCTGAACACGTGGTGGGTGCAGAAGCAGGCAACGCTGCTGTGCTGCCAGCCGGGGAACGCCGTTCCAGCTCAACCTCTTCCCAGTTGCTTCCCCAGCCATCGACTTCTGGGATCACCGCAGAACACAACGAGGAGCAGGTCCTAGAAAGAAGCACGTCCTCCCAGGCAGACAGGAGGACAGGGGAAAAGAGGAAAGCAGATCGTAGCAGCACATTTCCCCCCGAGCACATCTCTTTCTGTCACCCTGCAGCAGCACGTGGGGAGCAGGGGCTGGGTTTCTTACAATGCACACTAGAGAAAAGAACATCCTGCCAGCACTGCTCGTGAGTCAAAAACCTGCAACACAGCAAAGCACGGCCAGTGGCAAGAGGACCGGCAAGAGGCTCCCACCGCAGCTGTTCAAGGACAGGTCCCAGTTCTTCTTGGAGTGTTGGATTTTGCACTGGGGAGCAGCGATGCCTCACCTACTTTGCAGCTGAAGTGTCAAACATCAAATCTACTGCAGTGGGGTCCCTTCACTCTTCTCTTCCCCTTCCCTTGGCCAGCAAGGCAGAGCAGTGGAAGTTCAGCCCCCTTTCCCAGCTGAGAAGATCTCCAGGGAGGCTGTGGGGTCTGAGCAAAGATTTCCCAGCTCTGCTCCCAACCAGCTGCTTGGGGGTGCTCCATGCACTCTGCAATCTGGTTTAGGGTGCAAGGCACGACCCAGCCACCCCGCTGAAACGTACCGCATACAGTCAGTCACAGCCAGCCAGTGTGAGGCTCTTGCTTGGAGAGGGGGAGTTACAGAAGCCCGTTAGAGATTGCTTGCTCCAAGTTGTTATGTAGTGCCGCTGCCTACAGGGAAGAAGATTATGGCTATGCAGATCCTATTCAAATAACCTATTCCACACCAAACCGCTCCTCGCCAGGCCTGAGCAGGAACACGCAGCCTCCACGGGCCAAGGAGAGCCCACTCCACTGGAGTCCTCAAGGAGAGTTAGACAGCGATGGTAGAAACCTGCCGCAGAGTCCACAAAGCGAAGCTTCCTCAGCAGGACAAAGGAAACCTCTTCACTCGGCCTCAGCAAGGAGCACTGGGGAACGACCGGTGTGCAGCAACACAGCACTCACAGCCACATTTCCTACCTCCAGAGTAACGCTTGCTAAATAACTGCACCTACTGCGGAAGGCTTTCCTGGTGTCTGTCTTTTAATATTCCAGTATAAGTATGTTAGTACAGGATTATCCCTCATTTGGAAGCACCAATTTAATAGGGGGAGAAACGGAAGAGGCAGAGCACTTGCAACGTGTTGCTAGGAGAAAAATCAACCCAACTGCCACCTACACACAAGATGTCCACGCATACGCCGCATCTGGCGCACCAGCACAAGGCAACATCCCCATCCACAGCTGGGCTGGCTGTTGAGCTACACCGGGTTATCCTTCCACCTCCGTCAGCCAGTGCTTTCCTTTGCTCTGAGGTGGCTTTCTGCAGAGGTCTCCGGGGCCTCCTGGGAAGGAAGGCTGGTTTCTTGGGCAGTCCTCAGATTGGCTTGCTGGAAGGCACAGGAATCCAGAAACACGTTGGGGATGCGGTCACCAAAATACAGCTTGCTGTTGGCAGCTATCGCTTGATATTTCATTAGTTCCAGATATTCGGGGGTAAGTTTCAGCTACAAAAAGAGAAAACAGAGACAGTTAAGAGACAACCTTCTGGGCCCCACGTCGTATGATTTCATCTCAAGCGGTTGCTTCCTGGGATGTGGGCTGTTAAATCAAGTATTTTCCCTGTGCTGCCCACCTGAACAGAATCTCCTGTGCAGAGGGAAAGAGTAAGCAGGTCCTCTTCTGACCAGCTTTCAAGTGCTCACCTTGTTGGAATCAGCCAGTTTCCGAGCAGTGTAGTACTCTGCATCAGCTTTTGCTTTCTCTCTTGCTAGGAATGCAGCATCTAAAGCAGTGGAAAAGTAGCATTAGCAAGCGAGTAGCCCCATCGCATTGAGCACCTCAGCCTTTGTCCCACACCTGTGACACTGCACAGCTGCCTCCCTGGAGAGGCACCTGCAAAGGGCAGGAATGGCCCCAGCGCATAACCTTGCACTAGTGCACCCTTTATTGTTTTTGCAGGATGGTGACGCCTGCGAGCCCGGTTCTGAGGTTCCTCTACCTGCCACCACCCTCAGCTGGAAGACGACCCCAGCAGCATGGTTACCTTCAATCTCAGAAATTCGCTTCTCTGTTTCCTTCTCCATAATCTTTTGCTGATAGTGAATCCTGGCCACCTGCGCAGCCTTCTCTGCCTCTGCAATCACAACAGGCTCAGCTCAGACATTCACTTCTCAGGGCTTCAGCATCAGCACCCCGACCCCAGCACCTGGTCGCAAACAGCTTCCTCCCTGCTGGGATCCTACAGTGCCAGTTTGTACTCCAGGCAATACAGTTACAGAAAGAAAACACACTGCTGATGTTTCTACAGTTGCACTGGCTGACATTTCTTTCACAGGTGAGATCCCCCCTGGCACAGGGACATTTAGCTTCAAGCCCAAGCAGTTTTTCAGGCAGAGCTGTTACCTCTTGGCCTTGCTGTGGGACAGAGGTGTCTGCTGCGGGAAGTGGGACATAGATGCAGCAGCACAAACACTCATATTTTCCACATGACTGTTGGTGCAGCCTGGCCATGCTCCCTCAGGGAGCTGTCAGCGATGCAAGAAAACGTCCTACTCCAGCTTACTGGGAGACGTAGGAATGGAAATTCAGTGTGGCCCCATCCGCTGGTACTCCCAGCAGGTGACGTACCAATGACCGCTTTCTTCCGGTCCGTCTCTGCCTCCTTCTCCACCACCTTCTGCTTCTGGGCTGCAATCAGCAGCTTGGTCTTCTCGGCC
Organism: Pampusana beccarii; assembly: GCA_013399365.1. Classification (NCBI taxonomy): domain Eukaryota; kingdom Metazoa; phylum Chordata; class Aves; order Columbiformes; family Columbidae; genus Pampusana; species Pampusana beccarii. The sequence goes on along the minus strand of VWYH01011088.1, from coordinate 334,799 downwards.
TCCCTGCAGGGTGAGAAACCACAGCACAGTGAAACGGAGCTGGGGAGCAGCTCTGCAAACCAGGGCAGGAGAGGCCAGGGGGACAAGAAGCCGAGCAGTTGCCAGCACCACGTTCTCACAGCCATGAGGACCAGCTCTGTCTTCAGCTGTACGAGCACAGGTGCAGCCAGCAGGTCAAAGGAAGGCTCATTCCAGAGGGGATCCCCGTCCCCAGGGGTGCCCCGACTCACCCAGACACAGCCCCCAGCAACCTGCTGCAGCACTGGCCCTGTTTTGGGAAGGGGCTGTGACAGAATGCCTCCACAGGTACGCATCAGACTATAACCTGACTGCAATTCTGTGAGTTTGCTGGAGGAGAGCTGGGGGGTGAGATGTCAAGAGCCCTGAGCCCTGAATTCAGTTTACAAGTCTTCTATGGGTTCTCTACAGTGCATCAGTGTTCCCTCTACATAAAGGAGCAGATATGGACTCTGTACATGCTAAAAACCATCTCTGTGAAGGGCTGAAAAGCTTCAAGGTGAAGGAGCTATGGAAATGGAGAAAGAGAATGCACAAGGGCACCTAGCCAAGCACACACTGGTTAGAGCCCACCTCTCACCTTCTGAGCACCAAGTAAGAGCTTTCTAATAGCATTAGGCCTGTGCTACACCCTCAAAACCAATTAATACACTTTCATGTACAGCTACTCACATTAATTCAAAATTTCTTCGGATGGCTTCTGGGATTTTGGGTTTTGTAACACGCACAGCCTATTGCAAAAAAAAAAAAAAGTGAGTGCATTTTAAATTAAATGTTTTGATGTGAGCTTCATAACTCTGCAATGTTTTCGCAAAACCAGCTGCAGTGCTCTGGACATATCCACATTGATCTAAGACCACCCACAATGGTTCCCAGTCCTCTGGTACAACACAGCTGACCACAGCCACTCTCATTGAGGTGCCTTATATTTGTATTTCCTGCACCCTTCATGGCACCCGAGTGGTCAAGAATTGTGTGGCCAGCAGGCCCAGGGCAGTGACCGTCCCCTGTACCAGGCTCTGGGGAGGCCAAACCTCAAATCCTGGGGTCAGTTTTGGGCCCCTCACACCAAGAAAGGCCTTGAGGTGCTGGAGCGAGTTGAGAGAAGGGAACGGAGCTGGGGAAGGGGCTGGAGCACAAGTGTGATGGGAGCGGCTGAGGGAGCTGGGGGGTTCAGATGGAGAACAGGAGCTGAGGGGAGACCTTCTGATCTCTGAACTGCCTGAAAGGAGCTTGGAGCCAGGGGGGTCGGGCTCTGCTCCCCAGGAACAAGCGCCAGGAGCAGAGGAAACGGCCTCAAGTTGCACCAGGGGAGGTTGAGGTTGGATCTGGGAACAATTTCTTCCCCAAAGGGCTGTGGGGCATTGGAACAGGCTGCCCAGGGCAGTGCTGGAGTCACCATCCCTGGAGGGGTTGGACAGACGGAGATGAGGTTCTCAGGACATGGGGCAGTGCCAGGGGTGGGTTATGGTTGGACTTGATGATCTTGAGGGTCTTTTCCAACCAAAATGATTCTATGACTCTAAGTAAGGCCTGCGGAACAGCCTGCTAAAGAGGACCTTTCTTAGAATCAGCTTAGTTCTCCACCCCAAAGACTCTTCAATCACCAGACACCACTTCCCAAAGTACTACTCAAAAAAGGGGCTCACAAACCAAATGAAATTAAATCACAGGAGTGAGACTTGCAGAACCAAGGCAGGACTATAAGCTCAAGAACGGGCTTTCCAGGAGAAAAGCTTGCAAAAGTGACCATGCCATGAAAGACATCACGGTGAAGACAGGGGAGAGCAGCAGGACATGGGTGGTAGCTGGGATCTGCAGCTGTTTGCAACTGCAGACCACCAAGCGTGATGTGCATGGCGGTGCTGACACCACAACTCGGGTACAGGCCAGAGACAGCCGCCGAGCTGCTCTGTAGAGGACTCTATCTGAAACATGAGGGAAACACCTCCAGAGGCAGGATCAAGAGCTAACGCTGCGCAGGTGGCATGTTGTGTGGCTCATTCCTGAGCTGTGGGAGGTGCGGATTGATGCTCCACGTCTGCACGATTGCTTCACAATCCCCCCGCTCCATCTCCACTGTCGGGCTAGCGCTGAACCAGCTGCTTCTCTCTGGGGTCATTAAGTCTGCAAAGAACCAAGGGGCTTCCACAGAGGGGAACGGGGTGCGGACAGTCTCTGTATGCAGAGAGAAAAGGGACTGTTCCCATGTGACAGGCCCCAGGCTGTCCCTGAGCTCTCTGTTCAGCTTAATTCCTCCCAACTCATTTATCCATACTCCACCTTTTGTGAGTTTCCTGTTTGCTTCTCAGATCAGTCAGGAGCTCCTTGTCCATCCACACCAGACTCCTGTCTCACCTGCCTGACTTTCCAGACTTTGGGGTGTCCTTGACAATGAAGTGGGGCCTCCTGGCCTCCTTTGCTGACCGCATTAGTCTCCCACAGGACCCTGCTAAGCACATCTCGCACAAACCTAGTTCTGTCCTCCTTAAGCCCAGGTCCATAATTCACCTGCTGGCCTCCCTCCTCCAAGGACCTTGAACTCAGCACCTTACACCTGCCCCAGCTCACTCTGCAACCAGACTTCACCTCTCAAATAGATCTTCCTTGTTCCTAAAATGTCCGGCAGAGCACCCCTCCCAGTCCGCTTTGCTCACCAGTGCCAAAACTTGCACTCAACACCCCTCAGAAGCACCCAGCACGGCATGCACCCAGCCCTGCTGCCCTTCCAGTGGGCACGCAGCTGCTCAGAGACTGGCAGGCTCTGGTCACCATTTCAGTTAAGAAAGTTTTGCATCGGGGAATTCGGAGGACTTGTGAAGGTTTCATATACACTAAATAGTTTTAATAAACCTAGAAATAAATGCTACTAATTTCCCCTAACATTATCTTTTTGATATTGAGTTGTTTTGTGTGCCGCTTATTTAAAACCCGACTTGTCAGTGATCTCTGATTATGCCCAAATAAAGAATTATTTCCCTTAGAGCTCACAAAACAGTTGAATTCTAAGTACAGTTAAGTTAATCTGCACTGCACAGCTGCGTGTGGAGAGTTTAAAGAACGCTCAGCTCTTCACTGAAGGAGCTGGGTATTTCCTGACGCAGCAGCCCAGCAGAGGTGTGTGCTGAGGCACAACTTCACCCGAAAAAAGGGTGCAGCTCTGCTTTGAATGGGAACAAGAGGAACACGAGGGCAGGATCACAGTCTCCTGAGTACAAGAGATGAACCGCTTGCCTTGTTAGTTCTGGAACCTCTTCAAACCATTGGACCAGTGCACTCAGTCTGGGCTGATGTAGGCAAGAATATCCTTCAACTTTTGACCGACAGTGAAGACTGGGCATGCCAAATTGAGATGGGATAGCACCCTGAGATCAAAAAGGGCCTTTACGTTATGACGATAATTTTGATTGATGATGAACCTTCATAGGAAATCTCTCTGCAATGTACAGTGCAAGTAAACTTGGATATTTGGAAAAGCAGTGCCATCTCAGTTTCTCTGTGATAAGACACTGTCTGTGGTTTATCCTCACCAGAACAGAGCAAGCCTGTGCACAAATGAGCCACAAAGCAGAACACTATTTATCGTAGCATTTCACATGCTGTCAGCGGGAGGTTCTCCCTCCCTGTACGTAGCCAGACAGCCGGGACAAATGTGGCAACAAGAAAAGCAACGCAGATTTGGTCTCACTCATCCCTACAGCAGAAATCTCCAGAGATTTCCAACTTCACCCTAAGGTGTATTTTTCACAACTGGTTGGCCCTGAACTTCAAAATGCCAAAAGGTCAGTATGACCCATACCCCAGCTAAGATTAAAGATGATTTTCTAACATTAAGTGTAAGCAGAAAATCACTTAAGATTAACATCTTTCCCTATCTCTGGCACAAATGCAGAAAGGAGGAAGATTTCTTCCTTTCCAGTTACCTGTAGGAACAGCACTGGCACACTGGAGAGCTCAGCTCTGCAGGGGTGCCAAAGGTAGTTTAAAGAAAAACATTACCTTGCTCTTTGCAAATTAAATCCAATACCTGCAGGTCTGTGGCCTAAAAGGTCATTTTCTCTATCTTGTGGGTCTTCCCCTAACATAAAACAAGCATTTAGAAGCGGTCCATATCACATGGGCAGTCTTCAACTGACAAACCTCAACTCAAGGCTCAACTACTTCACATCGCGTGGAAAAACGAAGCGAGAAACCTCATCAATCTAGTGAAAGGTGAGCAAATTAGAGGTGGAAAAAAGAATAATCTTTGTTAGGGAATGAACCTACCTGGATAGTGAGACCTGGTGCCATGACATTGAGATCCTTCTGCAGGGCCAACTTCAGATTCTCATCTATCTGATCTGGGGAGAACAGGAGAGAGATCGCTTTGTTTATCGTCATTTCTCCTATGGCTCTGTCTTAAGTCTCTAGGGACCTGTGGGACCCAGCACCTGCTACTGAACAAACACATTTTGTCACTTCCAAGCTCCAGGAAGATCCTTCCACAGAAACGGCCAGTTATGAGAGGCTTAAGCTACATGTACTACCACGAAATCCCCTCTGACTACAGGTATTTGGCAAATCTGAGTATAGCATTCCAAGAGTCAGGGTCTCTTAATATTAAAACTCTGACAACCGTTTATTTTCCATAAACTGATTTTCCCCTGCTCTGCCGCTCAAGAACAAATGTGGTGCTCTGATGTTTTTGGGGGCACAGGTATGTACCAAGAAGCAGAACATTAACTTTGCTAATTCTTGAAGCACTGCTACCCCCTTGTGAAAAAAACAGAGCATTGCAACGAACTGAGAGCACACCCCTTCGGGCTCTCACTAGCTAAAAACAGCCAGAAGGAAGCTTTTAAAGTAAAAAACGTCAATTCAGCAACAGAATAGCGGCCTAAAAGTAGAAGTGGACAAGACAAAACTGTCATCATAGTGAAGGCAACAGGCACGACTGCAAGAATGAGAGCAGAGTGGCTACTTTGTGCGTCCAGAATGCAGCCCTAAGCGGAAAAGGACCGAAATCAAATTCCCACACGCAGATGTAGAAAGACAAAGAAATCTGAACCACTGAAGTTACACGGGAAGTGTCATATGGATATATAAGGAGGTGAATTCTAGACTGGTTGCTCACAGGAGCCTGCTGGAACATATTCCACAGCAGAACAGGGAGATCACACAGCCCTTGGCAGGGGCATCCACTTACCGAACAGCTCAATGTATACCTCCTGCAGGGTATGGGCGCTGCAGAACTGATTCAGCTCGTGATGAATTTTATTGAAGATCAAGGTCTTATCGTAGTCTGCGGTGTAGTTTCTCACAATATCGTACACTGAGGAGGCAAGAGAACGATCAGAGCTCACCACGGACACGTATTGCTTTCTGCAAAGCCACAACTGCCCAACTGCAGCTCTGGGTATTAGGAAAGCGGTGCAGCAGTGGCACAGGCGGCTGGGGGATCTCCATCCTCCGGAGTTTTCAGGACTCGGCTGGATGAAGCCACAGCTGCCCGGCGCAGCAGGGAGAAGCCTGCAGTGAGCGGGAAGGAGGAGAGAAACCTGCAGAGGTCCCCTCCAGTGCTGCTGGGATTACGGGATTTCAAAGAGCAGAGTAATTACAGCAAGATGCACTGCACAGTCCTGTTTTATGATCTGCATAAACAAACGAAACAGTAAAGCCTGTCCAGGACCTGCGTGCGTAGCAACTGATACTACTATAAAGTGAAAACAAGTATCATTCCCACAATTTTAACATGAATTCACCCTTCAGTGCCACAGTACACTAGCGTTTTGCATTAAGCTATGCTGCTGAAAAAAAAAAAAGCTGTCTGGGTCTTTTGGTTTGGCAGCTGGTGAAATAAGAAAGTACGAAGCTCCTACATTGGCTTTTCCTTTGTAATTTCCCCAGGAGCTGAGCTGACAAGCACCTGGGGATTTGTGCCATGTAGTTTCACGGGTGGTCTCCCCTGCAGCAGCAAGAAACAGGACTGCTTGAGCACCCATCACATTTCTAAACATACAGGGCAGAGGCAATCCTAGAATTTACTTTCATCTTTGCAAATCTGGGGCTCTTCAAAAAGCCTGCACACACACGCATGAAACTGAAGTACTGGGAACCATAAAAGTAGCAAGATATGGAAAATGCAAGTCTTGCAAACCAAGAGAGAGCTGCTACAGGATGAGTGAAGACAGTCCCAGTGCTGCTTGTCGAAACAGGACGGGAAATACCTGCATACGGTGCCAATTTATTCACAACTTCTATTCGATCAATGTAGATCATAACACCGCCACTGTAAGTGAAAAAGAGAATGCAGGAATTATTACTGCAGTCATTAACAGTGGACCGTATTTAGAGCCAAGTCATCTTTTTCCCTCTTTTACTAAATTCTGCTACATTTACCCAGAACAATTCTGAACTTCTTGAGCATTTTGCAATTAGATGGCACCAAACCCCAAGCTTTGTACAGACTGGTCCCTCTCTGCATAAATCAAAAGCATGCTCCAGCAAGTCTGCAAAGTCCTTTTGCTTCACTTTGTTATCTCCTGCTTAGCCAGCAAAAGGAAAACATTTCTGAACAGGAACGTAGCTGCAACTGTGAGAAACGGGGAGTCCAGCACAACGAAGGGAAGGCAACAAGGACAGTAGATGACACCTGCAAGCAGCAGAGCAGACACAAGCTGCAGACACGCCACAGCTCTTCTAAGCAGCAAATACATATCAAATCAAAAAGCCCTTAGTTTAATTTCATGCATTTACTAACTCCAGCAGGAACTTGACAAGGTCCCTGTTAGAAAGGAAGAAACAAAGCACGTAACAGACTCTAATTCACATTCCCTGCATCGGTATCACGTTGCAAACATCTCCCCAGTAACAGCGCAACCATGTGCAGGCGCCCAGGCCTGTGCACTGTCAAGAAGCTCCAGACACCCATTGGAAGGAGCCTGCAGGCAATAAATCCTCTCCCCAGGGCATCACGTGCTGCCGGACCAGCAGAGAGAAGGGCAATCAGAGGCAGGGTTTGATCCCAGCCTCTGCTCTTACTGATGCGGCTTTCAGCAGGTCATGCCCACCCTTGGGTGTCTGCGGCACAAACTCTACAGTGAAGAAAGGAAAAACACCTTAATTTTCAAAAGCTCTTCTCTCATGAGTGCATTTTAAAAGCGCGACACTCTCACGATTTTATCCTCAGGGCAAAGGAAAATTACAAACAAGAAGCTTTACCAGAAACTGTTTAGACAGCTGATCCCCACAAGCAGATCTCACGCATTTCCAAACTGAGTCTCTGTGGTGTTTTAACTCAAACCTATCGCCCACGACAAACTTGGTTTCTTCTTCTGCAGACCTTAATCGCTTGAAAGCTGCTAAGTCTGCAGAAAAATCACCTGAACTTTCTTTTAGGAAAGGTCACCCAGGCACAGCCTGCACTTGGGCTGCAAACCTGCCTGCTTCACAGCAAGCTACGAGCTGAAAATGGTGTTGATGGGCTGAACTTGCCAGCTGGAAGGGACAAGCCAGCAGAAAAGATATTTGTGGCTAAAAAGAGACTTAATTCCCAGTGAGATACCACTATTAAGAGTATTAATCTCTTTCTCACTCAAGATTTCTCTTTACGCCGTGGTCATTCTTGCTGCCTCTCTCTAAAGAACCCATCCTATTGTTTAAAAATAAGACAGGTTTATGGATCCTTTATAGGTATGTCTGGTCACAGGAGCGGTTATAATAGCTGTGTATGTGTTCTTCTCATCTGTTCTGCATCCTAACTGTCCCACCACATCCAATAAAACGACTGTTTCTCACTGCAAGTGCCATCCAACAGCATTCCTCGTGGTCTTCTGAACCTGCCTTCATCCTCATGGTCTTCTGAACCTGCCTTCACCCTCGTGATTTGTTCCTGTGACATCTCCATCAAGACAAGGAAACCCAGCTACCACCTTGCGATATCTTCTGGATACTCCCTGGTGAGGAGCCAAAGCAGAGCGCGCGGGTTTCCCCCAGAATTTCCTCCATCGCATTTCCCTGCGTCTGGGTCCTTTTGGCGTTTCCATTTTACAGGGGTGTTCAAAGAAACAAAAGAGCATCTGAGGACAATCCCCTCCCTGCCCGGCTGGCAATGCTGTGCTGCATGCAGCCCGAACACAGCTGGCGCTCTGGGCTGCCAGGGACGCTGTTGTCTCATGTTCAACTTGCCATCAAAAAGAACCCCAGATCCTTCTCCACGGAGCTGCTTGCAGCATCTTGTTCCCAGTCTGTATGTACAGCCAGGGCAGTCCTGTTGGTCAGGCAACAGCTTCAAGGGAACAAGTGCAACTTGGAGCCTGAATATGCTGGCCACCTATTTCCCCACTGAGGCCTTAGGGTTAAACCAAGCCTACAAAGCACTTGCACCGCATTTTCCAGCCAGCTGCCAGAGCCATAATCGTTTCATGTCGTGCAGTATGGATGGCCCTCTGGACCTTGCTGCTCTAAACCCATGAGCCAGACTGACCTATAACCCTCACCTCACGGTGGTTACAGCTTCACACAAGGGGAGGAGAAGGGGTAAGCACTGAGCTCTTCTCTCCGGTGACCAGTGACAGAACCCGAGGAAAGGCAGAAAGATGTGCTGGGGATGGTCAGTTGGACATGAGGAAAAGGTTCTTCACCCAGAGGTGCTGGACACTGGAACAGGCTCCACAGGGAGGTGTCACGGCCCCAACCTGACAGTGTTCAAGAAGAAACTGGACTCCATGATCCCTGTGGGTCTCTCCCAACTCAGGACATTCTATGATTCTGTGATTCTGTTCTGTGATCTTCAAGTGAGCATCTCAGACAAGACATCCTCTCAAACAGCCTGGTGCAGAAGATGTCAGCAAACTCCCGGGGTCCTGGGCAGTTTCTGGCAGAGCATCATGCACTGATTTGGGGCGATTCACACACCGTCTTCACCTGGAAATGTACAAACCCTCTCATCACCCACAGTTGCTTTACTTGTCCTCTGGCACCTACAGCTGAAGTGCTGGCTCGGGCAGCGCTCTTCGCACTTTGACAACTTCCACTACCGCCCTGCAATCCGCCTTGTTTGCCAAAGGCAAGTGGGTGACTCCCATGGGGACATTTCCAGAGCTCACGACTCCCCATGGCTGTTTCCACACCTGAGCAGGGTCGGGGAGGGAGCAACAAGAAGAAATCCGTAGTCTGAAAGGAGGATCAACACATGGATTATGTGCACCTGGGAGAAGCTTAAGAATAATTAGGCAGCAATACTGCCTCACTTTACAGGACGAGGTGAAAGCGTGCAGGGAATGCTACAGGAGACTAGCATGCACTAGCAGGCGTTTCAGTAGACCTTAGAAAACCTCATACATGTCAAGATTTTAGCTTATGCCAGGCTAGGAAAAGACAAGGGAAAAAATGAAAGGCATTGTCATTAAAAAAGGGCTGTAAACAAAGGCAAAGTTTTAATATGTATTGCTAAAGCTGACCACAAACAAGACCAGACCAGGCTAGGCAATCAGAGCATGTAAAAATTGGGCTTAAAGGCCAGATCTGGGCTGTCTAGAGATACAGGGATTAATGCAATACATCCCCTTGCAATATTCATGACACATTTCTGCACGTGACTGGCTAACAAACAGGGACCTGTCCCAGAACAGCATTCCTTCAGTGCTCCGTCTGCGTTCCTGCCAAAGACCTGCAGCATGAGCACAACGCACCTCTCGCTCCTTTGCAAATAAACATCTGCTGCTTGAGCAATACAACTGCTTTGCAACCCAGCTATTTACTGTTTCCTGGCATTGTAAACACTTGTGCAGTATTTAGCACGATTCTCCACAGTTCAGTTTATAAGAAAAATGCTACTTATCTAACTTTCTCATGCAATATTTGCATAACACCGTTTTCAACCCATTGATCATATTCCACAACTAATATACTCATGAGTAGATTCACTCTCAATTAATCCTTTGAGTCAATCCTTTGGAATACTTTGCAAAACTACTTTATTGAACTGATTTTCCACGAGTTTTTGGAGAGCAACAGACCTGCTGTGAGGAAACTGCTGAACTTCCCAAGGAACTGAGCGCACACGTTTTCTTGTTGGGGAAAGCCAGAAACCTCGGACACCAGAGGCAATTCACAGCTGAGAGAAGAAACATATTCTACCTGCTGTAATGAAATGGTTTCTGTCTCTGGGGTGACAGCTGCTTTATGAAAAACAGTCATCTCGTGCCAAAGTATTTTAAAATCTGCATTTAATGTATTCACTTAACGCTGTCAAGTATAAATGGGACAGGTGAGGCAGAAATTGGGGATGGGACACCACACAGTCATTTGGAAGCTTCCTAATGTAGATGAGGACACAGGAAAAAGGAACATGAATGCGGTGGAAGACAAACCCAGCCTTTAAAATCCTGTGGTTTAATATATAATTACAGAAATTTAAACTGTTTAGGGTCTACTCTTGTAACGAACTTTGAACTGGGACAGTGAAATTTCAGATTGGATCCATTTGTTATTTATAAGCTCACGTTTTGTTATTGAAATGTAGATTCAAAGCTTTGGCTTGGGGCAGCTGTAGGCTTTGATTCCAAATGTAGCAAATCTAAAGGCTCCTGCAGGAACACCTTAAAAATAAATAAGGCTACCGGGATCTTTGGCCTGAAGTGTATTCAATTATTAACTAAGGACTGCTTCACCAGCTGTTCAGTGTTTTAAAGCATGTTTATTACCAGTAACTTCACAACCACCTGCATTGCACAACTGAATCGCAGAACGCTGAAATGCAACAGGAACTTAACAAACTAACTATACAGAATTAAACAGACTGTGCCATTTAAAAGATAGGAATACAGAACATAAGGAGTCTTACTCCTCCCTCCTGCAATGACTTTTTGCTTGACCTAAAGCCTCTTTACCTGACCACAAACCCTGGCTGCAGCACTGAACACCAGCATTATATACAGACACTCCTGAAAGAGGTTTGAGACCTAAAACTAAAACCAGCCAGAGCCCAGGAGAACTTTATGTTAATACTTGAGCACAAGTGATGCCTGATGCTACAGGAATAATTCCAAGAACTCATTTCAACAAGGGCTAAACCAGATCAAAATTAACTCTGCTTTACTAATGTTGCCACAAACATTTCAACTTTCAATTTCAACGTGGTTGTTTTATGTCATCATTAAAATCATACCGAATTTTTTCCTGTTTTTTAAAAAAACCAGAAATAATGTTGAGTACCCTAAAGCTAAAAGGCAAGGAGAATCACCAGTTTTATATTTATCTTGGAGAAACATACTTGGTCACGACTTTAACTTGTGAGCGAACCAACACAACAGGATTTGCAACCCAACTCCATGTCCTTCTTCTGTTACTGCTCTGCTTGTTAAAACTACACAGATCTGTGCTGACTAAAGGAGCAACTTAATTATGAAGCAGGATTCTTCTCTATTCTTTCTCACTCTCATTTTACATCAGGTGAACCGTCAATTCCAAAAATGCCCAGACAATTCCAGGAGACTCATATTCTTGAGCTGTAGTTGAAATGAACCACCTCCCATCAGGATGATTCCCACTCACCATTTACTTTTGCCCACTGTTTAGGTGGTGTTAGCCACAAGATTCAGACCAGAAATGTTGCAAAACAGAGGGTGGACCAAAGCACAAGCAATGGGCTATCAGAGTCATCGAGGGAAAAACAAACAAACAAGAAAAATCAAGAAGACATCACTATAAACGCAAATACCTCTGAACATCAATTTCAGCGAAAGCATTAGTGCTCCCTCCCATACCTCTTGCTCTGTTATTTCCATGTGTGATGTATGTGTGCATGTCTGGTACAAATTATAGGGTATGTGCCTTTACTTTTCAGTCTCTGTGTCACAGAGCTGGAAATGACTAGCTGCAAGCCACACAACAGAGCGCACCTGCTCATTACCAGAAGAAATACAAAGGTGAAACATACCTTGTCCCACAAGGCACATTTTTCACTTCATCAGTCTGCAACGTGGTCTGAAACAAAAAGACAACCAGTGCTCACAAAACCTCTCCGTTCTGCAGGAAGATCAAGCTGTGCCCAGACCCTCACAACCATGGAAGTCAAACACTGAGTCAAAAATGCATCCTCTGCCTCTCTCCCGACTTTTGGAGGTGTGGGCAGAAGACAGACTTCTTTCCAACTGCCTTCTGGGAGACAGAAAGGCAGCTGTGCTCATTTCTCTGCTCTCAACTCCTCCGGCACTAAGACCTGCAGCTCTTCTGGGAAACGATTAAGGCCACAAACACAGACTGCCTTCCCAGAGCAAGACGTCTCCCGTTCCAAGCAACGCACACGCACGTTGCGCAGATTCCACCAAAAGGACAAGTATCCAGCACATAGCTGGGACTGCCACCTAAGGCAGAAGGAACCAAGGGCTTCGCAGGAGCTGCCGCTCTGACTGTCACATCACCGAGCCCCTCTGCAAACGACAGTCATCCCCACCCACACCCGCTCCCAAACCCACCCTCTGCCAAGATGAGGAGGTACCAACCTGCACGGACTTGAAGGTGGTAACGAAGGGGAGCATGATGTGGTAGCCTGGTCCACTTGGGCTGGTTAACAATGCACCGCCCCTACAGAGAGAGAGGGAAATGGGGAAAAGGCACAAGCAACTGGAAAAGTTTCAGACCAAGCAAGTATATTCAAACCACCAGGAGTCACAGCCGTGGTAGCACAAATTACGTTACTCCCCTGCACCAAATTTGCCAACAATTCCTCTACAAAAAGAGCTGACTGCGTATGATACTTGCCTGCTGCAACTCAGTGATCATTTGCTTCAGTGCTGTAAGCAGTTAACTTTCAGAGAAGGCAGATATTGCTAAATTCTTCCAGCATTGCAACATTGCAGAGGGTTTCAAGAACACAGATTTTCCTCTCTAAATAGTTCACCGGTAACCATGGAAAAATCCAGCAGTTGATGCGATGCTGCCAGTTTGGATTTCCACAAGGCATTTGGCACAGCCCCTTACCCAAAGCACGAAGAAAACCCACCGTGTCTTGTGGGGACTGACAGGTGGTTACAAGACAGGAGACAGAGGAGAGCTCTAAGCGATCGATCCTCGTAGTGCATTTGGGTGCCCTGCAGTGTCCCGCAAGGGCCTGTGCTGTTCTGCACACTTGCAATTAAAGGAAAGAGCAGCGCAAGGAAAATTGGCCCACAGCGCTGAGTGCGAAGGGTAGAAAAGACAGGACAGAAATACAGCAGAAATAGCAAAAAATGAGGAAAGGCTGGTGCTGAATTTCTGTTCCTTTATTCAAACTCGAAGCAAAACGTAGTCATTTAGTGACCACTCGCTGTTGTAGACTGACAAGTTGCTCTAGAAATGCTATTCAGGGCAGCTACAAACCCCTGGTGAAACTCAGCCCAGAGCCAGGGAGAAAACCAGTTTCAAAACAGCAAAGAAGTGGGAACTCAGGCTGGCCAGCAGCCTCGGGACAGGGGTGACAGCCCTGGGATAGAGGTGACAGCCCTAGGACAGAGGTGACAGCCCCCCGTGTCAGAGGGAGAAATCAACAGGTGTCAAAAGACTGGGCAGACCACGAACTTTGGTCCTCTCAGCTTTGAAATGTGAACTGCGACGCAGAAAAAGGGAGGAAGGAAAAGTAGCCGAGGCTTCAGAAAGAAGGAAACTCGTAATGGTTCCGCACAGAGCGTGGCCTCCCCTCTGCTCTGCCCTGGTGAGACCGCATCTGGGATATTGTGTCCAGTTCTGGGCCCCTCAGTTCCAGGAGGACAGGGAACTGCTGCAGAGAGTCCAGCGCAGCCACCAAGATGCTGAAGGGAGTGGAGCATCTGCCGTGTGAGGAAAGGCTGAGGGAGCTGGGGNTCCACTTAAATTTGAGAAGAAACTTCTTCATGGTGAGGGTGCCAGAGCCTGGCCCAGGCTGCCCAGGGAGGTTGTGGAGTCTCCTTCTGTGCAGCCATTCAAACCCGCCTGGACACCTTCTGTGTGACCTCAGCTGGGTGTTCCTGCTCCGGGGGGATTGCACTGGATGAGCTTTCGAGGTCCCTGCCAACCCCTGACGTTCTGGGATTCCGTGGCCCACACCTCACTGGTGCAGGTGAGCGGGAGCGACATCGTCTGCTCAACCTCGGGGCCAACCCTGGAGGGAAACTGAGGGCAGAGCGACGAGCTGGGGCCAGGCAGGAACCCCGGCCGGGGCGGGGAGCGGCGGGCAGGGCACGTACCTGTAGTACACGGCCAGGTGTCCCTCCTCGACCCTGTGGATGGAGCAGTAGAGGAAGAAGAGGAGAAGCCCCGAGGCCGCTGCGGCTACGGCCCCGGCCTGGGCCATGCTCATCCTGGCGGGGCCGGGACCGGGGCCGTGAGGGCGGCAGCAGCGCCTGGCCCGGGCGATGGGGCGGGGCTCGGCTCGGCCCGCTCCGCCCGGGATCTTCGCTCTCTCTCCGCTCTCACGACGCCTCTCTGCCCTCTTTCCAACAAACCCTCAGATTCGGGACCGAACAGCCGGCCGTGTGCTCGCAGCACCCCGCGGGCCCGCCCCCTCCGCTGCCCGCGGCTGCGTTACAACCGCCCGGGGTGCACGGCGGGGCTCGGCTGCCCAGGCCCCCGCCGCCGCCGGG